>OZ004669.1:9144057-9484901 GCA_963924505.1 Agonopterix alstromeriana
TCATACAAACGAAATTTGGTTATGTTTTCAATACTAACAATTTAAAGTCAAAGAAATTTTCCAGAAACAATCTAGAAACCAATCTCTAGGCTTGTAATGTGTCAGATTTTCGTTAAAATTTATAGTTTTAAAGTTAGTGCCTCAAAGATTTCCATACAAATCTTAAATTAATCCTAGCATTGAAACTGTATATTATTTTAACGAAAATCTGACACATTAAAAGCATAGATATTAGTGTCTAGATTGTCTCCATTGACTTTAATTGGTTAGTATTGAAAATATAACCAGACATTGTTTGTATGGAGCGCGCCAACAGTAATATACCTTTAAGGCAATATTATGAACGGGCTAACAAATCTGATTAATATTGCTCCGCAATCGGCGACCCTAAGCTAGCTCCTGGAGAACCAACTATTTTAGAATTTCACACATCCTAAAGGTGCGTGCCAGTGATGCGGAGCGAGGCTGAGAAACGAGGGAATGTTGGCCAATGAGATTTTCGGAATCTCGGAGATTTTATGCAATCCTATTGGTTGATATTTCTTCGTTTCTCCGCTCCGCGCAGCCTAGCCCCGCTTCAGTGGACAGACACCCTTAGTCTGGACATATAATGTATAAATTCCATAGAGTTTATGCCACTTTTTTATACGATATAGGATGTGTGAAATAAAAAAATAGCACTCCTGTCATGTGCCGTATGTGGCTGGCAAATCCAACCATCCTTAATATCTGGTCGCAAGTGACCCAGTAATGTTGGTCCGACCCGAACACTTTTTATAACTGGGAATACAGGGTTCTTAATATGCAGACAGTTCTTTTAAAGGAATGACCAGACCAAAGTTAACAACTTTCCAACATCAATATCGCGAAAAAAAACAGCTGGCCCCTACATTACTACCTACATAGCTTGGCTCTATTTGGCTCGAGTAGGTTTTCAGTTTTGTATGGACGATTTTTTTTTGCTATTTTGTTGTTGGTTCCATAGAGAAAGTTGTTTAGTTTGATCATCGGTCTGAACATCCCCTTAAAAAGTGTCAGCATATTAATAAGGACCCCATATACTGTAAGGTTCACATAAAATAGAACTATAACACAGACTGACGATAAGCTACCATGACGTAGCTGTATATCATGCATTCAATGTGCTTATACATGTATGGTAATAAATCCTTGAAGACCCGAAACTATAGCAATAACAATAGCAGTATCTATCAGAAAAGAAACCAATTCTATTTTACGATAAATTTAAAATGATTTACCACAGATAATATTCGACTTGAAATAACAAAAGAAGCAGTTACATGGAAACTGAATCAATTTTTGTCGGATTTTCGTAATAGGTCGATTTCGGGTCATCATGGGTATTCTTGTTACAATCAACCTGAATATCACGCAACATTTAATTTAAACACATCGTTGGGTGGTTCAACAATTACACTCTACTACTTACATAATTTACATTTACACAACTGCCCAGCACTGCACTCTAGATAATAAATAGACATTTAATTATTCTCTAATTTACAAACAAGAATTTTTTCGATCAACTCTTAAATCATCCTTGCAGCACAAATGTAAAGTATCTTGCAAATGCAAGCCATTGCCATGCCATGACTTGCATTGGCCATCCATGCCATGACGCGGAGCACCCAAGTGAAAAACTACAGAAATTCTAGCGCTTTTATGTAGCTACTTTGCACACATAATGCTTTGTTTTTTATTTATAATATAATACATAATTTTGTTATTTTCCGGCATGGTCAACTTATCTGTTATTTTATATGATTTCAGAAGTAGGTAACTTATTTTTACAGTAACAAAATGTAACTTAACATTTTAATCGATTGAGAGATATTTATTAATATCTTATTGTCTTAAATGCCATTGAATTACGATTCGTAGTCAAAATACGTTACTACATTTTTGCTTTGATTAAGGATTAAGTACTTTTTCAATAGAATCAAAGTAGGGAAAATAATAAAATAGATTATTGAGATCTGAACATGAAATAAATTGAGGTTGATGATGAGGATTATCAATGAATCAAGAGGATTAGGTCTAGCTATATCAAAATTGTTTCATTAATACATTCTCTTATGAGATACGAATAATCTAGAGCTAATTAGGATGAATTTGAAACGAAGCATATACCTGTAAGTATATTTTTTTAAGTAATGTCGTGTGTGGGGAATTACATTTAACTTTGTTTATAACGAGCGTACCTAAAAGTAGGTACCTACCTACAGACTTACAGAACGGCAAGTTCAACCTTTTCGTCTAGTCGATTAACTTAGGTGTTCCCAGTTTATTTGATTCTATTGAGGCATGCACTGTTTTAATGGCAACAATTTGGTAAACAGTAAGATGTCATGACCGACATCATTAATTCAATTATTATTATACATACATTTTCACATAATTGTGTGCATTTTGCATGATTGTGAAATTTTAAAAGGCATATCCGAGTTAAAAAACAGCGCAATCACGAGCTCCGTGTTATTAATACCTGTGAGTAGATATTTCTTTTAATCATTTGATATTTATAAACAACATTGCCAATAGATTGTGAATTTAGTGTCAACTTTTTTGCATTGTAACGTCAGATGTTATTGTAAGTTTCGAAAGATAGTTCGTAGACGTACAGTCCCCCGATTGCGCTAGGTTAAAACATCGAAGTTCTATTCTTATCCAATTTCAGTTCTAATCACATTGCAATCCAATTAATATTCAACTGTGCTGAATTCCGCACCGCGCTAAACTCTATGTTACTGACAGCCTTTAACGTTTGAACGATCTGTCAAAACGGCTTTAACAGCTGTCAAGAGCAGTACCGCGATTAGCGCAATACCAAATGTGTCAAAATTTATGGTTCGTACGTAGTCCAATAACGGTTCAATCACCGAATATTTACCGCGATTGCAGCCTAGACACATATTTACGACACTTTACTTCACTTTAGACCCTTGTAACATTAGATGCAGTACTTAGGCGTTTAAATGTTACAACTGTTATTCAAATAATGTTGACGAACACATCGATGAAGTTACTGTCACTAGGACCAAAGTCTGTGCTTAACAGGACTAATAAAACGGAGCTCGCCTTTGCACTATAATTAAACACCTATTTGTACAATAAGACTGTCCTGTTGGACGTAATGTGTAAATATCTCATCTAGATAGATTATTCAATGAAATTGACTCGTTGATTTAGCTTCCAAAATTATATTGATAATGGGTCTTGCTAATAATGTATGTGATAAGCTTATTTTATTACGTGTTAGGTAAATTACTGATGAATAAAAATGTTTCGTCACTATGGCTTAGGAAGAAATTTTACTATTCTACAATGAAAACGTTTTTCAGCTGAAAATAAAAATCGTCAAAAAACCATTCCTGAAACATCAAGAGTGAATATAAATAATGTATCCATTTTACTCAGTGCACCATATTAAAGAACTTCAAGTGGCTTTACTTTTTAAGTAAAAACCACTAGAATCCAGAGATTTTATTTTTTAAATTTTAGTCCCTAACTAAACACACTTCAGCTAGACCCATTAATGTTATTTTTATGTACTAAACACACGAAAATCTTACTTTAACCGACATGCATAAATTAGAAAAAAAAACAACAAATTGCCATAATAAGTTAATAAAACAAACAAAATCAAGCGAAAAACATACCTACACAAGAAAAAAACATTTCGAAAAATTATCCCTCATTATCATTACACCAAGTAACCGAATTAGTAAAGAACTGAAGAAAAATGGCTTTATCACACAAATTATGTCCTTATATGTCGTGGCTTATGCTCGAAAATAGTTAGGGTGATAAAGCCCAAGAATGGAATAAGCGTCTAACTGATAAGGGCGACAATTAGCGAAAGAAATAAACTAAGATACAGTGTAGCATGGGACTTACTAATTAAATGTGATCATTAAGTAATTAAATTTTTAAACAATCTCTAAATGAGAGCAAAACTTTGTTGTACTGTAAAATTATATTACATGGGTAAAGATAATCCACATTATAGAAAGTAAAAACGAAAAGTACTGTTTATTGAATTACCAGCTAATCACAATCAATTAGTAAGGTACTAAAGTTTTCTAATAGATGATTGTACTCACAATAGGTACCTATATTATTAAAAATAGTTCTATGAAGCAGTACACGGTTCGATTTTATATCGTGAATTCTTAAGATATTGATGCAGACACAAACTATATAACATCCACTCACTTTTATTGAGTACAATCACATACAAGATTTTACAAGACTCAAAATTTACCCTGTTTAGGTAAGAATAAGTATAATACAAACCAATTGTGAGTAAAAAAATATATCTGTGATAATCATACAAACCCAGTGGATTCGTGTATTATTATACAAGGCAATTAGTTTTGGTATTGTTTTAAATAGCAATACATTGAGGTTTTATTTGTACTTAATAGTTACAGTGCAGTTAGGGCCACTTGCAGGAATATTCACAATTTTAGTTCACCTTCAAGACCATGAAATCATTGCAATACTGGCTGGATTATTTAGTTCTTTGCAAATATACCTCAGGGTGGTTGTTTATTTTTAATTATCAACTAAAATTGCTTCACCTGTTAAAACCCAGTTTCAATTCTAGCTCTTCTCTGTCAATATGGCTTGATTATCCATACTATAGGATGTTATAGTTTTTTGTTATTGCATTCCAACTATTTTATAGATTAAAAATTCTTTTACATTTATTATGGAGTCACTGTTTGAATATTATATTTACAGTCTTGTGATTTGTACAACCATCCTTCTGCTTGCTTTATATATATTTATATACAGTGGCCGTGCACTACAGTTACATATTCCCAAATTAGAAAAATTATGTCACACTGCCTCACAAAAATACTCAAACCATTTACTTTGTCAAAAATAGTATCTGTTCTCAATTCTCATAATAATGCACATGCACCTGAGGAAACATACATAATAAATTTATAATAATCAACATTATTGATAAACAATTATAACAATTCAATATATTTCTATTTTCTTCTATACAAGTACGAATTTTCAACAGTCTGTTGTAAAACATACACCTATTAATGTACAAAAGCACAGTACTCCTTATTCAATTACACTCATAGCAGTAAATATTAATATTGGTAATGTCTGCTTGAATGGCAACCCAACAGTTTGTGTGTGGTGTGCTACTTTTTAATTTCACTCATCCTAATTTGTATAAGAAAGAGGCATAAAATCTATGGAATTTATGCATTATTTGTATACAAATTAGGATGTGTGAAATAAAAAAATAGCACTCCTAATCTATGTCAAACTAGGCTTCTTACTTTCTTTCGGAGGCCCGTATTAATAAACCAGCATAAACCAAACTCATGTAATCACAAGCTCTAAAAATACTAAATAAAAAAATATCCGTCTATTAACATAAGAGCTATTCTTGAATTTAACACATCCTAATTCGTATACAAAAATGGCATAAACTGTATGGAATTTACGCATTATTCGTATATGAATTTAGGATGCGTTAAATTTGAAATAGCACTCTAGATCTTGAGTAGGTAACTTTTTCGTCATACACTATCACTTAAGGTCCCGCTAATTAATAAACAATACTCGACTCTTAAGGTCCCACTGAGTTGAAGGAGAGAGAGAGAGGAAGGTGCTGTTTGAGTTGGTATCACATAAGTGTCGTCAAAATTCTGCGTTTTGTTTCTAAATCGATAGAAATAATTTATATTAAATATTTTCAAATACATAGGTAAATAAATACATTTTCAATAGATTTTATTTAAATTAAATTTAATAATTTTTTTGTGTTCCAATAGTTAGCTATTTAAAACCCATTAACTAAGGAATAAAAATTAACATTTCACAGCGGTCCCTAATGCTTAATCGAACGAGTATTTAAAAAAAAATGTTTTTAGTGAAAAGTAAAATGAACTCATCTGCACACATAACAAATGAAGATGTCAAAATTTAATACTTTTGAAAGTTTTTTAGCATTAGGGGTTTTAGAATTTGTAATTTAATAAGTGAGAGTGTTTAAATTCCTTCAAAATTGATATTTACTTGAGACATTGATGCACTAGTGTGATATCAGCTGATACTGGAGCCCGATTGCGCTACGTTAACACATCAAAGTTCTATTCTTATCCTATTTCAGTTCTAATTACATTGCAATCCAATTACTATTCAACGGTGCTGAAATCCGCATCACGCTAAACTCTATGTAACTGACAGCCCCTAACGTATGAGCGACCTGTCCAAACGGCTCTAACGGCTGTCAAGAGCAGTACCGCGATTAGCGGAATACCAATTGTCTCAAAAGTTATGGTTCGTGTACATAGTCCAATCTCGGTTCAATCACCGAATATTTACGGCGATTGCAGCCCTGGTCATCTAAATATTGTTGCCTGCTAATAGATGAGTATGAAATCTATTAAAGGCATCAAGGTACATACACAGTCGATACATACGTTACTACTGGTTTTTAGTACGGTTTATTATTACAGGCCTAAGAATGTTATCTTTTTCAATACTCAATACGAAAAATAAGTCCTAAACATCTCTGTAGAGACAACAAGAAGATCAACAAAATAATAGTGATTATAATTAAAAAATGCTATCCCTTTTGTTAAACAGAACAGAAAAACCAAACCCAACCCAAACAGAATTAGTTCTTAAATTCTACTTCCATTAATGTAGAATTCTAACTAATTGGAGTAATTGTTCAGCAGAGGGATTAGTATGACGCGCGCAACGTTATCTCGCGCCTTTTCTCTCGCTCTGTTATGCGTCAAGTGAAAAAGAGATAAGGGGTGATATCTTTAGATTTCAAACATTTTAATTTTTATATGAATGAATAAACTCTATGAAATTTATGCATCTAACAGCAGCATTTAAGTGTTGAGACACATTGACCGACGGTGAACAACAGCAGGTCCATACAAAAAGCATGTTTAGAATGGGATACCGTCCGAATTCACCGCCGTCGAGGCGGCTAGCGAGTTCCCATACAAATAATGGTTTTTTGTATGGGCCCACTGTCCGCCGTCGGTCAATGTGTCTCACTCAATCCTATAGTGTTATTCATATAATTTTAGCAAACACATAGATGAAGTTACTATCCCTAGGACCAAAATCTTCTCACTCTGCTATGTTGCGCTGCCATGCTAGCCTCTCTGGATAGTAAGATTGGCATACTAGTCATGATTATTTTTACTCATGACCTGAAGGGTCTGGCATCTCTGCTTAATGAGAAGTTGACCGCATGAAGACACATGGTGTAACACCAAGTTTGATAGCAAGTTTTCTGTGTGAAGGAATTTGAGGGCAACAACTATCTATGACAATGTTGCTCTGTCATTACAAAGATATTACTATTAATTCATAAGCATGATGGCAGAAATGGCAGCAATCGAAAACTGTTAAAATTTCATAGAAAAACATTAAGGCAACATCTAAATAATACAATAAATTGAATTTGATCAATGTATACGATACATCAATATGAATAATAACAACTGCAAAAAAAGGGTTTTACCTAATGGTATAAATACAGGAAAAAAAGTGTTACAGAGTATACTACATTTGGCAAAAAATCTACACATTGTGACTAAACTTTGAATGACATCATACCACAAACTTTATTACACTGTTTTCAATTGCACATATAAAATTTTAATAAACAAACGGAAAGCACAATCAATGTCTGATCCTTTAATTAATCTACTCTATTTGATATAATATAGCTTTCAAGAAAATCAACAAAACACAAGCAAATCTGTAATAAATTAATAACATCAGTAGCAAACTAGGCAGACCACTCTTCACCAACAGAACAATCCATTTGCTTCATATAAGATAAAGACAAATGATAATTATCTAACTGTCGCTACAATCACAGAGATTATCGTGAGCTTGTTGAATCAGATATCGGATCAAACAGAGTGGCCTTGGGATTGGTGTCGCTGTCCCCATTGACTAGAGGGTCCCTGTGCAGAGTTACCTTGTTGCATCCACGAGAGGAAGTTGGGCGGAGCCGGTGGAGCTGACGACGTGGGGCCTGCGAAGGCACCTTGCTCGGAGCCACCCGACGGTATGTTATTGATGAGACCCCAGCCGGCCGCTTGATTGAGTGCAGCTGCAACCAGGGCCTGGTTCACAGGAAGGCCTCCCATCCCCAACGGCATGCTGCCGCCTTGCCCCTGCCCTCCTCCTCCTGCCACGGCACTCTGCCCATGTTGACCGGTCATGCCCAGAGCTTGCATGTTCACCATATCCATATTACGGCTGTTCCACGAGTTGTTGTTAGAAGCGTTATGTGGGTGTCCGTCATCATAGTTTCTGCTTGGTAAGTTGCGTTGGTTCGAACCACTCTTATTTTGTTTCGGTGATGCATTCGACACGTTAACAGACACACCCTTTATTATATGATCTTGACCGCAAAGACTTTGTGCAACTTCTGGATCCAAAAATGTAATGAAACTAAACGCTCTAAAGGGTTTTGGAATAAATACATCGGTGACTTCCCCGAACTGAGAGAAGTATTCCCTCAAGTCGTTGGCGGATAATTCTTCAGTGCAGCGACCTACGAACACTTTACAGGGCATGGATGTGACAGAGCCTTCCTTTGAGTTGGGTATTCGCACGTCACACCAGCGGCCATCGATCATGTGTCTCTGAGCTAGCACTCTCATCTGAGACGTGTAAGAAGCGAACCTGATGAAAGCAAATCCTTTAGACATACCAGTTTTCGGGTCCCTTTTCAATTGCGCCATCAAAACTTCTCCAAATTTCTCAAAGTATTCACGTACCGTTTGTTCTGTCGCTTTCCACGGCAGGCCCAGGACTATCAAGTCTGAACAAAGATTATCGTTTCTCTTGTTTTTGATCGACGAAGTTTCAGAACTATCACCCGATTTACGTTTATTTTCCTTGGGGAAACTGCATATGTACAAAATGTTACCCCATCCTTCAGGGGGAGGGTACAATCTGCCATCTCTTAATCTGATACCCCTGATGTTTTTGGTATCAGGATGGCGATACTTCAGGCCACAGCAGCCGGGGAACTGCGCAGACACTGTAGTTAACATCAATGTACCATCCTCTTCGATAGGTAATTCTATAGGTTCTTCGTTTTCGTCTTCGGCTACGGGCAAGTACTCGAAGGACATTATTTCTTATTCATGAACAATATTAGATTAAAAATTGATAAAAATAAACACGGATATTATACTTATACACTATACAAATGTACAATTTTTATTCCATAAATAAATAAAATTAAACGTCAGCCACGGGTTTAGGAACCCATTGCAACTTTGCAGGTTGAAAACATAGTGCGATCGTATGATTTTGATCAGTTTTCAAAGATACGTTTTCAAGGGATTTAGCGAAATTGAAGTATCAAATAGTAATGATCGCGCTATAACTATAGACAACTTTCTAAAACTTGACGTTTACGTAAGTAGTGTTGCCAACAAAAAAAACATTCTGAGCCATCTTTGGACTATCGACAATATATTTTTTTTTTTATAGAGATGGCAATAAGTGAAACGGAACTGCTATTTTACAGTGTGACAAAAAAGAGTTGACAAAAATTGAGAGCAATGCAGCGCCCGCGGCATGGCACCTCGATAAACCTTTTATCGCGCCTGCTAACTCGTTCCTTCGCACGCAAAAAGAAAGAGAGCTAGAGTGCGATAGCGCTATATCGCGCCGCCATGCCGTGGGTGCTGGAAGCTGGAAAAGGTTTAGTTCATATCCATGGGGCAATGTCAAAATCACGCATAGCATGGCAAGGCCCTGTTGTCATCGTTTTCTACTCTTTTATGTACCACATTAATAGTTCCTAATCTCGCTAGTCTTTTTGAGAGGAGGACTAAGGCTGAGATTTAAGATATTTTTTTAGTTTGTCCTTCCGCATGTCAAAATACATACGTTTTCGACCCACGCATGCGTGCTTTCAATTATAGAAAATTACCCGCAATATTATTGAGTCATTAGATGCCTATCGAACATTACAAATTTTCTGATAGCTAATTTAAACATAGTTCTAGCTTCGGTAGATGGCGTTGGCGTGACATGGCTCCGAAGATAATAATTTAAGGTAAAAACCATAGAAAGATAATGACTAGAAAAGGCATTAAAATAATAAAAGTCACGAAAACAAGATAGGCTTATACTCTAATCGCATTGAGTGAGCAAAAGAAAATCTATGTTCTTTGTCCCTTTCTGTGTATGCAGAGAAAATGCAGACGCAAACTCGGATTTCAGTTACCTCAAAAATATTTACTCAATTTGTACTTCTTTTTATTATAAAATGTACTCATCGGGTTCACGAGAAAATAAGCAATGTTTGTGGCGCGGCTGCGAGGCATCCATAGCTGCCGCGCCACGTCGAATACCGCTTATCAAGAAGTTTAATTGAAACGGTGTTATCTCATATTTATCGATATTCAAATTTAAAATTATACACGATCATTATTTTAAATAACCTCTAAGGCCGAGATTCAGAGACGATTGTTAAGTCATAGTTCGAACTCCCGTATGTAAAAATCCATACATTTTTTAGCTTAGCTTAGCTCGAGCTAAGCGAGGCGAAAATGTATGGATTTTGACATACGGGAGTTCGAATTATGACTTAAAAATCGTCTCTGAATCTCGGCCGCAGCCTCAGAGATGTGAAAACCACCGCTACTACCACGAGAACCATCGTTTAACCACCCGCGTGGGGGGTGCTTTCCATCATCAATTGAAAGCCGTGTCTCCTGCTACGAAGAAAACTAAACATAGCTTCACTCTTCGTCGTCCGCCATCCATCTTGGTCCACCACCATACAAAAGTCGTGTGTGGCCACGCCCTTTTGTATCGTGTTTATATGTAATTTTTGCTAAAAACATGAGCTGGAGTCACGGCTTTTAACAACAAATATCTGTAGACCGACAAAATTGTAGCCACTCCCATTTGTGTCGTGTTTTTGTGTAATGTTTGCTGAAAACAAGCGCAATTTGGAACTTTTTTTCTTTGGCTTTCAGTAAACCCTCGGTTGCGGTACCCTATGTTTGCCGTCTTTTTCTTTGTTAAACCGCTAGTATCTATTATAATACTAGCTACTTTCTAGTCTATGATCAATTTACCGAGTATTTTATCGAATCGATGTTTGAGCTCTATATAGTTTGTGGATGTGTTGTTTTCAGTATGGTTATAAATTGTTCAATATAATTGATAAAGAAAGAAGGTGAAACATTTTTAGCAATATACGATTAACAATATTAATTAGCAGTTTTTTAAAATCTTTGTGGTTGATAGTGGTAATTTGATTGAACATAACCTATAGGTGTTTTATTATCAGTCAAATTTCTAATTCATAAGCAATTCTATGAAACTGTGGGCATAATCATTTATAATATGTTAATATTTTAAATATTTCATGTGTAATCGTGATATTGCTATGGATGATGACTGTAAAGAGTACAGGAGAAATAAACCTCAACGACAGCTTTACAAACCTGGTAGTGGGCCGTTGCGACGATCGAGCTATGGTTTGGATGCGAAGATGGACTACAGCTTAGATAACGCACGAGGCCGGGACCGGAGCCACTATGGGTCGCAGCAGTCGGTCAACGACCTAGACTCGACCCCTTACAGAGACCAGATGGGACAAAGCGCGCGCCAACGGAAACCTGAACAACAATTGTATGTGCCTAGATCAGCTGACCCCAGTTCCGATATTGACAGATCCTCCAAAACATCTGTCAGGTGTGATAATTCTAGTCAGTACAACAATAGAAGAATGTCAAACAAACACGATAAACAAGGCTTCAATACAGGGTCATACTCTAGAGGTGCCCCAAGAAGAGAATTTCATTACAAAGATGGTGCAAATAATGATATTAATTATAATAGACATTATAGGCAAGTATCTGAATCAAGATCTATATCACCAACACAATGTGCCCAAGAGCAGAATACTGCAGATAGAAACAGAGACAGTAGAAGCATGGAGGTGTCTGCAGGACGACACGTGGCACAAGGTGCCGGTGGGAAACCACCATCCGGCCGGAGAAATTCAGCAGGCTACCCTTCTGACTCAGGTAGACCTAAATATATGATAAATTTAGATAATATACCTCCCAGATTTAGAAAGAAATTTTTAGAACAGTCAAGCCACCACAGCTCTGAAAATGTAGATCAAATAAATAGGGACAGGTATCAGTCCAATCATTCTGTCCAGCCTAATTATAATCAAAGCCAATTTTTCAACAACTCAAACTCAAATTGGTCCCAAACCCTGCCTTCGAGGGGACGGGGCCGGCTCAGAGATCATGAAAGCTTTGACAGAGAAAAATTTATAAATTCATACTTGAAGAATTATGAAGTACAAAACTCAAGGAGATCTACACCGAGCAATTCATACATGAACCTGTATGATCCTCATGCAATAGATAATAAGAATATTAATGAAAAAGCTGATATGTATACCGGCAATATTGGCAGCCAGAAAGAATATGACGGTAAGCTAATTTTTGTTTTAACTTCATTGTGAAATGCAAAATTTTAACTGACTCCAAAAAAGATGGAGGTTCTCTGTCTCTATGAATTTTTTACATAATATTGTTTTTATTTTTTATCTTTGTAATTCAAAAAACATGTTAAATATTACAGTACCTAAAAATGGAATCGGTAACACAACTGGTGATCTATCATATAACCACAGCGAAGATCAAAAACATGAAACAGATAATGAGCAAGACAGTGAATCCATATCACAAATATCATCAAATCTCATAGACATGACACTGGTAAGTTACTAAGAGGCAGTTGAGTAGATAGGTATCTGTTTACTTATAATTATCATCATCATCATCACAGCCTATATACATTCCACTGCAGGGCACAGGCCTACACTCGAGGAGGGTGTATGGGCATTAGTCCATCATGCATGCCCAATGTGGATTGGTAGACTTCACATATGCATCGGAATTTCTTTAGCAGGTTTCCTCAAGATGTCGAAAAGCACAAGCACATATCCAGAGGCATAGCTAGTAAATGAAATTTAAGATGATTTTAGGATTAATATCTAAACTATTATAAAACTGTAATGAAAGTATGTCTGTACATTGACGATATTTACAAGAAAAAGATTACAATATGGTTTTTAGGTATCCCTGACTCCAAATCAATCTTTTTTATAATTTTTGTCCGTCTGTTTGTTTGTATGTCTGTAACAGCATCACACAAAACTACTGAACCGATTTTGATGAAACTTTTTTTGTTTCATAGCTTATGATCTGACTTAAAATCTGGTATATAATTTGTGCGGACGAAGTCACGGGTAAACGCTCATTACTAATAAAGTTGTAAACATTGTTTCCTAATACTTTTCACAAAATGTTTAGGATTTTGTGAAACAATGTTTACAACTTATATTCTGTTACTTTATGATCTGGTCAGGTCAACCACATAACATTTGCTATATTTCTTTATAGGATTGGACTGAGGAAGTAGAAAAGAACATAAAATTAGATGACTTGTGTGACTCTTCAACAAGTTTCGCTCAAAATATGACGTCATCAGCTCCACAGCCACCGGAAGTAAAGCCCGCAGAGCCTAGGGAGTCTAAGAGAAGTGGACGATCAAAGCGTAGGGATCGGCGGTAAGTATTCAATTACAGACATAAATCCTGCAGATACACGGGCCACAGAATAAATACTAGTAAAACCGGTACAGAAGGATCTCTTCGAAAATAGATTTAATTAAATAGTGACTCTCTGCACGGCAATAAGGTGCAAAGTGACTCGCACCCGTCATATCGTACAATTCGCGAATAACCAACCAACCGTCACAACGGCGCGCATGCAAATAAAAATGAACCAATTCAATAGACATGAATGTTCCTTTTGCTAGTCTCCCTCTTTCATTCTTTTACGTGCTGGTAGCGCGACATCGCTAGAGTTTTTAAGTCTCGCATTGACTACTCACAAAATGGCGGCAAGTCTAATGAGATTTGACCAAGAAGTTTACACGGTATACCCTATTGCCATTCACCATTCGGCGGTGATCGTCATCAAGCCTACCTGAGCTGTGGAGTGAGACAGGCCTGCCCGGGCCTGTAATATGGAAATGACGCCGGCGTGATATAGTGTGTAGTAGACTTGATATAAATTATGTATAGGGCCTATTGGAACTTGCTTCATCATGTCAACACTCCAGGCAACTATTTTGTTTGTGGCATAAATCTTTGCATCCCAGTTCCTCAACAAACTATTAATTACTTAGCAACATTTGATGAAGACATAGACGAATTATATATGGACCCGCCTCGCCTTAGCATTTCCCCTCTGCCAACGTGCAAGATCAAAAGATCTTACGCATTTACATACAATTTTATACCTTATCACTAAACGCGACAGCCTATAATTGCGGAACAATAATTTCGAACTTGTGACGTTTGGGGTTCACACGACACTGTTTTTCATGATTTTTAACATTCAAAATTAGAATCTTAACTAATGGAATAAAATTCAAAGTTGTGTATCTCGTGCTTCCTCGCCCCCCGCAAAAAGTGGCAGAAAAGTTTGTTAGTAAAATTACACGCGTAACTTGTCCTCATATATAAGTAGTCTAAGGATGAAGATTATAAAGCATGCTTAATTTTAATATTTGGTTTTACATTATTAAAGTTTGTCATATTTTTCAAGGTGTTATTGAATTACATTAAGTTTGTGACATTTTTCAAATTGTTATTGAATTACATAAAACAGTTTTTTTTAATTAGAAGTTCAAGCAGAGGGCAGACGAACAATGACAAAAAACCGGAAAAGAATAGAAAAGATAGCAATGTTAGCCTTCAGCAAGAGCCAGAGTGTAACAGAAAAAACAGTAATGTGAGCATTCAACATGAAGCTTTCTCTGGAAGTCTGAAACAAAAAGAGAGGGAGAGACGAGACAGCCATAGGAGCAACCGTTCTTCTACCATTGGAAACAGCAGGGATGACCTGGACCGTTGGCGCTCACTGAGATCTTACAGCAGAGAACAGAGCACAGAAGGGTATTTCTATTATACTAAAGTGTGACAGTTAAACTTCATTATATGATAGAAAATTTAATTACATTAATAATTTTCAGACGGATTGTATCACAATGCAACAGTAGAGATACGTCTGCCAATAGAGCGCTAAGTCCGAGAGACAACGATGGATTCCGAGTGCCGTCAGCTGTTCCGAAATCTGGGACCTGGACAGCTAGTAATCAGGTTTGTTTTAAATTACAGCTTTAAGCAAAGTCTACCATTAGACCATGTGGTCTATTACGGTATACTGGTAGTCTAATGTGCTTAGTAGTGTCGTAAAATTAAGTATACACAGTATACAGGATGTATGTGCTGAAAGTTGCAACTTTAAAGGGTGATTGTAATCATGATACTGTACAACTTTCCCCAAGGAACATTTATAAGAAATTAGCAATCATCTGATCGAATGTTTGTATGAAACATTAGAATTATCCTTTAACATAACATAACATAAATATTCTTTATTTGCACACCATAAACATACAGCAACAAAAACAGAATAATAGAACGTAAGGGTACAAATGGCAAAATGGCAATGGCTTTGCGAATTTCCATTGGGTTCCTTGGGAAAGTTTTTAGAATCATGAGTACAGTGACCCTTTAAAGTAATGCAACTGTCTTAACTTAGACACTGTATAAGCAGGCAACGTTTCTAACCAAAATAAGCATTGCTTGCCTGAGACTGTAATGCTATCTCCACACGCTCGCACGAGCATTCGAGCCAGTTGTACATCGACTTATCTATAGGTAAAGTAAATTATTACTTAAAAGACGAGTGGATATACAGCGGGCTCGCTCGTGCGTGTGGAGGTAGCATACAACCTTAGCATAGTCGAGTTATAACAGTCTTGTGGCATAGTATAAGAAAGAGTATCTAGTACTACATACAGTATGGACACTCCCTGCCTCCAACTTCTTACCTCACCCCCTCCGGTTACTTTGTGGTTACCTCTTAAGGAAATGCGTGTTCCTGTCTCGCTCGCACTCAGTATTCCACATGCTTAACTCTTCTTTTTTTCAATTTTTCCTATTACTTGTATGAAATGACAGCTATCAGCTGACAGTGTCCAAGGAGTAAACACGGCGACACATCAAGCTACACAAAACGAACATAAGCTGGCCGCGGCCAACTTATCTTGGTTTTGCGTAGCTTAATGTGTCGCTGTGTGTACTTGTGGTAGAGAGAATAGAGATGCAAACAGTGTCAAGATATTAATATTTCAGAAGAAGAACAATGGGGCGTGGGCGAATGGTCGTACTCCAAGCATAGAGCGCGGGCGTCAGTCGCCGGCCCCGAGCGCGGTGAGCGCGGGGGGCGACGCGGCGGGGGAGGCGGGTGGCGGGGGCCGGGGCCGGCGCAAGAGGAAGTCCAGCCGCCGCGGGAGGCACGGCGAAACCGCACCCCCCACACCGCACCCTCCCGGCTCCACGCCCGCACCCACTGCTACTAACTGGCGCGAAGAAATCTTAGAATCTAAGAAGACGCACGACAAGTAAATTATTTTGTTGCTTTAATTTGGCTAACAGTAGATGGATATGGAATTAAGGACATTCTGCGACAGTTATTTAATCATCATTGACTTGTTATTGAAGTATGTGTAATCATAATCAATTACACACAATACATTCCCAAAATATACCATAGCATAGCAAAGTGTCAAACCTCGTAACTCCATTTTTTTTTCAAATTACATTTTATACAATTTTATTACTAATTTCTGTATGCATCCATGGCACAACTCTTAAATCCTTTTAAAAGCCGTTACAATTTAAAATGATAAATAGAAAACCATATAACTCTGGGCTGCCATTGTTCGTGGTGACGTTTTTTGTGCCTCCTGTAAAATTTGATCTAATGGAGTTACGAGGTCTGACAGTCCACGATATGCTCACGATTTAGGGATCCGTTAGCGAAATATTAAGCTTTAAAATGGAAATTTTTGTTAGAGACAAGTTTCCCCTTCTCGGCCATCCAGAAACCACAGTTTAGCTAAACTGTGGTTTCTGGATACATGAAAAAATCACGGCAGTAGTGTATATAACGAAGTTAAAAGGGAAACTATCACCGCTAAGTAGGCTTTACAAGTTAACGAGTAAAAGTCGACCAACTTGTAAAATGTACTTTTTAGACTTCATTAGCCGTTAAACCGTAGTATAAAACAAAAAGCCCCCTTCTAAGTTCGTATATTGTGACGGGCAACTACGGAACCCTACCCTGCGCGTGGCCCGACATGCACTTGGCCGGTTTTTTATTTTCGACGTTTCTCTTTTCTTTTTTCGAAATCTATCATTAACATGCATTTTTAAATGTTTTCTTACTTGTTGTAAAATACCCTATTTGTTTCGTTCACAGACCATCAGACAGTACTCACCAAAGGAACAGACTGAATAGTGCTATGTCAGAGAAATCAATATCGGAATCCTCCACTTCACAGCCTGGTATCCTTATCTTGCCACAAAGTTCTACAACCAATTTACAAAAGGATCAAATGTAAGTATTTTGCATTTTAAGCGATATTTAAAAAAAAATCTATGCTTTATAACAGATTTTAGACCAAAAGTCGACCATTTAAATTATATCCTTTGTAAAATTTGTTTTAGTTTTAAATCTTAACTATTATAAAACTGTAACAGAAGTGTCTGTACATTGAAGATATTAAAAAAAAAAGATGATGATATGGTTTTTAGGTGTTCCTGACTCCAAATCAACCTTTTTTAGAATTTTTGTCACTGTTTGTGTGTTTGTTTGTGCGAACCTCACACGAAAACTACTGAACCGATTTGGATGAAACTTTTTAGTCTGATAGCTTATGATCTGACTTAAAATCTGGTTTATAATTTGTGCGAACGAACTGTAGTATAACTTATTTTTAATATTTCTAGAAGAGGAGGCTCTACAGAATCTCAGAAAACTCTCTTTGATCATCACAATCCATCCAAACCAATTATAGTGCAAACTAGTCCTACGAAAGTTGACATGAGGATGGAGCGAGGTGAGTTATAATATTATGAGTTATAAATTATATTATGCTATGTTATATGAACTTTTACAGGAGCAATATAGAAATTAAATACGTCTGCTGATTTCAGTTTATGTTTGGAACACTGAGTAAGTCTCAAAATGTATGGACAACAGAACAATATAATATTTCAAAACGCATTTTCAGCATTTTTCCTTTGGTCAAAGTCATTCTCTTTGATGATGACAGATCATTATCAAAAATCTAATCAAAAAATCGTATACCAAATGAAAGCTCATGAAATTCTCTGCAACTTTCGTTCTATACTTTTTTTTTGAATTCTCAATCGTTTTTGAGCTACACGCTCCGGAAAAGAACATTTTCGAAACAAACGATTTTTACCTCACATTTTTCATCAAATATTCCTTGGCTTCTAAAAATTGTTCTTATAGTCAGAAGTCATCAAGGAAGCAGCAGTGATCTTTTACAACATGTTTACAACCCCTCCTGCACTCACGACGAGGTTGAAAAGGCTGGGAAGATGTGCTTTCTCAAATGGTAAGGGATACCAGCAAAAAAAAAACTCCCTCTCAACCAGTGCCGCTTCCAGTCGTTCGAAAAAAGCTAAAGAATATACGAGAGAACTAGTGAAAATACCAAAAAAAAATTTCTCAATCATACAGTATTACCAGCGCACTATTTAGAAAGAAATATATTTAATCGAAACACGAGTGCTCGGTCTGGTCTTTCTAATAAGTTTATGTCGTTTCCTCACTCTTGTGTCACTTAACTGCCCATAGGAGTGAAAGAAGCGGCGTCTCGCGCCGGGTCGGGCTACGAGGCGGGCGACGCAGCGCGCGCGGCGCGGCACCGCTCCTTGCTGCAGGAGGTGGACCGCGCCGACGCGATCCTTCAGGCGCACACGCTGAAGGGACCGCTGGCCCTCGCCGCACACTGGGCTGACGTTGCCGAGACCAGGTGAGCTTGTTTGGTGTGGCAATAAGCATCGGACGCTGGCCCAGATAAATTGTTAAAGGTGCAACCTAGTGCAAAGTACATCGCCGTGCATCAGCAGTTCCGTAATGATGTAATTTACGTGAACTGGCTGTCGGATGCTGGGTCTATATCTCTTCGCTGCATACTCCTTCCTGCGCTTTTTGGAGAGCAAACGTCACGGACAAGTAGTATGGGAAAAAAACGGAGTGGTGCTCAGTTAGGGAAATACTAGACGGGCAGGCTATCTACCGTATGCAGTCCCTTTATAAATAAAATAAATATCGTCTTTCCGTATGCATATGATTTGAAAACTAGTGAACTGATTGTGATTTTATTGCAAGAGCTGTATCCAGGATTTTTTCAAAAGAGTATCGCAAATACGATACGATGTTTTTTTGTTACAATATTAATTAACAAAATGTTTTTATTTCACAGAAAAATCTTACAAGGTGCACTACAAAAGCTTTTGATGTCGGATCTGAAATATTGCCAAGCCGATAACATTGAACATCATTTTTGGAAAATTTTATATTATAACTTTATAGAAATACTAAGGAAAAGTTTACCTCAAATATCGCCAGAAGATAAACCGAAAGTAGTTAAACTATTAAATGTTATAATTGAAGAGGGAAATATTTACTTCGAGAGTCTGGTTCAGATGTTGGAGAAGACGTATAAGTTCAACACGGAGGACTATATAAACGACAACCACGTCTTGCCGCCAAAAGGTCTCGGATACGTTGGCTTGGCCTTGATCTCAGTACAAAAATTATACGTTTTCTTGGGAGATTTAGCGAGGTATAAGGAGCAAGTGAATGAGACGAATAATTACGGTAAAAGTAAATTTTGGTACACGAAAGCTCAGCAAATCAATCCTAAAAATGGCCGACCGTACAATCAGTTGGCTATACTGGCTATATACGCTGTAAGTATCAGTTTATGATTTCTTGATTATAGGATATCTATCGTAACGGCAAATATTACAAGTACTTTTATTACAGAGAAGAAAATTGGATGCAGTTTACTATTACATGAGAAGTCTTATGTCATCGAATCCTTTTCATTCAGCGAGGGAAAGTCTATTATCATTGTTTGAAGAAAATAGAAAAAAGGTACATATTTATTAATTTTACGTTATCTCTCTACCTAAAAAAGTCGAAAGTAACTGCCTTGTGACTAGATTTTTATCTGTCTGTGTGGTCTGGCTATTGTAAAGGGTGTAAACTTAAATGCGTTACATACTTAAGGTTGGTGCAAAAACAGTTGTTCCATAGAACATGTCAACTCGTGTACTACCAAATGTATAGAAAAGCAATTTTTTTTCGTGATTTCATTGTAGCTCCCATAGTGAACGTTTTTTTTTAAATTCTTTATATATTTTTTTTAATGTGGGGTTTTAACCCTGAGGTTATGCCAGCCCCATCGTGCCTTAACCTTGAGACTACACAGCAATAAAATGAAAACCTAACACTTCCAAACGAATATACAACTAAACACTAGTACTATAAATAAAAAGGTACACCATTTTAGCCTCTCCCGACGTAGGGGCGGCTGTTCAGTATGATAGTCAGAAGCGCCTCTATAAAACATTTAAATTTATACCCTATACAGGTGTTAGAGTATACAGTAAGTAATGCAACTGTTTACTCTAACACCATGTAAACAAAAGTGGAATGTAGCGGCATTGAAATTATTTCCTATTTTTAATCTGGTCTCGCGATTAATACGTAAATAATAAAACATTTTATGTTGAACTTTTCTACACTGACCCTTATTGCTTTATAACAGTACGAAGCAGCAGAAAGAAAGCGGCGTGCGGCCCTCGAAGGGTCGCGTAACTGTGAGAACGGGGAGAACAACAGCGGGGCCGCGGGGCAGGGCCAGGGCCCGGGCCAGGGGCTCCGCAGGGAAGTGTGGGTGAGGCCGAGCGGTCACCGCACCACCACGCTGCGCCATGAGCGGAGGGACGAACATCTCACCACCATGACGCCTGTTGAGGTACTAATGTCCAGGGTTCGAAATTAAATACATAACCACCATAAACCGTTTCAGGGGTGGTCAGAAACATTGCGACCACTACCATCTTTCTGTTTAAGAATGCAGCAATACTCACATTTACCAATTTAAGTCGCGAGATGGAATGATGGCCAGGGTACGAAGTTTTTTTTTAACCTATTTCGTCCCGTACGAAGTTGTCAAGATTAATTATCTTGATAATTTCGTCCTCTTTTTCTTTGATTGAATTATCCGTGATGATTCTTGGCTTTGACTCTTAAATATTTGACTAAACTTACTAAAAATACAAAAATATATGTTTTTTTTATGCACTCTTATTCAAACCAAACAGGGTCTTAGTCTTCGGCATTTTCGCTTAGTATCTAAATTCACAAACAATAGAGAAAAACAACAGCATACAGGGTCCAACTTAATATGCTGACAGTTTTTTAGAGGATGATCAGACCATCAAACTGAACAACTCTCTCTATGGACCAATGTTGATATCTCGAAAAAGAAATTAGCTGTCCCATACAATTGGGTCGAGCAAGATTTCAGTTCAGTATGGAATAGCTGATTAAGAAGGACCCTACATAGGTCCCAACTTAATATGCTGACACTTTTTAGATCAGCCGTCCCATACATTTGTCTCAAGTAGGTTTGCAGTTTTGTATGGAAGAAGTGATTTTTTTTTCGCGATTTCTATATGGGTCCCATAGAGAAAGTTGTTCAGTTTGATGGTCTGATGATTCCCTTAAAAAGTGTCAGCATATTAAGTTGGACCCTATATAGGGTCCTTCTTAATCATTTATTCCATACTGAACTGAAATATTGCTCGACCCAATTGTATGGGACAGCTAATTTCTTTTTCGAGATTTCAACATTGGTTCCATAGAGAGAGTTGTTCAGTTTGATGGTCTGATCATCCTCTAAAAAACTGTCAGCCAATCAAGAAGGACCCTGTATAAGATATCAATGGCAAACAGTGAGAAAAAATATTTCCTGTTTGTGATTTTCTTTTTCCGCAAATCGTGTTCAGAAACACATAGCGTTTTTTCAATTAATTTTATAATTATAGAAATCATTATTATAGTTTATTTATCAACGATAATTATCCTTCTGAGGTTCTGAAGTTTCAGAATATATCTGGCTACTCCCTCGGAGAATATAGTCGTGAGCATATGGTATGCTATAATTATCATTTCAAACCCTGCTAATGTCACACCCCCGGCACTCCATAGAATGATGTCACGATGCTTGTGCTAAAAAACAAGATGGGGTCCGCACACGTGCACTTTCTGATCGGTCTCGCGCATTGTATTTGCTTCTTGCTGGGCTCATGTCAAGTAAAATAATAGCTAAGTTCGTGGTATACTTTGATTAAATTAAAATAGGAAGATAGGTGACGTTCTTCCAAACTCCAAAAATGGGCCTGCTTTTCATGTATCTTACGAGTGAAAAGTAATGCCGTGTTATTTGTTTTTTCTTTTTGAATTATTTGTGCAACGAGTAAAAGCACACGACACACGATTGTAGTACCTTTATTCCACCTAAAATAAAAAAGTAACTCAATCACGCAATGCCGCTCGTATTGCAACTAAGGCAAATTAGGCGACGGGGGCTCAATTTATGCGGTCCATACGCTTTAGGACAGTCACCTATCTTCCTGTTTTAATTTTATCAAAGGTGGTATATGTATAATTGCGATACAAGCAGAATACGTAGCGTGTAGCGTGCAGTAAAAGCTATACATGTATAACTATTTTTACATTTCCAAAAAAAAAAACGAAAAACTGTAAAACTAGATTTTATATTTCATGTACAAGGTGTTACAAAAATACAAATAAACATTTAAGGGGGTTTAGCTCAAACTGAACAATTTTCACTATGGAACCAATATCGAAATCGCGAAAAAAAAAATCGAATGTTCCATACTAAACTACAAATCTACTCGAGCTAAATGTATGGGACACCATATTTTTTTTCGCGATTTCGATGTTGGTCCCATAGTGAAAGTTGTTCAGTTTGATGGTTTAAACAAACTCCTTAAACATTTTAAAGGTTTTTTTTACTTTTATAACACCTTATATAGGATGCGTATAATATAATAATGAAATTTGTTGCAGTTAAATAAAACTTTTATTACGAGTTATTTACACGTGCATGGAAAGCTCATCACTAAAATTGGGTAAGTGGCTTGTGAGTTTGTTAATTATTAAAGGTTAAGAAATAGAATTCGGTTTGTCAAGTTTTTTTTTGGTCTTCATTTTATATTTTTTACGGATAGAAGACATAATTTTAAGAAACCAATTTAATTTTTATTGCGATTCATCGAGTTTATCACTATACATTTAATTTTTAAATTAGATCAGTAAGTAATTATTTACAATTATTACATATCAAAGTGCAATAAATAAATTATGAATATTTATTAACATTATTTTTAAATTACTTTAATCTGTAATCTCTAAATGCAAAAATGGTGGAGAGAAAATAATTCGAACTCTATGGAGAAAAACAACTTACTGTTTTATTTAAAAAAAAAACAGCCTTCTCTTTCTAACTCTATGCTGGTAACAGAAACGGCAACATTAAATGTCAACTAAGCCGCGACGCTGCGTTGTTAAGCCGCGACGCTGCGTTTTTAAGCCACGACGCTGCGTTTTTAAGCCACGACGCTGCGTTTTTTTGTCGTCTTATCTGTCTATGGTCAGGTTAATCTCAGATAATACTGATTTCTGATACTGATTTTGATACTGTTTCCACTAATATACAACGTGTTAATTAATTGACGCAAAACTAGAAAGTAGTTTGTTTAGAATCGAGAGCAGAATCGTATTTCATATTATGGTTTCAACATTCAATTTGTTTGTAAAATTTAAAATTTACTGAACTCGATCTCAACCCACCGCTCGAGCACTCTCACCCTTCTTACTACCAAAACAAGATTCTTAGGCCAATATTACAGAACTAAACTCTAGTCATGATCTCTACTTAAAACTAGTTTTATGTCTACTTTTGATTTTAGAACGTTGCTTGAAATTCCTGAGCACGTTACCGCTTTCATTCATTGCTGAAATGATAACAAATCATTTTTGCCTCAAAACTTAACATGCGAATAACTTTAAATTTTAATTATCAAAATAATGATATTATTGTTTCAATCGAATTATTATGTTATAAATTAGTATATATGAGGTATTGCGCTTATTCATTAACACGTTGTATAGACTGATTCACGAAGAAGATTTGTCCGTCCGTAGATACTTAGGCCGAGATTCTAAGACGATATTTAAGTCATAGTTCGAACTCCCGTATGTCAAAATCCATACATTTTCGGACTACTTAGATCGAGCTAAGACTAAAAAAATCGTCTCTGAATCTCGTCTTTCGTACTACTCGTGAGAAAACGGACGGGTGGCTAGTGCCCAATAATAACAAAATGTACGTTCGATCAGTATGGAGACGTTCCACGAGAGCGCGTCGCAGATGCTGCGGCAGTTCCGCGCGCTGCTGCACCGACAGCCGCTGCCGACGCCGGCGGCGCGCCTCCTGCAGCTCACGGCTCTCAACATGTTCGCCGTCGAGACCACCGCCGCCGCGCTCAAAGGTAAGCCCTAATTTATTGTGTCCATGTGTCGGTCGGTCGAATTGTGTCAAACATAACCGGAGGTGGGATAACATAACGGAGACGAGATGAGGTGCTTAACGACTAGGGTGTATCCACTGAAGTTGAGCGGAGACGTGCACAGTCTTGAGCGGAGCTAATCTAAATATCAAATATCGTATGATTTAAGAGTAATATTTGATCAATGAAATATTTAATAAAAAGAGACAAGTTGATTACTTTTGAGACTTGAATCTTTGTTATGCTTATGATAGTAATTATAACCAAGATTCAAAATGACAAACAAACATACTTGTTAGTGTTTGCGATATCAGTGCGAGCGCGGAGATGGGCGAGCTCATGCGCTAGCACGGAGAGAGACGAACAGTTCAGCAACGACACTGCTTGCCGTTCCCGCACACCGTTCACATCTCGTCTCCGCTGCGCGCATGCTCGTATCGTAAGGCGCGGGTCAGACAGAAGGGAAGTGAGCGTGACGCGCGTCCGCGCCCCGTCCTCGTCTACACAATTTATTAAAGCAATCTGGCACTAACACATTTTCTATGAAACTATTCGTGTCCGCGCCCTGTCCTCGTCTCACTTCCCTTCGGTCTGGCTCGCGCCTAACACACCGCTCTCTTTGATCGCGCCAAACACCAAAGCGTCATCTCCTCGCCGCTCTGCTCAAACTGTGTCCACTAAAGCTAGGCGGAAAGGAGATGGATAAGTAACGAAATCCTATTGGTTGATTAAGACACATCTCTCCTCCCCTCTCCGCCCATCTTCGTTTTGGTGGATTCCGGGCCTAAGCCTAGCGAATACCGCGTAAACTCATCGTCCGCTCCAATATGTCCAATCTAAAGGTAAAATTGGTGATATTAGGGGCATGACCTCTGATTCATGTAGATGATGATATGTTTGATTAAAGACTTCGGGAAGTCCAGTAATTGTCTATTTTCTGTATGATTATATGAGCTAAATAAATAAGTAATATTGTAAGTCATATTTTTGTACTTTCTTTTTGGCCCTAAAAAGACATCATCGGCGTTTAATACATTTTTGGTCCAAATCTGAAAGTGCCGGCCAACAAAAACTAACGCTAAATTCTGTTAGAACTTGTCCGTCTAAACATTTATTGTTATGACACGAAAGCTGTAGCTGTGAGTTTGATTTCATTAAAAATGTATGAAAAGGCAGATTTTTCAAACCTTAATAAAACCAAGGAAAATTGCCCTACAGCTTTGGTGCCATACTAAAAAATGCTGAGATGGACTAGTTCTAACAGAACATAGCCATAGGTAATTTCATCGAAAATGTATGAAAGAGAAGGTTTTTCGAATCCAAATAAAACCAAAGACAATGGGCCTACAGCGTTGTTGCCATACTAATAAATGTTTAGACGGGAAAGTCCTATCAGAATATTGCATTTTTTTTGGCTGGCACTTTCACATTTGGGACCAAATCCGATGATGTCCTTTTGTCAGATTAATATGCTGACAGCCAACGGAAACGTTGACTATTGTTGCAACGAACTCTAACTTTAAACATATAATGATTTTGTCACCCAGTGCTATCTATAAACGTTTTAATTACTTGCAAAATTTGAACACACGGAGATTCGACAACCGATTTGGGGAGTCGGGAGTTCTAGAATGGAGACCGCGAACGAGCCCTCTGGACCGACGACCTGAGAAATGCGTTAAGGAAGGCCGATGATAAAGTTGTGTGGCGCGCCTTGGGAGATTCCTATGTTCAGCGGGGGACGAAGATGATGATTTAAACACACTGTGACTTTACTGTATTTACATACATAACATAAATACTCTATACATGAACAGCAACGGTTACGCACCCTTAACTAACTTACGTTCATTTACAAACGGAGCCTCCGTTTGGGCTAACGGCTAACGATTGGAGCGCCAAAAACCTGTTGTTATTACTACAAAGTACAAAGCCTGTGACCAGATTTATCTTTGTGTGACGTACAGAAAAGTTAGCACGCTCGAATAGTCGATTATTAAACACTGAATTGCAACGTATTTGCTGAACCGTTCATAAATTGGCCAGTAAGGTGTCAAGAGTCATCTCTACCATCCTTGCTTGAGCTCAGTTTCTGACAAGCCTTTGAAAACAGTTCCGTGACTGGCTGACTGGTAAACTATGCACAGCCTTAACAACTGAAGATAGAAACATGATCTACGGAAGATGTAGCGGTGCACTAAGAAAGGGTTTTGTGATATTCTATTTTCACGCGGACGCAAAAGCTAGTTTGAAAGATATATTCAATTTTTTTTGTCACTATTATCATTATCACCCTTTTATCTGTTAATTCTCTATGATTGTTAATTCTGGACGGCTGTGTTCGAAAAGACTGTTGTAGTGTTTTTGGGAATGTTAACATGGTAACGAGGAGCCATCGAGGAGAGCCAAACCAAGCTTGTTACAGAAACTTTTTTTTGTCGTCCTGTCTTACAGTGGTCGGCAAACTTCTAGAGCACGGCCTTGACTGCGCAGAATACAATTTGTACGTGAAACCGCTACTGCGCAGTCCCCTCGAGCCCGAAAATTTTTTAACATGTTTGCTGGGCAGTGCCCCGTCCTTGTTCATTATTGTTGCAATTATAAATCTTGACTATTATAAAACCGTAACAGAAGTATGTCTGTACATTGAAGATATTAAAAAAAAAAATTTACAATATGGTTTTTAGATGACCCTTTCTTCAAATAAACCTTTTTTAGAATTTTTGTCCGTCTGTTTGTGTGTTTTTTTGTGAGAGTATCACGCAAAAACTACTGAACCGATTTTGATTTAACTTTTTTTGTTTGATAGCTTATGATCTGGTTTAAAATCTCGTACTTATATAATTTACAAAGTCGTGTGTTAACTCTAGTATTGTATAATCTCAAATGGGTTCGTCGAGATATTATTCGGTGCTTTTGCGTTAGGGTCTTCGATCTTATCAATATCATACATCTGACCTCTATACCGCTTATTATTAGCCTTGTTTTTGTAATCGCTGTCTCCCTTTTGCAACGGAGAGACGTCATATAATTTAATTGTCTACTCCTCTATCTTTTTTTAAATTCGTCGAGGGTTCCAAATAAGTACAGCGTTGTCCCGCAGGCTTAGTGGATTTCTTTATCTAAAGTATAAAGGAGTTGCAACAGCGATCCAATACGGGACTATGTGCTGAAGTGAATCCCTCCTATATTTAGAAGAGATAAAAACCATATACCGTTTTAAAACTTGTAACTGAATGGCCTTGCGTCTGATAAAAACAAGATACGTGCATAATCCTGTTTTCCAAATGTTATTTTTAGTTAAAGTACAATTCGCAATTATATTTAGAACAGTTAGACACATTGGAATGCCATTGATGATCCGAGATGCGAGATTATTGCTTCGCCTATAAAACTGAGCTCAATTTATTGTTTGTGCTATTATAAAGAATGCTGGGAGAACGATTTCAAAGGGAATTCAACAGTATCATGTGTAATAAACTATAATTAAAAGCCTACCAGTTATATTAAACGTTCGTATCGTGAGATTTTCTTACAAAGAATATCTTTTAGATGTTTTGTGTGATTCTGCGCTAAAACAGTCTACATTTTCGCGCTCCTTATTTTTAGATTTGATGAATAAGAATAAGGAACAACAATTCGGTTGGTCAAACCCCCGTGTCGTCGGTGGGTAGATTTAAAGCAGTATCTTTATTGTTTTCCTGTTATAGTAACATTAATCAACTGACTAACTTCCTTGTACAAAGACCCCGTGCGTGACTCGGGGTCTTTGTACAAAAACCGCAGAATGTTTTTGATGCCCATTTTTGTTGTAACTATACAAATTCCTATTTGCGTACCTAATCAGATTTGTTTTTTATTTAAAAATATAGTGATGGTATTCGAAACTAAAATAATTGTATTTAAAAAACCGGCCAAGAGCGTGTCGGACTCGCCCATGATAGGGTTCCGTAGCCATTGCATAAGTAGAATAAGAAAACAGTAGTAATGTCGATTATCATTCCTAAAAGAAAATGTTGAACCTAATGATAGCGCGATTTAATTTCCTGCAACGCCATGTAGTTTGTGTTAGAAAATATATTTATGTAACAGACTTTTTCAGATTTATTAAAAAATATTTTTTTGACAGACAGACAGACGAACGACATGGACGAAAGTATGTCCTTGTTTGACTACGGAACCCTAAAAAGAAATAAACTTTAATTTTAAGATCCCATATGGTAACAAGTAACAACACTCCATAAATACTAAAATGTAGTCCTTTTTGATTTGGATAGATTTACGAGCGACGTACTAAGTATGGGGTACAACCTGTTATAAACTATCGAGCAACTTGCTTAGAGCACAATTATGATCTATTTTTGTTACTTAATCGACGAGCCTATAACAGTGCAAAAATAGATTTTTCGCCCCGTGTTTTTCGTAAAAAAAGTCATATTATGAAAGATTTAATGGCGTTCACGTACTCGATTTGAAAAATTAATATAGGTATAACTTGGCTTGTAAATGTGGCTATTTCCTGCGGCTCCGTCCGGACGCAGTAAAGGTTTGTAATTACAAATTACAAGTTATCGGAGGTTGATGCACTGCACTCCCGACTCCGCCGCCTGCGCCCGCGCACCACACAAATGCACACATTTGACGGCGACAGGTTCAACAAACTGACTCTGCGATGGCACGGTGTCGACCGCTCTTTTACGCCATTACGCGTAATGATGTTTTGAATTATTATAGAAAAATTACCGCGTATAAGCCCCTTGAATTGGCCATTTGGAAAGGCGATGCCCTTTGGCGAATCATGATTCTGAAAAAAAATTCTTGGAACGATTCTGAGATAACTGTATTTGTGTTTTGCATAATGTAAAACACGTGACACAAGACGCTCACTAAAATGATTGTGGGAAACATGATTAAAAATAAACCGTTGCTACTTATGCGCCAATTTCTCGGAAGACGAAGGCTTGCTATCAGAATGACTTACTGTCTTATAAAACTGTGAGAAGGGTTCGGTATGAACTCCACTTACCTCTTCTATTCTGTGATCTCCATCAGGACCCTATTAGCGCTAATGATACCCTAGATTTGGTAGGAACCCTTGAGCTTGAGTCGAGTGCTTGATTCATTTTAAATTATCTTCTTAAACACGGTGTTCCTAATGATATGTATTAACTTTGGCCTGTTATTTAGACCATTAAATTGTCTATTTTTCACTATGGGACTAATATTGAAAACGCGAAAAAAGAAATTGGTTGTTCCATAGAAAATGTCAACGGCTACTCGACCTAAACGTATTAAAAAGCAACATTTTGTTTCCTTTATTTCAATGTTGGTCCCATAGTGAAAAATGGGCAATTTAATGGTCTAGGCCAAAGTTAATACATATTTTCAGGAACACGGTGTATAGATACAAAAAAAAACCATTCCGTTCTCATAAAAAGGTTGACTACAATGTATGAATTGATACAACATTGTAATTAGCTTGAAACACTTAACATTATGACCATAGTACATAAACTATTGCGGTTTTCGCTATAACAGAGTAAAGTGCTAGTGTTATGTACAAATAAAACAACAATTTAATTTTCAATAATCTGTTGTGTGGTTTGATGTAAAACAATGGTTATTACCGTCATGGTTGACCAGCTAATAATAGCTTACGTATATAGGTACGATGATAGGATAGTAGGCGTATTACACTAGTAGGTGGAATCCGTGCAGATTATTTTTAGCCGGCTATATTTATACTGGACCGGATTGTGGCGAACCTAAGCTGTCGGTCACCTTCCACCGAGAGGTGTCGTATCACTATTAGCATCTATGTCCTGCGCAACCTGTACCGCCTCGTCATAATTACACCTCCTATGATTTATTCTATGGCTATCATCACACGCTTGATCGTCTTGCGCGCCATGATAGATAGCTAATAGCTGACTTTCCAATAATAAAAAGTCTGTAATTTATGACTAAATACTGGTGATTTATTTATTTATGTACATGCTAAACATTTTCTGTCGCTCGTTAGTCTAATGTAAAATATCCGATTAGTTTATAGGTTTAGTCATAAATGTTTGTACTTTTTTTTGTTGAGGATCTTCAATACACTACATTACAATAAAGCAATACAAAATGAATATATTGCTTTCTCAGGTTTATTATTGCTCAAATGTTTAGTAGAAGCCGGGGTGGTCCAGTGGCGAGTGTACAGGAGGCGATGGTTCGATCCCCGTCCAGGACGACTCGTACTAATAAGTTTTTCGGAATTTATGTACGATTTGTACTGGATTTTCGACGAACGAAAACATTGTGAGGAAACCTACAAGCTTCAATTTCGATGCATTTATTGTACCCACTGTCCATTATAAGTGGCGAAGGGTTCACTCCCCGTCACACTGGACAGAGTTTCGGAACTACTAGTAAAACGTGGATGTTCAGAGTTTTCAGTATATCTCTGACTATAACCCCTCGGGGAATATAGTCGTGAGCATATGCATGTATGCATATTTTGTAAGAGGCAGTAATAAACTAAGTGGTGGTCACAGACGGCAGCAGCGGAGGCGAGCGGTCAGCGTGGCTGGAGTGCGCGCTCAGCGTGTCGCTCCTGATGTTCGGGGCACTGCTGGAGCGCTGCTGTGCTCTGCTCCCCGAGCCGGCCAACACCCAGCAATACTCTGACGCCTTACTACTGCTGCCTGCTATAAAGGTACGAGCTGGTATCAATAGGTATCTTTACACCTTCATTTTCTTAGTGGTGGGTGTGTCTGTCGATGATACGCTTATCTACAGGATAGAAACGCATGAACAGCATCTCTCTGGCTGCCAGAAAGTTCGTCTTGAAAATGAATTGCCAACAACATCCTATGCTAAGTTACTTTAGTTAACCGCTCAACAGCACGTTCTATAAGCTGTAATTTTTAAAGGTTCTTAACTGTTAGGGCATTGGTTTTTCCTTCACGTTTCGTTTCTTTTATTTGCTTGTCAGGCAGCACCAGGTTTTTCGGATGTTTCTGGAATATTTCCTAAATAAATAACGATATATTTGTTTCTTTCTTTATAATATTTAACATTACAGGTGTGGTCCGACTGGATGCTATGTCATAGCATTATTTGGAATCCACCGCCATCTTTCGACAACTTTGACACCGAGTAAGTGTGATACGATACCATCTATGATTTTTGTTTATAATAAAATATGTCTGTTACTATCTATATTTTTTTTAGAAGCGAAAACGACCCATGGGATTGGCTTGCGAAACTCATGAACATCCTCGAAACACTTGACGACAAATCATTGGAATTCGAAAACGAAACGAAAGAAGGTGAGAGTTCATTATTGTTCAATTTTGTCAGATCATGCACCAACAAAGCAGTAACATTCACAATTAAAAATATAGATGGTTTCGTTATTACGATACCATCTACTGCCCCGAGGCTTTGATCGCGAGGAATGATTAACATTAAAATTAAAGAACTATTTATACGCGTCGATATTATTTGAAAATCGGAATCACACGAGTTGATGGGTTGGTGAAATGATGTACTCAATTGATCCTAAACATGATAAAAATAAACGTCTCGCTATAACGCTTACATATGTAGTTGGTACTTGCCACCCCGAAAGGGAGTTCCAACGCGCTTGTATGTATTCGAATTTACAAATCTGCTCTTCCGACTGTTGTAGTAAATACTATCCAAGGTATATGAACCTCATTTTTTATTCCCGTTTCTTCTCTTTGGAGTCTGATACCGATATCAGACATCTTCATGCCAATCTGTATATTGAAGTCAGGTCGTCAGAACCTTAAAAGTTAAGTTATAGCCTGTAGAATCCTACTTCAGAGCATAGGTCTCCTCAAATGATGTGGTGGCAAGTTAGTAGTCAACTTTTCAAGCCGTCTCAGCTAAGTTAACCAACGTCAGGTCTCCCGTCAGGCCCTCTTTGGATGGATGACCGTTTTAGTGGTATTTCACCTTATTTCACATTCATCTTTAGCGCCTTCGTGCTTTGGAAGGATCGTTAAATTGGTTCCGGATAGTACCGTCAGGTGGCGGTGTAACTAAGGGTTGAGACACATTGACTGACGGCGGAACGCTTGCGGCGCCGTTCGTCGACGGCGGAGGATGCGGTCGGTGTCCCATAATAAAAGTGCTTTTTGTTTGGACCCGCTGTCGTTCGTCATCGGTCAATGTGTCTTAACCCTAACTTAGAACCTTAAAACAAGGAAAATAATTTGTTGTGGGTAGGTTACGTGTCAGTGCGGCTGGCGGAGGACGCGTCGCTGGCCGGGTTCACGCCGCTCATGTACATGGAGCCGGCGGCGGCGTGGGCGCGCGCCGAGCCCGCTGTGCCGCCGCACGCCGCCGAGCACGCGCTGCGCTCCCGCAAGCTTCTCTTCTTCGGCACTGAGTGAGTATCATTGGTTTCATCATCAGCCTATAAACATTCCGCTGCAGGGCACAGGCACACCTTGGATACTTAGCTGTCAATTCATAAATCATCTCATCCGATGGACGTCCACTGCTGGACTTAGGCCTCCCTCAAGAATCGCCACAACGACCGGTCCTGCGCTGTCCTCATCCAACGGGTTCCCGCCGCCTTCACCAGTTCGTCGGTCCACCTTCTGGGGGCCAACCATCCAACCACGCTGCGCTTTCCGATACGCGGTCGCTACTCGAGAACTCTTCGGCCCCATCGGCTATCGGTTCTACGATTGCCCGCCCTACTTTGGTGTAGCAATTCTTTGGGCTATGCCGGCTACTGTCCGAACTGTATCTGTACTCAAGGCGTTGGTCCACGCGTACCAAATGCGGATTGATAGACTTCACGTACGCCTCAGAATTTCTTCAATCATTCATCGTTGGTGTAAACAACGCGAATATCCTATACGGGTTACGGGTACGGCTGATGTTCGGTCGCGGTTCGCTCGGAGCGCAGCGGATTGTTAGAGACCTAGGTACTACGATACCATGACCTACGCATGACCAGGAGGGGAGTGGGTGAGAGGTGTGCGCAGTAGCGCTTTCGCCTACAAATGTTGTTTTGCGCAGTCAAGCCGGTTATTATATTTTCCGAAAGACTTGCTTAAATATTCGCCCTTGTTTTTATTGTAGGTTTCTAATTTGCAAACATGTTATAGGTACCTGGTGGGTGTCGAGCCCCCAGTACTTCGGCTGGAGTACCCCGCCGGAGCGCCGCCTAGATACGTGAGCGCTGTCCAACGTGCGCCGGCGCTTAATCCGCCGCTACAACAACTGGTAAGAATAAACGGAAACATACGTTGTATAACATTCATTTCGCTGAAGTAGAAAACTAACACCCATATTCTGAGTCGCTTCCTCAAAAGCTTCCTCGACTCAACCTCACTCAAGAGGTAACTTAAGGTTTTCCTCAACCCATCCTCAAAATCTGTATTCTCAGCTTGGATTTATGATGACGTCATATTATTATATAATACAAATCTAAAACGTGTTAATAAATAAACGCAAAACCTCAGACACCCCAACTGATTTGTAATGAAATAATTGCATTGTAACAATAATTTCATTATTTAAATAAGTTAAAATATAAAGTTATTCGCATTTTAGATTTACATGCAAAAAAATGATTTGGCATTATTTCAGCAATGAATGAAAGTGCTAGCGTGCTCATGGATCCATTTTTAGAATCTTGTTTTAGTAGTCAGTAGTGCAATTTTATGAACAAAATATTTAATATTTTGAAAAAACGTAACCTGTGTTGAAACCTTGATAGTTCGATTCTGCTCTCGAATCTAAACAAACTATTTTCTAGTTTTGCGTTTATTCATTAACACGTTGTATAAACACCTCATTTGTTCAAAACGGTAAAAGCATTTAGGGCTTAGGCCTATCAAAGAGGTAACATACATTCGTAAATATTTACAAACAAACATCCGCGTTAAAAACATTATGTTTCGTCGTAGTCATTATAAAACTATCAAAGGCATAACACTATAGGTATAATTAAGAGTAAGATTAATTCAGTGAGCAATTAAAACGTATAACAACTATCATTGCCTATAAACGCTCGTTTTAAAGTGCCTACATTACCATTCACTAATTATTACGTTTGACTTGATTTAAAATTGTTATAACGTTAAAATAATACGCCTTTACGGTACCATAATTGTAAGTTCCTCGTCTAGATTCAATTTAACAGTCATAAAGTGGATTCTGTAAAATTATATAAAGAAAGAAATAAATTTATGTACATACCTACAAAACACACTGACTGGCTACATATTTGGTATCTAGTCAAATAGACAATTCTGTTTCGGATGTCAAAACGTGCAATTTGTATGAAATATTTTACTATCGCCCCAACAGAAAAATAAAAAAACCTCGCCATGTTGCTAAAAATCATCGGAACTAATTTTTGTACTTGGATCACTAGCATTAAAGGTTATAGTCGATTGCAGCGCCCCCAAACCAGGTTTCTCACCGATCCCCGCTACCCAATCTGCCGCGTATCCCCAGCAACGTCCTATGCCGAGGTCCGTACCCCTCTGGGTGCCCCAAGGTCGGTTGCTTAAGTTCATTCATTTGGCTCGGTAGACCCTTAGTGGTCCCTCCAATACTCCGCAGTAAAAAGCAGTAACTGCTCCCTCAGCAACGCTGTATTAGTCATTTCCAAAAAAAAAAAACACCAAACCAAGTTTATGTTTCTGGTCAGGCTTTAAATACATTATTGTGACGTCATCTACGTTTCAATACTTTTTATAGTTTATCCTGTTATTAAGTATTCAAGCTAAACAATTACAGGAAATGTGAGTTTAGCGTTACTTTCTAAACGTGAATTTTTCCTAAATAGAAAACTTTTAATATATTTTATGTTGTTAAATACCCAATTATACAGTAAAATAAAACTAAAAAACACAATTTAAAGATGACATAAAGACTAGTGTGTGCCGCAGGAGCAAACAGAGCTACTACGCACTATGCTGGGATCAGCGAGCTCAAAACTGATTTCTGATTTGATCTTAACTATTATCAAACTGTAACAGTGTGTCTGTACATTGAGGATATTTACAAAAAAAAGATGATGATATGGTATTTAGGTGTCCCTGACTCCAAATCAAGCTTTTTTAAAATTTTTATCTGTCTGTTTGTGTGTTTGTTTGTGCGAGCATCACGCGAAATTTTGTTTGATAGCTTATGATCTGACTTAAAATCTGGTATAATAATTTGTGTGAACGGAGTCGCGGGTTAACTCTAGTTATATTAAATTGCAGTCAGAAGACTCGGAGGGCGATGAGAGTGCGAGTGCAGCGACTAGTGGACCGACCAGTCTCAGCGAGGGCCTGGAGGGGGCGGAGGTGGCCGACGAGGTCACGCGGAAGCTGCTGAAGCGCAAGGAGCAACTCGAGTCTAGGAAAGCTACTTTGGAACTTCGCAATCAGCGTATGCAGGTAACGTTACCAGGACAGCGAGTCGGTCCGAGTTTTGATTGAATTATGTATTAGAAGCATAGTTGAAGCTTCGCAATTGGCTACGCCGTTTGTTTGAATCGTCCATCCGAATGCCGAAGTTTTTTATATTTTGTGGCGCCACTGTAAAATGTCATTTCAATATCTAATGGCGTGGCTCTTGCTACAACGAAAAGAAAACATATCTTCACTTTTTATCTTTCGCCATCTTGTTTTAAGACAAAATTGAATGGGACGACGCCATTTTGTATCACGTTTTTGTGTAATGTTTGCTAAAAAATATGACCAGGAGTCACGCCTTAAAGCACTCTGAGTTTGAATGTCTAGCCAAAGTGTATTTTATTATAACCTGAAATATGTCTCAATTTAAAATGACACAAGTGGGTCACTTGCGACCTACATGTGCTCCTCAGGTGTTCTGAGACGTCCCGAAATTATTAAAAGTCAAGTCAAAAGGCAACAATTCAAAATAATATCACATAGATAACTTTCTGACGTCACGTTTTTGAATCTACCACCGCGTCGGAAGGTGTTCCGTTGTAGAGAAGATGCGGCCAGAAACTCTAGTATTTTTTCTGGAAAATCTTTAATGTACATTGTAATAAAGTTTCAACTTTTAAAGACGGTGCTTCAGACTAAACTAAACAACTTTTACGACGGAGCCAACATTGTAATCAAGTAAATATCCGCCGTTCCATTGAGTAGCCATTGACGTTCTCTATGGAACATAATTTTTTTCCGCGATTTCAATGGCTCCATAGTGAAAGTTGTTCAGTTTGGTGGTCTTAAACACCCCCTAAATTATGTAACGCATTTAAGTTTATACCCTGTAATAGAAGTAATGTTCTCTTTAAATATGCAAACATTGTACACTATACAACGTGTTAATGAATAAGCGCAAAACCTCATACACCCCAACCGATTTATAACAAAATAATTAGATTGAAACAATAATTTCATTATTTTGATAGTTACAATTTAAAGGTATTCACATTTTAAGTTTTGAGGCAAAAATGATTTGTTATCATTTCAACAAAGAATGAAAGCGCTAACATGCTCATAAATACATTTTAAGAATCTTGTTTTGGTAGTAAGTAGGGTGAGAGTGCCCGAGCGGTGGGTTAAGATCGATTTCAGTAAATATAAAATTTTTCAAAACAAATTATTTAATATTTTCAAAAAAAACCTATGTTGAAACCACGATAATTCGATTCTGCTATCGATTCTAAACAAACTACTTTCTAGTTTTGCGTTAATTCATTAACACGTTGTATAGTATCATGTTTATAAGTCTTACCGATGTACCACAAACAAATCTATGTCTGACAAATTTTAATAGTGCGCGAAATTATGATACCCAATCAGTATGTGCTACCTTCGGCCTGAAATTCCTCGCCGCGATGGCCTATTTGTTTCCGCGCCCTTTTCGTTGCTATCCGACTGTACACCCTTTGATTACTAAATGACTTCGGGTTTTGACGGGGACTCGGGTTTGCTCTGCGCAAACGAAGATTGACGAGCGGAATTATTTTCCTGGTCGTACTGTACCATATATCGTTGTTCCAGGAAATCCTTCGAGGTGGTTGGGTCAGCGTGGAGGTGGAGGTGCGGCCGCGCTGGCTGGTTCCCGATACAAACTGCTTCATCGACCATCTGCTGCTGCTGCAAGCCGTCGCAGCCGCGCCCGCTCAACCCTACCTGCTCGCCGTGCCACTAGTCGGTGAGCAATATACAACCTTCTATAGCTAACCTAATATACTATCCTTTCTATAGCTTTTTATGGCTCCGTACCCAAAGGGTGCCAACGGGGCCCCTATTCATAAGCCTACGCTGTCCGTCCGTCCGTTCGTCTGTTTATCTATCTATCCTACCAAAACTCAAAAAGTTAAAAATTAAGGGAGGACCTCATGCATGAAAGTAGTTTTTATCAATGTTTTTTATCTCCTCGCTCTATCGTAAAAACGGTAATACATACAAGCGTCTAACTTGGGGTGATTATAGAGCAAACTACAGTATAGCAAAAAATAATAAAAACCGGCCAAGTGTGAGTCGGTCTCGCGCTGAGGTCCATGAGAAAACAAAACTTTGTAAGTTAATATGTTGTGTGGTTGTGAGGGGCGGGACCCTCTGTGCACGAACTTGCACTTGACCGATTTTATCAAAGAATACCGTGTTAAGTCACAGTATAAGAAAGAGTAGTGCTACGTACAGTATGGACTCTTCCTGTCCCCCACCAATTTTAATGTTTCGCTCGCTCTCACACAGTATCACACATGCACACGTATGAAATGACAGCTAAGTGTCCAAGGGCTGCCAAAGTGCACAAAATATACAGTGAGGAAATTCCTAAACCTTAAGTTGCGCGCGATGCTAACGAGGCGGCAATATGGCGGATATTACGTTCTAAATATGCAGGATTCGGAATCTGGCCATATCCTAGGCGCAGAACCTAATATAAACATAAGTATAAGCTATATTCCCCAAGGGCTATCCCCTTGGGGAATATGGCCAAGGATGTTAACATAACTACTGATTAAATAACCTTCACACATGACCTTCACTCACACTTATCCCCCCCAGTGATGACGGAGCTGGAAGGTCTGCGCAAGTGTTCGCGTGTGGGTGAGAGTGCCCGCGAGGCGCTGGCGTGGGTCTCGGGCGGCGCGTCCGGCGGCGTCAGGCTGGCCACCACGCGCGGGTCTCTGCTCGCCTCGCGCGCCTTCACCGCCGAGCGTGACGTCACCAGAGGCACCAACGACGACCGCGTGCTAGCCACGGCACTCAATCTACACGCCAATCTTGCTACTGAATCTGGTTAGTGTTTGAAACTTAGGGTTTGCTCACCAAAAGTCGCCGACCCGCCGACGGTGTCGCCGATATCGTCGGCAGGTTCGGTGTGGATAAAGCTTTGTCGGCGACAATTTTGCGCGCCCAGTTTCCCGGGGGCATTTACTACCTACCGAGAAAAGTATTTGCATTTCTCGTGTTGCTGGACACATGTTGCGTTGCTGGAGTCGATGATGGGCGAGTTTAGTGATAGATTAACTTTCGATTTAATTGAATGTGGTATTGGCTTCTAAACGACCCGGGAATGGTGGTTACTATTCGGACTGCCAGGGTTCGAATCCCGGTTTGGTCATGGATATTACATGTTTGTGTCTTTGTTGTATTTAGTAGCTTACGTTTGGGACCATTACAATGTATGTCCTTGTGAGCGTTGTTTTATTGTGTTAACAGTGTTAAAAGAAATAGCTGTAATATACGATATATTCGGATTTATTAAAATAAATCCTGCCTATCCTACACAACTTTCCTTTAGGGGATGGATTGATTTTGTATAAATAAGCAGAATAGAAGAAAACATCTTCGAAGTTACGGAAGAATTGTACTAGTTCAAAGAGACTAATGTCATCAAAGGTCAAAATTCATTATGATAGTTAACAAAACGGAATAGTCCAAGTACAGACCTCGGCCACTTTGGGCTACCTCCAGACAATACCTAGATAAGTCCAAACGCATGCGCGGTTCTATGTAAACGGTTTAATATTAAATACTGTTTTTTTTGTGATAAATAAAAAAAACCTTTGTCCAAACAGAAACCCGCGGTGAAGATGCGAGGGACGCGAAGCTCGTCCGTCGTATCCGCGAGGTGGTGCTACTGACTGACGATCGCAACCTGCGCGTCAAGGCGCTGGCGGCTGAACTGCCCGCGCGTGACCTACCTTCCTTCGTGCGCTGGGCGGGCTTGGACTCCTCGGTAAGACATCTAATACCTTTAGATCTGTGGCATACATATAAAAGAGAACCAGCGGCTGTAGTATAGCAGCGTGATATAGCGCTATCGCGCCTTAGCTCTCTTTCTATTTGCGCGCGAACCAATGAGATAAAAGGCGTGATATAGCCTTATCGCGCGCGTAATGCTACACCGCCAGTAGAAATAGCATGAGGACGGAGGAGACCAAAAAATACAATAAAATAATCTTTTGAAATTGACTTATGACCTTTTTCTGAACGAAATGTAGGGTGCACCTGCATGCTACTTCTATTAAGTTGAAGCCGGGTTCTCTGTTCTGTAATAGCATACAATTACTCGGTAAAAAATTTGGTTTCAGGTATTAACTTTCCAATGCATGTTATGTATAATATTATGTCTACTTGTTCTTATATGATTTGTGGTCTCGAAACATGGTTAGTTTAGGTATTTGACAGAAATAATCTCTATTGTTTCAGAATTCTCAAACGACTGGAATCGATGACGTGTCCAGTGGAAATAAGTGACGAATTAGCTCATATTCTGATTTATTTTATTTTAACAATGTAAGCAAGGTGACTTAATGTTGCAAGAAAAGATAGTGCTTAAAACAAAGTCTAAATAGTATAAAATAGAGACGTGACGTGACGATACATAAAAGCGTGTCGCTATAGAATAGGAATTGAATAGTTTAAGTAAAGTTAATACACCAATAGACGGAGATATTAATGAATTTTGTTAAAAGCTTTTGGGTTCCACCGCCGTGTTCCTGGGCTACATTTTACTTTGTTACTTTTACGTATTTTCAGTTATATTTTAAGGTATTAGATAAATCATAAATTTAGTGTTGCTGAGCTATTATTTTTATTTACTTTTTTGTAAAATACAATGAAGTATATTTTTTATTATTTTGTAGCTAGGTAATAATCATAGTAACGAAATGTAATGTATTTCTAAAGATACCAACAAGTACAGGATACAAGCTCTCCTTTATTATAAATTCTTACCAATTGACTTCTTTGACGATAATTCTTCACTCTAAATGAATGATTTGATCACTTTTTAGTTTTATTTTAGTAGTTATGGCATGTGATTTATCAAGCTTTCAATAAAATATTTCGTGCCATTCGTTCCTACTCTTAAATTAAATCGGCGAGACTGATTTAAATATAATTTCAGAATAGAATCACGTTTCGAATACTATTGCATAAAATATAAAACTTTTTTGAATTAGGTCTCATGCACGTAGTAAAGTAATAATTTTAATTTCGTTTGTATGACGCTGTACTTTGTATTAAAGCTTCCTAACATGCAGGGTTAACAGTGCGCGACTTAGAGCATTTGACAAGTCATGTACGCAACTAAACACAATTTTTTAATAAATGAATAATAATTATGGACTATTTGTAAAAGAATATAAATGCGATCCCGACCTTATAAGCGCCTTTCGATTTATCAATAGATGTGTTACGAAAAAATTGCATATTACAAGGACAGATCCTATTTGGACTTTTGATAAGTTTATATAGAAATCAAGTGAACACTTATACAATAGATGTTTCGTAATTATGTTCGTCAATAAGAGATAGATATTAGGCAATAAAAGCAATTCTTATCGTTACGCTCATTAAATTTTATATACTTACTTACGCTTTTTGTTGTCTGATTATACATTACGCAAGCCTTAATAAAGTAACTTTTATGACAAGAAGTAAGAATCTATCAGTTAGTTATACAAAACATGGGTCTAGATGAGTGGATGTGGATGTGATCTTGAAAATTAGTCTGTTTTGTGTGATGGTTACAATGAGAGATCACTTTCAGGCGTACCTTACATACAATCATACAATCTTATAAATGATGCTCCGGTCTTTGGCATGTCCTCAGATTTTCAGAGCCATGTTGAGTACATAATAGTACAGTTTTAACAAGTTACTTTAATTTTTAGATAAATAATTGAAAAGTATTGTGTAAAAAGCAGAATTTATTAAAATAATGACTAGCAATTATTGAAACAAGTTTTATCATTTTTGAAAATTTGATGCTGTTACTTCTTTTGTCCTAATCATGATGGTTTAATAAACATTGAATTACTTCATTCGATCTTTGAATCACCTCTGTCACCTACTCCCAATTAAAAACTACTCTCAATATTATGTTGTGATTCCAAGTGATTACGACATCATTATAAACACGTTTTGCAGCATGGATATGTATTGAAGGAAATCTCTTAATCAAATTTTAATACTACATTGTGTATTGGCACGTAGAAGGTCGTATTAGCGGCGCATTTTCTAAAATTGAACATATGATTTCAAACAGTTTATTGAATTATCGTTATCTAAGGAATAACCATTAATAGCGAGTCTAGCTTAAGAATAATCCACGCTTGGCAATGAAGCAAAGGTTGCTTATTGTTAGGTACATTCAATTCATATTCAAAGGACTAATCTTATTAAGTTATGAAAGGGTTATGAAATAAGAACATTCGTGTTTTAATGAATATACATTTATTAGTTTGCATGTATATGTGAGAAATTCCGAAGTTTATGTCTTTAAGCAAAAGGAATTGGCAATGTTCCGAGGTGGCTAGGCGCGCACCGGTGTGCGGAGGTTGTAAAAGCCCCGTTATACTTATTTACCGTGCGCATCTCGCTTTAGGCGTTCTATGTTCGTTTATTTACCCACAATATATTCGTGGTGCATGCACGTGAAGTGACTTTATTACAGCCTTTATTCTTAGTTAAGTTATACTACATAATGATTATAATTATCCGGTTTGTAAAGCAGAGTAGATCGGACGTTGTGGAACTAAGGACGTGCGTGAAGAATGTCCAGAGCTTTGACCGCATGTTGCCTCCGACACTAAACTTTCTTTAGATATAATTTTCGGATAAAACCTGGGTCCGTTAAATTAAATTGCAAATTGACTGATAAAATTATACGCGTATTCACACTATTTTAAAACTGTAACAAGAGTGTGAATTGAAGAAAAAAAGGTTACAATGCGGTGTTTAGGTATCCCTGACTCCAGAGAAAAAAAAATGTGTAATCTTGTTTGCTCGAGCATCACACAAAAATTACATGACCAATGTTTACGACATTTGTTATGTTTAAAAGCTTATGAGCTTATGATTAGACTTAAAAAACGTTTTATTTCGCTACTATGACGGAAGCCGGTGCGGACGAAGTCGCGGGCAAAACCTAGTCTTTATAGTACCTATACGTTACGAGGCCGGGGTCGTGGTCCAACTGCTCTATCCATCTTGACGTAGAAGTTGGTTGGTTACGAAGCTGGTACAAAGTTAGAAATACATAGTTGTTTTATAGTCATCGATACATACTTAGTTAATATTTAACTCCCATCAAGTATATACCTAATGATTTCATAAAAGCTGGAATTGCACCATTTACTGCATTTGCATCAAAATTTTCCCATATTAGTCAATCTTGCATCAATTGAGGAAATGGAAATAATACTTATAAATGTAAATACCAATAAAACATGAAATGAATCACATTTAAGAAACGGGACTTCCAGTGTTTACGAGAATCTGAATTTGCGTCAATAACTTCAAATTGACTTGTTCCTCAGATTCGGCATAATCGGAAACGATGAATTTTATATACAAATATAATTCTCGTTTTTATTACTTGTAGTAATATCTCTTATTCTCTCAACCAATGCACAGGGTGTTTCTTTATTAGATGCTTTCCTTTTAAGGTGATGATCGGACCATCAAACTGAACAACTTTCTCGATGGGACTAACATCGAAATCGCGAAAAAAATATCAGCCGTTCCATACTTTTGAGTCAAGTAGGTACTGCAGTTTTGTATGATACCGCAGATTTTTTAATCGCGATTTCGAATTGACATTGACTCCATAGTATAAGATGTTCAGTTTGATGGTCTGATCATCTGCTTAAAAGGATCGCATCTAACAACGAAACACCCCGTACGGAGCGTTAGGGTAGACTGTGGCATTACTTTAAGGGGTGATTGATACTGAACAACTTTCCCAAAGAAACAAGAAATTCGCAAAAAAAAAAACGATGTTGGCTCCGTAGTGAAAGTTGTTCAGTTTGACGATCTGAAGCACCCCCTTAAGTATTACTAGGGTAATTTTTTTACACCCTGTATAGGTTTCTTAGAGAAAGTTGTTCAGTATCTTGGGTACAGTCACCCCATAAAGCAATGCAACTGTTTACCCTAACACCCTGTATAAAAGCTAATGCATTGTTGTAATTAATGTTATAACTTATAAGCCCGTATATTCAGTGGTTATATTATAACTAGGGGTTTGCTATGATATGCCGTCAGTCCAGTACTAACAAGGGCTCTAACTGAGCCGTGCATCGGTACAGTCGTCCACAAAAATGGATTTGATCATTCAAAAGTGCTTTAAAACGTTATTGAACAACTTACGAAAATGTATTCCATCTAAACCACAATTATTTCGTGATGGCCACACTCCAGGTTATAAATAAAATAGGGTTAAAAGCGATATCACACTATAGATTTTTGAGCGTAAGCGATTTCGCAACCGCGACGCAGCGACGACGTCGCAACTGCACGGACGCGACATCAAAGTCAAAGTCAAAGTCAACATAATTTATTCAATATGCGTGAAACACACTTACGTCAAATCTTTTTTTGAAGCTACCACCGCGTCGGAATGTGTTGTCACTGTAGAGAAGATGCGGCCAGAAACTAAAACATAACACGACTTAATAACTATTACAATTTACAATACATCGCAATTGAATCGCCGCGCTTTGCTGAACGTTATCGCCGCGACACTGATTAATCTCAGAAACATTGCGGCGGAATCGCGGCGATATAAACGGCTTAAAAATTAGCTTGTGTGTTATATTAGCTCTTATTTTCATGAATTTTATATATTACGGCAGTTTCCGTCCGCGATGCTGTTACACAAACAGACAGACAAGAATTCTAAAAAAGGTTGATTTGGAGTCAGGGACACCTAAAAACAATATCGTAATCATTTTTTCTCGCATCTTCTATGTACAGACACACTCTGTTTCAGTTTTATAATAGTTAAGATTGGTTATATAATATGATCAGACACATTTGATGCCGACTGTTCGTCGCGGAGTACGGTTGTCGGCTCTATACCCCTCATAAAGTCGCCACAAACATTAAATTAGCCAATAAACTTGCAATCAATTAAGCATCGTCACAATTCTGACGTCGCGTCGAGAAAAGGCATATAAACATAAATCAATTGACGTCCAATAAGGAAATAGGAATGTTTATGTTTCATGTAATTCAGCGCTCGTAGGAATGTGGTGGGTATGAGTAATGACCATTTAGATAAGTTATGTTAAAGGTAATCAATCACCTTGTTTAGAGGACGCGGCTGAAAGAGCTATCGTTCATGCGACCATGCTAAGCTCTGTTGTAGATACCAAGTGTTCCAATCCAATCAACCTGTTCTTAAAGCTCTTAGCTACTTTAGCACGGATTTAACTCTTCAAAATTGAACTTTTCACTGTAATCATCATCATCATCGGCTTAAACGTTCCACTGCAGGACACAGGCCTATCCTCAAGGAGGCTGTGCGGGCGAAGTCCACCACGCGTAGCCAATGCGGATTGGTAGACTTCATTTACGCGTCAGAATGTCTTCTTCAGCGAATGTAGGTTTCCTCACGAAGTTTTCCTACACCGTTTGAGAGCAGTATGTATTACGTACATAAGTTTAAAAAACTCATTGGTACATGGCATATCGTCCGTGCGGAATCGAACCCTGACCTTCATGATTGAATGTCCATACCTCCGCAACCGACGCTCTACCGACTTTTCACCGTACCTATCAAAATTAAATGTACCTACCTGTATCATTTGGCTTCTTTAGGCCCTGCGACAGGCAGGGGGTGAGCAACGGGTACCGTGCCCTGGACGATAGGGGGCCCTATGTTATATGTATTCAATATGGTCAAAGATAAAACTAGGGCCCAGGAGGACCCACTTGGGAATCAGAGTATCGGGCCTCAACATTTCTGTAGCCCGGCCTGTACTTTCTCAAAAGTATTCACCATGGACGATGGACAGTCGAACTGTTAATCGGTAAGTTAAGTCAGTCAAGAGCATCGCAACTCGTTGGTCGAACTTGAATGACATCTCACAGAGGGCTATGCTGTACCTCGCTCGTTAGTTTACATAGCGCGTTTACAGTTACAGGTGGTCGGTCATACATACGTCGATCCTCGTAGGTACCTATACCTGTACTATATGCTTATGCCTATTAGCATGTTGAACTTGAGCTTGTCTAAGTCTTAAAGGTTGTTTATTTTGAGTTTTACTATTGAAAAACATAGATTATATTAATCTAGCTGATACCTGTGACTTTTCTCTGCGTGGAATTTATTCTTGGGGTTAGGTTAGGTTAGCTATTACCAAATTTTATCAAAATCGGTTCAGTAGTTTAGCTGTGGAAACGTAACAGACAAACGGACAGATCACCCCTATTTTACCCTCTTGAGTAAGGAATGGTTTTACAAAAACACTGAAACACGTAATACCTATGCATTTTCATATCCGCTTGAGAAATGATTGGTTCCCCATACAAAATTTCATCCCCTATGTCTGACTGAACTCTGATTGATTTTCTATGTGAGGTCTAAAAAGTTGTTCGTTTTTCGACCCATGTTCCTTAGGGAATAAGCTTAAAATTTTGTTACTAAATAAAACTGGCGGTGTAAGTACAGTCGTCATTAGATATGTCGTAGCGTACAATGTGTTCAAATATTTCTGAGCAGTGCCAATTTTCAATAAATTCTTTACAGTAAATGTTACCAATTATATCTGAACGTGTATTTTGTCCTAATTATCTGAACAACTTATTTTCAATAATTTCTTTACAATGTTATTTAAAATTGAAATGTTTAACGACGAAATAAGGTCTTTTTCCTAAACTGCTCAGATGTTTATGATCACCCTGGCTGCATAGATACATTTGATGTTCTAGGCGTTCAGATATTTTTGATTGGTTATGTGTAAAGAAATTATTGAAAATTAGAACTGCTTAGAAAAATTTGACCTCCTTGTTTGCTATGATATATCTGATAGCGATTACGATACGAGATGATATATTTGAGCAGTTTAGGAAAAAAAGACCTTATTCCTTTATTATACATTTCAATTTTATATAAAATTGTAAAGAAATTGTTGAAAATTAGCCGTTCCGATATTTATGACTCAATACACGTTGAGATATGATTGGTAACATTTACTGTAAAGAATTTTTTGAAAATTAGCACTGCTTAGAAATATTTAACCTCCTTGTTTGCTATGATATATCTGATAGCGATTGTACAAGTACTACCAAATACATAGTTCTTACTTATATTCTTTAAAATTTATTCTATACTATACTAGCATTTCTTAAAAAAAAAAAATGAAGAACATAACAGGTATCGAGGATTAAAATCAAGGACCTTTGGACATTGGACAATTAGAAAAGTACACAGGTGAAATTTGACACGTAAGTATAAGTGAAAGAACGACGTGCTATCTTCGAGACTACGTGCTTCTAGACTCTAGGTACCTAAAAACAATATTCATAAACCCTACAAACTGGGTCCAACTTAATATGCTGATGGTTTTTTTAAAGGGGCGATCAAATAAAACTGAACAACTTTCTCTACGGGACCAAAAGATGCAAAAAAAATATGTTCCAAACAGGAACAGCTGATTTTTTGTTTGCTATTTCGAAGTTGTTCAGTTTGATAGTCTGTCCCTTAAAAAAACCATTACTACAACCACACGGTAGTATACACAGTGTTAATGAATTAACGCAAAACTAGAAAGTAGTTTGTTTATAATTGAGAGGAGAATCGAATTATAATGGTTTCAACATAGGTAATTTTTTTGTAAAATATAAAATGTATTGAACCAGATGTCAACCCACCGCATGGGCACACTCACCCTACTTACTACAAAAACAAGATTCTTACAATGTATCCATGAGTTCGTTAGCGCTTTCATTCATTGCTGAAATGATAACAAATCATTTTTGCCTCAAAACTTAAAATGCGAATAAAGTCAAATTTTAAGTAGGTATCAAAATTATGAAATTATTGTTTCAATCGAATTATTTTGTTATAAATCAGTTGGGGTGTTTGAGGTTTTGCGCTTATTCATTAACACGTTGAATAGTACTCTGTGCTACAACTATCAACAGTTGTCTTGCGTTCCTGTAATTTTTTTTTCATAATATTAAATAATTCGTTTATAAAATGTACAATTTACTGAACACGATGACAATCGCCATCGTGTTCAGTAAATTTTAAGCCGCCAAAAGGGCACACTCGCCCTACTTAGTACCAAAACAAGATGCTTAAAATGGATCCATGCGCACGCTAGCGCTTTCATTCATTGCTGAAATAATAACAAATCATGCGAATAACATTAAATTTTAATTAATAAAATAATGAAATTAATGGTTCAATGCAATTATTTCGTTAAAATTAGTTGGGGTGTATGAGGTTTTGCGCTTATTCATCACACACACACACACATATGCTCACAACTTTATGCCCCGAGGGGGTAGTCAGAGATATTCTGAAACCTCAGAACATCCACATTTCACTAGTGCTTATTCATTAACACGTATATAATTTTACATACCTAATATATGGGCCCATAATACAAATCGCAAAAAAAAAGTCTGCTGTTCCGTACAAGACGCAAACCTACTCGACCCAAATGTATGGGACAGCTGTGCTTTTTTCGCGATTTGGATTATGGACCCATAGCAAAAAAAGCGTTGAATAAATGCCAAAAACAGCTGGATGAAAAATGAGTCCCAGGGTTTCACTTATTAGTGGACACCCTACTGAGCCGCTTTATATGGAATTTTGAAAAAACGTGTAGCTCGGTAGGTATTGATGATATGCGACATATGACTACGCCAATATTTTGTAGAAATTTCTACTAAATATTGGCATCATCGGTTTTGGATTCCATTACGTACATTTGTAGTTATAGGCATTTGTTTTAAGCATATGGTGTGAGGAGCCACAATCAAAGTATCTATTGTAACTTTATCAGTTTTAGTTGTACAGAGCTGATTTTTTTTGTAGGATCTTTTTTCAACTACTATGTATAAAATCCTACAAAATTTTCAAACAGATTCATCACGTACTTTCCGAATTCCACGTAGCCCCTCACACCAGATACATCTGGTGCCGTGGATTTCGGACCTCCTTTTTGTTCATGTAACTTATCTATAATGTTGTTACAAATTCCAGAATTGGGCCCACAAAATATACTAATTTCCTACAAAATGCGCATAGAATCCATTTTTTAACAGCAAATGTGGCTCCTCAATACATTGTTATTTCGGTGGAATGGGATCACGCAATCTGCTTCTACAAAACCATGCATTTTATTATAGGCGAAACTAATCTCGTTATCAGAGTGCACCTTTGGCGCGTGATCCGTTTTCACCAGCAACGGATCGCGTGATCAGAGTGGACTAACCCCTGCCATTGCCCTGTGGTAGGAGTATGTACCCTACTATCAAATAATCTGTGACGTTACAAAAACTTGGGGCATAAGTCCAACTCGCACTTAGCCGGTTTTTTATACTGAATCACTACGGAAATTTTAATGTCAATAAAATGCAATCCGTCTGGCATATAAACTTAAAACTACAGTTATATCTATCAATTTGAAGCATCAAACTAAGTGCATACAATAAGAGACGTATAGGCAGCAACATTTCCAATTCAAACCATCCATTAAAACCGCTGTAACTGTTGATTAAGTTTAGTGGATAGTTCAAGTTAAGGTGAAACGTCATCACACTTCGTATAAATTCAAAATAATCTTCGTAAGGAGCTATATCTGAAACCAATTGACTAGAGATGTAAAAGAGAGTAAGTTTTAAAAAAGAGAATATTCTCATTGCAAAAGAACCAGATAAAGTTCGTATCAATCACATTTTATCAATAAAAATATAAAATTTACGTAAAAGAATGTATACGACAATCTTGTCTTATAAATAAATGCGTATCTATGCATCACGGGATAACTTTTTTCAATTGGTTTAATTTATTTAATAGGTACAGTCGCCATCAGATATTTCGTAGCATACAAGGTGTTCAAATATTTCGGAACAGTGCTAATTTCGATTTTTCAATAAATTCTTTACAGTAAATATTACCAATTATATCTAAACGTGAATTTTGTCATAAATATCGGAACAACTGATTTTCAATTATTTCTTTACTATGTTATTTAAAATTGAAATGTAAAACAACGGAGTAAGGTCTTTTTTCCAAAACTGCTCAGATGTTTATCACCCTGGCTGCGTAAATAAATTTGATGTTCTCTAGACGTTCCGATATTTTTGATTGGTTATGTGTAAAGAAATTATTGGAAATTAGAACTGCTTAGAAATATTTGACCACCTTGTTTGCTATGATATATCTGATGGCGACTGTACAACAACAGCCGGATAACGTATTTCGCGTTACAAATAAAATTTCCATATAAATCTGATTAAATCTAGGATTAGAAAATTACAATTTATAAGAAGACATTTATAAATAGTAAGCATAAGCAAGCAATAATAATAATTTAGAATTTTGGAACTGAAGCTAGTGGATGAGAACGCTTTCGTGTTTTGTTGTTTTGAATTTTTGGTCCAGTCCAAAAATATATCCAGACCCGGCGGCAGCCTTGCACTGAATCTGTTGAAATCTGCACAAATTCTAGCAAAAGAATTTATTTATTTCAACAACAAAATTGCATTAACTCGTCGCCTTAAGAAGTTTCTTCAAAGAAAGAGATTCAGTTCATCGCTCAAACATTAAAATGAACTCGATTATCATTAAAATCTTAATTGCTCAGTGGAATCCGTTGATTCCACGAGTGTTAATTATTATAGCTAGATTCGTAGAGTTCGGTAATGTAGTGGATAAATTCAGATAATATATTAATCTCCGTTTAATTTCTTCAAATTGTAAGCATGAACCAACGTAATGCGGTTGACATTGACATTATCGTTAAATTAGTCTGGAAAAAACATAAACTTTAGGCTTAACGTTACTTTGTCCTGGATTGTAAATACCTAGGTTAACAGTTCTGTTAGGATGAATTAGATACAAAAAGTACGTACATAGCTAGTTAGTTACAGTAATATACCTACCTGTATATTTTCCGACGTGAATGAACGTGAATGAAGACCATATGGAGACTTATGGTGAGCTAGAGTTAACCAGTTCCTTTTATTTTTTGCTAAGTAATATTTATAATTGTTTGAGCTTATCTGAGGACGTCATCGTATTGACATCAGCTTGCTCTCATCATATCCGGATTCTCTGGTAGGTAATGATCTCGAATCATGAACTGGGTGAATCAACGATTTGAATGAAGATTCCATTTAGTATACATAACTAAATGATAGGATTTACATTAGTTGTTTTTTGTAAGGACGATGTTAGAGATCGCGACTACAGATACGTTTGTATTCGCAACTTTATGCGATATTATATTATATTACTTAGTTATTATTATATCGTTAAGATACTAGAATACCATTATAGGCCGTAATGTAGTAATCAAAGAACGAAGGCACTATTTTATAAGGCCTATAAAAGTACTGGAAACAAACCATACTGGAAGGTATCGGTTCTGTTTAACTGCGAAGTTGTTTGTGGTCTGCAATTCTGTGTAGCCCTACGAATAAGGTGTACAGGCTACAGCCTGACCACTGTGCCTTAGTAGCTTGAACTGACAAGTTATAAATGTTAAAAATCAATGATTCCACTGGAAATTTAATTTTAGCGAATGATTGAATTTTTTACAAGGTAATCAATGAATCGTGCGTTCGAACGGGGCGGGTTAGCTCATCCGGCAGGCATTTTGGTGGTTTTTGTGAACATCGCATGAGGAAGGCCTCAAACAACACGATTCAAACAAATGACGACATGCGCCAGTACAGCTTTTAAGCTTTTTCCCTTTGGCTGCGTTTTTGAGGAGGTTATCGACATTGGATCAAGTGTTTTTTTTTTATAAAGTACTCACTCTCGAATTGAAAGAGGACTGCATTGCATTAGTGTTAACCTTGTTTGTTTATTTAACTGTTTCAAAATAATTACTTATTTTAAATTAGCGATAAAATCCAACAATAAGTAATTAAATTATGTCTAATACACATTGCACACGTCAATGGCTTCTCGACCCAAATGGGAAAGCTGATTGTTTTATCGTGATTTCCATGTTGGCTTTATACTGTAAGTTGTTCAGTTTGATGGTCTAAAGCACCTTGTTTAATTTATAACTTATTTAATTTACACCCAGTTTATAACAAAACACCCTAGTAATACTTAAGGGGTTGCTTCAGACCATCAAACTGAACAACTTTTACTATGGAGCCAATATCGACAAAAAAAATCAACCGTCTCATATATATTTTAGTCGAGGCGGTACAGCAGTTTTGTATGAAAGAGTGGTTTTTTTTGCGATTTCGATGATGATTCCATAGTGAAAGTTGTTCAGTTTTATGGTCTGAAGCACCCCCTTAAGTTTTACTAGGGTGTTTTGATAAACCCTGTATAATGTAAATTCACAAGTTTGAATGACGGTCACGCGCACGCAGATTACGCGCTTTGTATTAGACATCAACGCGCGCGCACGGTAAAAGATTACCTTTCAATAAATATTTTGTAAACTATCAATAATAATATACCTTATGCAAATTAAATGATTACGTTTTACAGATAAGTGTTAATCACCATTCCCAACAAGCTATGAACATTGCAGCCAGCTTTTAACTATAAACGAAACGTCGCGTCGTCTCGTAACAGTCTATTATACAATTAAGTAATAATTATACAATGTTGCGGAGACAACGCCCTGCGGTAACAGACTCCAGACTCTACCGTGCAGGAGGCTCGACGCATTTTTCAGGGTCGTACCTTGCGGCTCATTAATGAGCTTCGTTATAAAATAAGCTGAGGGCTCTTAACTGCCATCCGGCGAGATTGCTTTTCGTGGTCGGCATCTATTAATAGTTATTTATAGGCAAAACTGAAAGAACTGCACAGCACGAGTGTGGTGCGTGACGCACGTCGGCAAACAATGCGTCATAGTCGTGCATGAATCGCGAGGATGGCCGGTACAGCCTCCGAAGGGTTCTCGGCTTAGGTTTTACTAAAATACTCAATGAATGATGCCATTGACGGATTTACGCCCAGACTGCGTGAGGAGATAACTGTTTTGAGTAATCAAATATACGGAAACATCAGTAAAACAACTATGTCCATACATGCACATATAGTAACATACACTCCGACCATAATCTCTATCGGAGTGGCCTAAATCTTTCATACCTATCAAATATCTTTAGCAATTATATGAAGCATGCTGATCTATCAATGCTCACTTTTAACATTTGGAAGGTTTCTGGCTGGAATATCGTGTCAAGTGGTGATGCGCCAGCCTTTTGTCCACAGAAACAATTCATAAGAACCCTTAGTCGCCAATAATTTATTCAAAATAGAAACTTGAAGCCACATAATAAATGTAGAAATTTTTTGAAGCTACCAGCGCGTTGGAGCATGTTGTCGCAGTAGAAAAGATGCGGTCAGAAACTAGAAAACGAAAAATAAGTATAATTAAATTGCCACATAATCTGTACTTACATTGTAACTTTACTTGCAAACATTTTACGTAGCATAATATAGTCTTTCTCAGTAATTAATTTAGAATTAAAATGTTTATGCACTAAGCCCCGAGCTGTATGAAACTTGTAATGTTCATAAAAGCTAACGGACAAGACATAAAGTTTTCATATTTTTTCTGTTTTATTACGGTTAATTAACACAGACCGTATCTAGAAATTAAAATTGGACCTACGAAAAGCTTTTCAATTTGCATAATGTTACCGTTTATGTAATTTTGAATTTTATGGACCATCAAAGTGTGAGCGGTTGCTTTAGAATATAAATTGATATTTGTCGATAAAAAATTATATTGAACGAAATAATTTCGATAGCGTCATTCTTGTGTTAATTGTTTGATGTTATAATTTGACTGTGTCAAGATTTAGTTTCTTAACCAACTTTCAGAATCAAGTTTTTCTTGTGATTGTAAGGCCGAGATTCAGAGACGATTTTTAAGTCATAGTTCGAACTCCCGTATGTCAATATCCATACGTTTTCACCCTGCTTAGACCGAGCTAAGACTAGAAAAATTGTCTCTGAATCTCGACCTAATTTTAGGCTAGGCTTAGGATGGACAACTACATTTCTTCTCGTGGCTGTTGTACGAGGCGACAAAGGGATAGAGTTTCTTGTGCAGTGTTCTTGTGACGAAAAGGCTAGCCCTATCACCACTTGACACGTCATTTCATCGCGAAACCTTCAATATGCTTTGCTACAACTGTACGCTTAAAAATGTTGTTGGTAGTTTTAGCAAAGTTTCTGACCACTCCGAAAATAATTGTGTATGTATGTAATTTCTTTTTGCATGAACGGTAGTATTGATAAAGCTATGCATATAATGAGAAATGAAATGACTTCAGTAGCTTGCCAGGATGTTGGATTACTTATTATGAAATCGATCATCTAAGGCTAGGGAGCTGCGAGCACCCAGCGATGACAAATTAGCCAATGCACTGGACGTGAGAACACGCTAATGACAAAACACAACATTGTTGTGACCGGCTTACATGCCGGCTGCTTTATTATAACTTATTTTGGTGATTTAAATCTTAAACGAAATTACAATTAAATTAGTAACGTTAAGTTTCCGTTTAATACGTTTTGGTTGGTTTTAAGATCGAAATCAATGCAAAATTAATGACTTGACATTGATCGACCTCATGCCATACACAAGTAATTAATCACATTAATTTATAGGTAGATTTCATTATAAATTTACGTGGAACGACGATACTAACTAATTTTGCAAATTTCAGAGTTGCGATTGTTGGATCTACATAAACACATTTATAGGTTCGTAAATCACCATATCAACGGTCACTCCAAACGGTAAAATGGAGACGGGCTGCGGGCTACGGCGCGTTATCAAAATGTGATGGCATGTAGGCCTGTCCAGGTACCCTTGAACCTAAGTGGCAGCTCGCGGCCGCCTTGCCAATGACCCCGCGCGCAGGCGCCCGCGCACCGCGAACTGAGACCGTTCGCTAATTGTTATGTAACGCGTTACGTATACCATCATGCACCCAAATAAGTCGATGCAGTCCAATTTCTGCATTTAACCTACGAGAACCTAATTGGCCACAGAAAGGCTGAACGGCAATATTGGGACGCGCAAACAGGTTCGGCGGACGCGCATGCGAATGCAGCTTCTTGCCAACTACGAAGGGAAGGTGAAGTCACTGAACTTGCAAGTCGCATGCTGTATCTCGTTCCTTACTTCATAGTTTTTGTGATTGTAAAATAATTTCTTGTCAGTTGCAGTTGTTACGTACGGTACGACGACGGGCTGCTGCTTTTTTTTCGTAATTTGAGTATGTTTTTCTTGACTTATTGCTGCGTAGGTTATAAACAAGAACACTAGTTTTGCAAATAGTGTATGTATCTTGTTTACTTTATGTTGTGGTAGAAATTAATTATTTTGCTGTGCCGTTTTTGGTTAAAATATAATACTCATAACTTCTCAATTAGTTTATTAAACTAATTTTTGTACCTATTTGATATTTCCTATCTGTCTAATCAACATCATTCGTGGTTGGAGACTTCTTTTGTGTCATGCTGGCGTTTTTTAAGACGATCAGAAGTGCGATTTTTGAAACTCATACTTTGAACATAGCAGTTGAAAATGTCAATATTACTATTTTTGAAAGTCAAATCAGCAGTAGAAAGATGCATATCTCCATAGTAATTTTGATATTTTCAACTGCTGAGTTCAAAGTATGAGTTTCAAAATTCGCACTCCAGACCATCAAACTGAACAACTTTCTCCATAGGACTAACATTGAAATCGCGAAAAAAATCAGCGTTCCATTACATTTAGGGTCCGAGTATGTTTGCAGTTTCGTTTAAAAACCGCAGATTTTTCTTTTTCAGTTCCTTACACAAAGTTGTTCAGTTTGATGGTCTGCGCTACTCATCCCATTAAAAATCTTCAGCATGTTAAGGAAAACCCTATAACCATATATTTAATTTATAAACGATGATGAAGATGACGATGTTGAAGATCTTTCAGACATTATGTCGGTAAACGGTTCACATTAGAACATAATGCGCGATCACAACATCAAATCATTAACCATATGAGAGTTAAAGATGCTTGTAACCAAAACCCAAATAAACATCAATTGGTAGTGATCGCGGCTCTACCAGCTCTACATATACTTACAACAAACGTACAACTCGAATAAGCGATGTAGTTTAAATATTTTCCGTCTAGTTTATCTGTTGAGCAAGACCCGGCACGAGTGCCGCGGGCTCTTGTGCTAGAATTTTGATTGATATTTTTTGTCAGTTAACTCGGCCACAATAAGATGACAGCGGCAACAAGAGAAGTGCGAAATAGACGTCGTAACTGAAAGTATCAAGGTTAACCGCTGGCGTGGCGATCGAAACTCGGCTAACAGTAACAGTACACCCACAATCACCACAAAAAGAGCACCCACCGACACCGGACCGCCACCGCCCGCGTTCCTTCCGACGCCTGACGCGGCTTGACACCGACACCGGCGCGCGGCGCAGCCACCTTTGTGCTACACATTCAAATTAATGAGATCAACTTGTGAATGGACCGCGGCCTACCAGATTGGATACCACGTTAGGATTCTATTAGATGATTTATTTGCAGAACAAGTCTGCTTATTGCAAAACAAGTCTACTTATTCTTAATGAAATTTCTTTTCTCTGCGATAACGCAGAGAAAGCTGTCGAGAGTAATTGAAAATGGATGGTATCATATGAAATCCGTTGATTAAATTATGGGGTATAATGATTTAACGAACACTTTTTGCTGAAAATTTACTTTATTTTCGTTGTCATCTATACAATTATAATAAATTTGTAATTGATGGCTTGGATGTACATTGGAGATATTTGAAAAAAAGTTCATTGGAGGTGCTTAGAATACGTACTGGAATGCATTACCTGAATAAGTTAAGACTGTTTTCAGAAATTTTGTCCGTTTGTCTGTCTATCTGTCTGTTAGTTTGTGCACGCATCGCTTATGAACTACCAAACGGATTTGGATGGGGTTTTACAGAAGCATAGGGCTTAGTTTGGATTATCATTTAGGCTTTGTTTTATCGGACCACTCAATCAAAAGTTATAAGTTTTAAGTCAGTGGGCTGCGCGTAGGTACGGAGTTGAGGGCTAAATCTTATTTGCATTTTGTGTTTGGTGTACCTGCATGTCTAGCATGATTTCTCTACCCGGGCGCGACGCGCCTTCGCTGCATACAAAATAACCTGTTCCCGCGATTTTCGGAGAGCGCAAGCCGCGCTTGCCGCGACTTGTAGTATGGGAAAAAGCCGAGTTGCGCGCGTGTAGAGAAATCATGCTAGACGTGCTGGTCTACATTGCACTGTACGCACACCAACGGGGATAGACCCGAGTAATTTTAATTCGGTATGTAAAGTTTTTTTTTGTCTTTATTTTTTATTTTAACATGTTTTACGGATAGAAGACATCATTTTATTTAAGAAACTAATTTCATTTTTTGGGGATTCATCGAGTTTATCAATATAAATTGAATTGTTAACTGTTATCTCTAAATGGTAATTAAGTGGTCGCGCGAAAATCATTCGAACTCCATGGATAAAAATCTTTGCTTAGTTGAAAAAAAAAACCACACATGCCTTCCTTTTTAACTCTAACTATGCTGGAAAAAGAAACGGCAACATCAAATGTCAAATTCTGACATTCGTTATTGACATGACAAATCTGATTATTTTTTTTCTTAATGGCCAGTTATTTTAGTTAAATGGATTTTAAGTTTACCAAAGAGTTTACAGACGAGTGACGTCACTTGTCGGACCGAAAAACGACGTTATTTTATTAAAAATATCTATAACCCTTTCGTTTAAAATCTCTGACATAGACAATATTGTTATTGAGACAATTATTCATATCCCGCAATGGTTTTCGATTCAGCCCTCCAAAAAAACTTGACATGCCGAATAGGGGAAATCTCTTATTAATAAATTTACAAAGTTCCGTTATAAAAAGAACCAGCCGAATGATTAGGATAGGAAGCAAAGGTATGAGTCTAATAGGCAGGAAAAGTCACGGTAAATTAGAAGAAAATTATAAAAAAAATCATTAAACTAAACTCCTAGGGAAAAGTAGAACAAACACAACGCCCCGGTCGATAGCAGCTTTGCCAGCGCTTCAGCACCGGGGGCCGGGGCCGGGGATTTCGGCAACAGCCGCGGGGTGCTCGAGTGCTTGAGGTGGAGGTGACCGCCGCTTTCTCGGCCTCATTCTTGACCGTGAGTCGGAAGGCGCCGCGTTCTCATAGTCGACAAACCGATGTATCTATGTCGATGGCTTGTAGGCGGCCTTGAGCGGCAGCCATTAATTTGTGTGCAGAGCCGCCGGTGGGGTCCCGTTATGGCAAGCTGAATCTAGTGCCCACTCACCGATATCAGCAGACAGTCTAGTGACTAGTGGGCCTGTGTGCGGGATATTGTTAAAGCCTGTCAGGATTAATATAGCATGCGAGAACCTATCAAGTTACTCGGTCGTCTCTAACTTTAAGTGGGATGCATTAAGAAAATTAAATTAAATTGACAGGTTAATATTACAATTCACACTACTCTAACTTCATAGAACTCGCACAGACAATCTTTCGGTTCTTCAACTTTTCGACTAATTAAACACGTCCAAAATACGTAAGTAATAGGAAACATGATTGTTGCTAATGTCTATATTAACGGTTTCTTGCTCTAAAAACCTACGATTAAACTAAAAGAGTTAATAATTGACGCAATTAGATAGACAATGACTATCAACCATTACGCGGAAACGTCAAAATTATAAAAGTCCCTGACATGACACGCAAGTGCTTTCTTATAAAAAGCTGGAAACTAGTTAAGATTCAGTGAGCTTCTAGCGGCTCAGAAAGTTCACACGCGTCTCATCGTAAACTGCTAGCATTCAGGCCATTTAACGCTCGCTAGTCGCTAACATCTTTACAACGTATTGCAGTATCCTGTAAAAACTTTTACACTTTCGTTATAGAGGCCAAAACGGCTTGATTCCAGGGACTTCGTATGTGGGATGGGCCAGTCGGTGGAGCCGAGCGGTGCCGCGCTTGCATCCATGACGGTTAATGCTTGCGAACTTCATTTGTTATACAGTCCGGTTCACGCAATACTGCAAGAAAAGCTTAATAAATTGGAAATGGAACATAATATTCTTCTTCGAGAATAACTCTAAAGCTTTCTTGCGACTCCACAACTATATTTCGTTTTGTACGTAACGGATTCTGCTTACTTAAAGCTTTTCAAGGGTATTTCTAGAATCGTATTTTTATTTTACTGATACGCAGTAACCACTTCGTCACTTATCCACACATTATGACGACCTACATACTTTTGTAACCATAATCCCCTTTGGGGTTAAACTTTGCTGCAGCTACGAACAATATTTTCATTTTTCAAGCGAACAGTTGAAGCACGGCTGATATTTGGCTTATTAAAGGTTTCAGGATGTAATGACGTGTCGAGTGGTTACGTGGCTGTCTAGCCGTTCCCTCAAAAAACACTGCAACAGAAACCCCTTACCCTCCCTTACCGAGAGAAGGGAAGGGTTTTTGTTTTAAAACAAATCCAAATTAAATCAACTAACGTGACCAGTAACAAAAGATGCACATAGCATATCATGCACAACGCATGCATATTCTGCATATCAAGCAAAGATCTTAATCGTAACTTAGAGTCTCCCTCATCATCGACACGGCGCAGGCGCCAGATAACTTTACGGGCGATTTAAACTAGTCTAAAGAGAGCAAAGTAGTTAAGACACCGGTCTGCGTACCAGCCGCTGTGATCAGAATTTGTTTAATACAGCCTGGGAATAGCACGGCTCGAATAGTGCTCTCATTTGGCCAGGGAAAACCTAGAAATTTTTACGCGGAACGCTTGGAAACTATTAAGTTGTGAATGTTTTATTAAAAGTAAGTAGGTAACGATTTGCATACAGTCGCTCGACAATTATTTTATAGATGCTTCAATGTTACAGAATTGTAGAATGAATATAGATTAGTACCTAAACTTTTATCTATTAAAACCGGAGGCCCAGAATAAATACTCTAGTATAACCGTCCCGGAGGATGATTTTATTAGTCCACTGATGTCTTCGAAACTATCATTGACAAATGAGTATTTAAATTGTTTTCAATATCGAATAGAAGACCTGACTGCAAACTTAGTATTGCAGGAATCGTGAGCAAGTCTATCAAAGTGAACCCTAGTTGTGACAGTTTTTGGGTGGGTGCGCAGCGACCCGACGGCAATGACGGTGTTGAATGGTGCGTGCAACACGAGTGGCCGCTCCCGCGCCGGCGCGGGCGCAGACGTGAGACCATTGTTGCCTTAATAGATAATTAGTAAGGTGCCGTTATTTAACACGATCCGATCGCCTCTGACGCCCCACATCGCGGAACCGCCACTAACTGCAATGTGAACCACGGTCAATTTTGTAAAGCGATATCGAAAAAGTGGAACATATAACTAGTTATTCTTATGTTTGTGATATTGCTTTAAAATTACTGTCGTATCCGGTGGTAACCCCCAAGAGAAAGATGATGTTAAGAATACGCAGGTTTTTTTCGGCACTCATTATTTGGATTCCGAAAACCGGAAAGTCTATCGTGCGTGACGCATATTTCTTCTGCAAAAGTGGATCTAATCACGTAGGTACTACCCATAATCAAGATCAAAGAAAAAAAAAATGCAAATATACTTAATACAGCTACATTAATAGTTATAAGCATTTGAATCATAAAGTGAGTACGAAATACGGAGACATCCTCGTGCATGCTTTAGAAATTATTTCTATAAATAGCAATGATCGACCACTTAGATCAAATTACGTAGCAGGCAAATGCATGATTGTTGATAAATACATTATAACTAAGTATTCTGCATAAGTTAGAAGACCTTAGAGGATGGACAATCACATACCTACCTCGGTATACCATATGCAATGACATCTCTCCTTAAACAACTCATTGGAGTTATAAAAGGAAGTAATAAATAGGAGTTAAGCGTATGTCATCGTAAGCGCAATCAGTGGTAGGTATGAAACAGGTATTATCATAAGACGTTCTCAGCCGGATGTTGGATGTACTATTTGCGTCTTACTCCCAGCTTCAGATCACGAGCAAAGCTCTACTCGTTATGGATAAATATAATAGCCTGGCCGTAGAATTAAAACAATATTACGTTTAATGTACCGATATACGTTGAGCTTTATTTTTAAAAATTACGTAGATACGTGTGTGGCTAGGATTGTACCTACATTTTGGTTCTTTTAGAGAAGTATGCAGATTTAAACATTTTTGGTAACTCATTTACCAAACATTAATAATGATTTAACAAGTTATGAGATATACAGGGTGTAACAAAACACCCTAGTAATACCATCAAACTGAACAAGTTTCACTATCGAGCCAACATCGAGAAAAAATTAAAAATCTGCTGTCCCATACATTTGAGTCGAGACGGTATTGTATGAAAGAGCGGATTTTTTTTCCCGATTTTGATGTTGGCTCCATAGTAAAAGTTGTTGTTCAGTTTGATGGTCCGAAGCACCCCCTTAAGTATAACTAGGGTGTTTTGTTATACCCTGTAGAATATTCAAACGTATATAACGTATGCAATACGCTTGTTTTTTCTCAAACCAATTAAGCTAAGTAAGATGCTAATTTCTAAGTAGAAATGATTAAGGACCAAACTATTATATGATTAATGAGTCATTCTGAAGGTAATTTGAGGCCAGTAAACAAAATCCGTTCCTCGGGTCACGAACACGACGAGCATGAGTCAGAATACGAGGAAGATCTAGGAGCAATGGCGTCACCGACCGCTACCAGCGCCTGCGCCGCCGCGGTCGCCGTCGACCTATCTCACGCTTCGCTGTTGACTCCGCAACACAAATAATCATTAATAACCTTCATTATCGGAATTAAAGTATCGAAACTAGTCGCTGACTTCGTCCGCCTACTTTTTCACTTTCTGTTACACTGTTATTTAGTTATTCTGTTATATTATGTTCACTCTTACTCTTTCACCAATGAGATTCTTATTGCTGCTGATCATTAGCTCGTGCAATGCAATAAGATAAGATACTTGTAATTATGGCTGGATAAAAAGAGGGTTGCAAAGCTTATGACTCATCGGATCCGGTTCGAGTACTAGGCGATTATTTTTTGTAGAAGAAGAATACGTAGTTTTTCTTTTTTCATGCATGAGGTGAGTTTTTGCCGGGATCAATCGCCGAGAGACCTTTCATTCATTTATCTATTCAAAGTTATGATATCATCTTGAAGGTATTTCTTTATTATAAAAGCACCACCTAAGAAAAATTATCTTGTAAACTTGCGTGATCTAGGCTCCCTAGAGCTAGGTTTTTATACAGTATGCATTTGGAAGATTATGTTGTTAAAGACTGTGTTTATACAAAATATTTCCGCAGTCGAGACGCGCAATTAGAATTTTTTCTCTAGTTATATCAAGTTTTCTCACTAGCACCTCACGCAGAGGCTTCACGTGATAATTTAAGAAATAGGTATATTACCGGTTCTGTCTACGAACTACGAGGAACGGTAATGAGGCAACGTTCCAACAATTCACTCCGTTATTAGGTACTCCGATTTACTGTGGTCTCGATAATTTACACTTGTTTGCGGTGCTCACTAGCTCTCGCACTCACTTGCTGCGTTTAAATTTGGGAAGTCAGTTTATGGTCACAAATTTTTATGGTGAATGAGGAAATGTTTGATATCACAAAGTTTCTTAGTGTTTGATTGCTTCTCAGAGTAAGAATCTATAGTCGTAGTCGTATAATAAAGTAACTGATTTGTATTTTTTTGGCACTGACTTTGGGTCTAGATAATCTTGTGGAATGAGTTATAAATAAATAAATAATACATTTATCTTAATAACTAACACTAGTTTTTAAGATAAATGTATACTAACCCTTATATGGACATCTTGTCTGAAATAAATTATTTGAATTGAATTGAATTGAATACAGTTGTGTACTGATTAATGTAATTAGTGGGTATGAGATGCTTTCTGTAACAATTTCAGAAAAACAAACCTTGTAGCCTTTAGGGGGTGCATCAGACCATCAAACTGAACAACTTTCACTATGGAGCCAACTTCGAAATCGCGAAAAAAAAAACTGCTGTCCCATACATTTGAGTCGAGTTGGTACTGCAGTTTTGTATGAAACTAGTGTTTTTTTGTTGAGATTTCGATGTTCGTTCCGCAGTAAAAGATGTTCAGTTTGACGGTCAGCATATTAAGAAGGACCCTGTACACTTAGACTTACCTAATTTTTATTTTGTTGAACCGGTTTCGCGAAAATTACAAAATAAAAATTTATTTTACAATATCGTTAAGTTACCGTGATCTGATACGATTTCGCATGGAACATGGAAAAACATTTATTCCATGTACTTCATTGAAAGTTTTTAATGCTTTCCGTTATGCACAAATTTATTTTTTTATTTCGAACGAATGAAGATCAAACATACCTACCTACCTAATAATTGATAACGGCGATATACAGAGTCCTTCTAATTATGCTGGCACTTTTTTAAGGGCACAAGCAGACCATCTAACTGAATAATTTTCTCCATGGGACCAACATTGAAATCGCGAAAAAAATATCAGCTGTCCCATACATTTGGCTCGAGTAGGTTTGCATTTTTGTATGGAACAATCGATTTTTATTTCGCGATTTCGATGTTGGTGCCATAGAGAAAGTTGTTCAGTTTTACGGTCTGATCATTCCCTTAAAAACCAAAAGCATGTTAAGTTGGATCCTGTATGTGTATAACCAATCATATCTTGTGTTTAGGGTTCCGTACCCAAAGGATGAAAACGGGACCCTATTACTAAGCCTACGTTGTCTGTCTGTCTGTCCGTCTGTTCGTCTGTCCGTCTGTCCGTCCGTCTGTCTCTCTGTCTGTCCTACCTATTTAGGGCTGTAACTTTTGAACCGTAATAGCTAGACAGACATTTTCACAGAACCTGCTGTATTGTGGCGGATTTACTAACAAATAATAAAAATGTCAAAAAGTTAAAATTTAAGGGGGGTCCTCACAAAAGAAACTAGTTTTATCAACGTTTTTTCTTCTCGTTCTATCGTAAAACCGTTACATACAAGCGTCAAACTTGGTGTGATTATAGAGCAAACTCTACAGTATAACAACAAATAATAAAAACCGGCCAAGTGTGAGTCGGTCTCCCCCTAAAGGTCCCGGAGAAAACAATTTTTTTTAGTAAGTTAATATGTTGTGTGTTGGTGTGGTACGGAACCCTGGGTGCGCGAGTAGCCCGACTCGCACGTGACCGGTTTTTATTTATTTCTGCTCTTAATTAAAATCTCGATAAACAAAGATCATATTATGATGTTGATAACATGACATTAAAGCTCGCTGAAATTGTACCTATCTATACTTCATTTCAAATAAGAACGAAAAGATTTTCCGATTCCTATATAGCTTTCGGGCCAATCTGATTTGCTAATGTAATTTATTTATCAGAAAGATATACTATCCGACATATCTTGGACGTTACTAAAGCTGTTCTAAGAATAAGTGAGAGGAAGTGTTTCAAATCTCTGTTTCTGTAATTCAATATAGCCTTAAAATTTCGTTGCTATTTGAAATGGAGTATAAATATGTGCCACAATTACCTAATTGTTGTTGACCATCATCGCATCAGTTCCGTGTCAGTTCCGTAGCGTCGAATCTACTCGACCTAGACATTGATTCCAAAATATATTATCATCCTACATTATTGTGTCCATTATAAACTCATTAGCGTAGCGGGCAACGGCACTCGGCCCGGGCGCCAAATTACCAACATTATCAATTTATACGTGCACAAACAAAAAAGTCGAATGTAGATGACCGGTTCCCGTTAACAAATTCGTATTGTGCAATGTAGGAGAAAAATTGTAACGCGTGTTTTGGGTACGTGAACCGTTTTTGTGGTAGGGTTTGATACCGCTACGGTTCAAGATGTGTATCCACTTAAATGCTTTCACTGCGCCTCTGCGTCCGACAGTCAAACATCAATCATCTCGCCGTGCTGCGCTGGTACCGCTGCGCCCCAACTTGAAAAACTTTCCTTAGAATATTCTTCTAATCAGTTATCGATTCTGTAAAAACGGTTTTCAGGTTTTGTACGTATGTTTGAGTTGTTATAGTTACTAAATATGTCTGTTAAGGAAGTTGTCCTCAAAACGATTTATTTTGAAGCTATTTTGCTATGTAAGATTAATGTTTTAATTAAAACTTAAAGTCATAATTATGTAATTATGTATTGTAGCTATTAGAACTTACAAATAATTATTATTCTTCAACACAAAATACCTATAATCCATTCAAAATAGCAACGAAAATTTAAGGCTATTTTTAATTACAGAAACAGAGATTTGGAACACTTACTCTCACTTATTCTTAGAATAGCTTTAGTAACGTCCAAGATATGTCAGATAGTACATCTTTCTGATAAATACATTATATTTGCTTATCACAATTGGCCAAAAAGCTAAGTAGGAATCGGAAAATCTCGTCGTCCTTATTTGGAATGAAGTATAAATACTTAAGTACTTCTGTCAATCTTACCAAAATATTCGAAAGAAACAACGAATATAGGACAAATAAAAATAACAAATACCTATGCGAATGTACTTACTTTACGTACTTATAAAATACTCATACTAAGAATATTACTTCTAATTGACTGTTTTACATTTGTTTCATTAGAATAAAAATTATATTTAATCTCTATGTTTGTGATAATTTATTTCATATGATTATAATTAATCACCAGTAACTATATGGTTATTATCTGTAGCGTGTTTATTCAGTTGAGTTGTGATAATTAGGATTGTTTTGTGCATTTTAATCTCGTTTACAAATACAAAAAATTTCCTTCTCAAAAAAGAAGCTTAATTGGTTCCAAAAAATCGTAAATTTATAAACACAAATATTCATTAACAATCACAGGCATTAGCGTGTTATTGATTGTCTGTTCTGCTGAGTATTCACGATTTTGTTAACTTTTTTCAAATATCTGTAGATTCCATCATAACCTGTTAATTTAATAAATCGTGCATGTCTAATAATGTATTTGTTTGAACAGTGTCAGATGTTAAAGGTTACTTCCTTGTTCTTCGTGATATGGGTTTGCGTAATAGCGATACTCGTCACGTCTAACTACGGTTTAACTGGAAATTATAACCGCTGATCACTATTTTAATAGGCAAATGATCGGCCTTCGCAAGGCCGCGGTAATAAAAGGTCGTTACAACGTTTTCAATTCAATAAAACTACTATGCGTGAATATATAATTAATAGCAAGACATTTTTGATTGTGATTCTTAAATTGGTTTTAATTTTGTGAGAAATCATATAGCCTCCTTGTTAGAAAAGCAATTTTCTGCGGTTGTATTACTTGGTAGCTGCGGGTCGTCTATATCATTTCGCTCCCTTCTATTTTACGTCCTCCCCCTCTTCCCCACGCCAGCTTTTATCCAAACTTTCCCACCTGGATTCCATTTCCCTTAAGTGCTCGTTTGGTGCCTTGATCACGACTCTGTGATCATTTTTGAAGTTTACGTGGATTACTTGTGTTTATGGAGGCCTATTCACGCTTTGGATTTTTATTCAGTTACTTTTAATCTTAACTATTATAAAACTGTAACAAAAGTGTGTCTGTACATTGAAGATATTGAAATAAATGAAAAAAATTACGATATGGTTTTTAGGTATCCCAGACTCCAAATCAACTTTTTAGAATTTTTTCTGTCTGTTTGTTTGTTTGCATCACGCAAAAACTACTGAACTGATTTTTGTTTGATAGCTTATAATCTGATTTAAAATCTGGTATAAAATTTGAGCGGACGAAATCGCGGATAAACTTAGTAATAATCTAAAATTGTAAATTCTGTGACATGACACGAAGGGTTTTAGTTGCTTGTTTGTAGCTTGTTTGTCATAATAGCCGCTCGTCGGCCGTTAGATAAATAGGGGTAATTGATCTTACTTCCCATATCTGATTGTTATGACTTAGAGAAAACTAGTTCGCGAGCTTTTTCTTTGTTTCCTCCTTTCTGCGAAATTTGCCGTGTTATTTACACTCGAGTAAACTGTGATATTTTGGTTAATTTTCTTTGTTTACTGTTTGTACCTATATAATGTGGATATTACTAAGTTAATATATTATATACAACGTGTTAATGAATAAGCGCAAAACCTCATACACCCCAACTGATTTGCTTTGAAAATCGTGCAATGATGTTTATGAAAAGGAATAAACTTGATTTAATGATCAATTGCAGAATCATGGTTGTCGAAGATAAAGTAAGGTAGGTAGGTACTTCCTCCTATTAGCGTTAGATTATTCGTGATTTATCATCTTCAAGTGTCTGAATGTTGCTGCATTCATTTAGTCTCTAGGACACTGTATAACAATGCTCATATTAAGCTCAGCATATAGGCATAAACAAACTGTAAACTTATTATTATGTGAAAGCGCCCGCATGATCATACGCATATCAATACTTTAACATCAACTTATGAATCAAGCGCTATAATCTAATCTGTATCTAAATGCGTACAGACAGAAACAAATACAAAGTTGATAAATGACCTCGTTATTATAACGGTTAGGAGTGCTGCATGATTTTCATTTCGAGGTCACTATTTCTCTGTGAAGCATGTTACTTGTTTTTTATATGCGGCTCAGGCGTCATGACATGTAGCTATATTTTTTGCATGTGAAAGCAAAAGTAGGTGGCATCTCTTTTTGCAATCGATGACGCCGAAATATAGCAATAGGTGTCTAATTAAAGAATCGATTAATTTAGTAAACATGTTGACGCGTGACATCGCCAAGGATGGGGTTAGAATAGACCAGTCGAGCTTAAGATGACCTTTTACCTTCAACCTAACATCCATTTACACATCGTTTTAATAATTCCATTTGTAAATACCTAATGCGGTAATTTAAGTGTGTATCTACATAGATACATATAAAAAAACCATCCAACATAAAGGGTTCGCGCATAATGGTGGTGTGTGAGTCAGTCCCTGACGTTCTCACAAAGGTATTCGCAGGAAAGCGTTATTAACACATTATGATAATGTCACCGTGAGATCGCTCGCAGAAAGTAATCTAAATGAGATAGAGTTGATGTATACGTTAAATTTGACACGCCATCATTCCTGTAATTGATTTTTTTCTCAGCGAACACAATTAGCCGTTTCATTTAATAACAGAATTGATGTCGACATATAACCTACATTACACGTACGCATAACTGTTGGTGGAAATAAACACAGGGTTTCGGGCGCAGGCACATTAGGCGAAGATGGTTGGCCGAAAGAAGGCCGCGAGGCGACCTTCCAAAATGGTGGGCGCCGATCATTGACCGCTGGCCAGCGCCGTACGGATGCGGGGCGGACCGCTCAGGACCGCCAAATGATACCAATTAAAATCTGCTCTCGGTGCTTCATCATCGTCTAAATTTAATTTGAGATACTTGATTAGTTAGGATATGATCTGAAACAAACGTTTTATTCAGATAAACATGCGCCACGATCTCGTTTAGTTATATACTTAGGGTGTCTTTTGCACCAAAAAGTATTTAGGTACACTTAAACTTATTTATTGGACGATATATCTCTCACTCTGCTCATACTAATGACCGTGGCAGTATTATATTTTAAACATTTTTAAACCCTAAATACAAGGCTTGCACCAAAACGGTTCAAACCCCCCCTCAGATTCGTGTCATGCTCAGGAAACTTTACACTATCTATAAGGCTAGACCGTTTTTACGATAGAGCGAATAGAAAAACGTAGATTAAAAACTAGTTTCTTGTATGAGGACTTTTAGATTTTTATTATTTACTAGCAAATCCGCCATAATAAGCCACATCCTCTGTAAATTTCAACTGTCTAGCTATTACGGTTCAAAAGTTACAGCTCTAAATAGGTAGGACAGACGGACGGACGGACGGACGGATGGACATCGTAGGCTTATAAATACGCGTCCCGTTTTCACCTTTTGGGTACGGAACCCTAGAAAATAGTTTTTCAAGTGGTTCATACAAAAGACATAAACGAGAGCAATAATCTATTATAATTGCTTATTATTTGCATTTATTAAATTAACTGAAATATTTAGTTCTGGTTTGAAGTCCTATAATTAGGTGCAACTTATAGCTACTGTAAAATAATGACTAATATTAATTAATATTCTTAAGCTCACTCTTAATAAATTGTTATAAAAATTTATGCGGTATTTAAAGCCACAAAGAAAAGACGTTTACATTCTAATGTACTTTAAATAGATTCCCTCAGTTTATTGCACAAAAAGATGTCGGTTTTATTAGGGTTCCGTTTCCAAAGGTTGCCACTGGACCCTACTACTAAGCCTACGCTATCTGTCCGTCCGTCCTAACTCAACATTTTTTGACTTAGACTTTTCAGGTAGACTTCAAATTTTGACAAAATATGTGTTATTATTTTGGATTTGGCAACAAGTGAAAAAAAGTAATAAGGGAATACAAGAAACGTGTCTTATTCAATTTGTTTTTGCTCTATTGTGAAATCAGCAAATACATAGAAGCGTCAAACTTGGTGTGATTATAGAGCATACTCTAAGCTGAAATAACAAATAATTACAACCGGCCAAGTGTGCTCGCAATAAGGATCACGGAGAAAATTTTGTTTTTCTTTGTAGTAAATATGTTGGTACGTAACCATAATGTGATTAAACTAGTGGTCGCGCTCGGCGGTCGCGACAGGTGTATCGTGCGCGGATAGCGAGGGCCGGGGGGAGCGTGTCCCAGTACCGCGATTTACCTGCGTGCGTACCCTAACTGCCGGTGCCTTGCTTCCCCGCACACCGCACGAGCATAGGCCCGCCGCGCCGCCGGACCGCCGAGCGCAACCACTATTTTAATTACACTATAACGGAACCCTCGGTACCCGAGTCCGACTCGCACTTGGCAGGTTTTTTTAAGAGAACGCACCTTGCAGAGTTAAATTAAAGAACAGTTAAATAGATAATGCCAGGTTTAAATTGCAAGGGTATTTATAGCAGCATTTGTACCTTTTCTGTCACTGCAATGTGTTTTGGCTCTGAATGCTCAGCCTTTACTAGTAAATCCTAGTAAATCTTAAGGTGGTTGCCGTTTACCGTTTGTGGGCCTAAAAGAAATTGACTCCTTTTGGATCCTTACCGTTATATTAACTGTTTTCATAAGTAAACGTTTATTATTAGTAGAAAATATATCATAATCAGCACAAGAGTTTTTTTTTACAAACGAGTGAGTTTGTAAAGCACTCAAAACGATGTCGTAGCTTACTCAAACAATGAATCATAAATTCGTACAAATCATGGAAACGCGTTCAAAATATCATTACCTGATACATTTTATAGCGTTTTGACAATCTGTTAGCAATATTAGCAAGTTTTTCTATTCTTTTGTGTGAGTGATATGTGATAATTTGATGATAGCTGGTTGGAGTGACACGCGCGTCTGTGCCCATGCTCTTGCCCGTGCTCATTGCGCTCTGTTTGCCCATAGAGTGTAACGCCCTTTGTGTTCCTTGTTTTGTTACAAAATATTGAACACCGTTTTATTTAACACCAACTTACAAATTATATTGACGTGTGACGACACTCGGAGCAGTTTTGTAGTCGAGTTTCAAAGTGATGAAATGTTATGAAGAAGAGAAAATTCAATCTCATGGAGAATCGCATTAACTACACTATTATAAAACTCTACTTACAAAAAAGGTTACGATATTTTATGGTCTTTAGGTATCACTGACTCAAAATCAAAGATTTTTTTATTTTTGTCTGTCTGTTAATCTGTTTGTTTGTTAGAGCATTAGGTACATAATGACAACGTGACCGATTTTGATGAAACTTTTTTGTTTATAAGCTTATGATTCGACTTAATAAAACCGATCAAGTGCAAGTCGGGCTACTCGTGCACCGAGGGTTCCGTACCACACCACCACACAACACAACATATTAACTTACAAAACAAATTTTTGTCCGGGACCTTTAGCGCACCGACCGACCGAGAGACCGACTCACACTTGGCCGGTTTTTATTATTTGTTGTTTATACTGTAGAGTTTGCTCTATAATCACACCAAGTTTGACTCTGGTATGTATTACCGTTTTTACGATAGAGCGAGAAGAAAAATAGTTGAGAAAAACTAGTTTCTTGTTGAGAACCCCCCTTAATTTTTAACTTTTTGCCATTTTTATTATTTGTTAACAAATCCGCCGTAATAATTAATAACGCATATTCTGCAAAAATTTCAACTGTCTAGCTATTACGGTTTAAAAGTTACAGCACTAAACAGGTAGGACGGACGGTCGGACGGACAACGTAGGCTTAGTAATAGGGTCCCGTTTTCACCCTTTGGGTACGGTACCCTAAAAACTGTTAAATATATTTTTACCTCGGGATACACGATGACTCGGAGCCGATGCAGAGTCGCGGGAAAAAGCTCGTGGACATCTAAAATTTATAGAAAAATAAAATAATGCAAAATCTAGGACCTACAGGTAGCAACATTCCATCTTTTATATTTATGCTCTCAAATGAGGACACAAAGAGGGATTTATTGCCGAACTTTTCACAACTTTCCAATTCGTTTCAGACTTAATCATGAGATAAATTTTACAATCTTTTTACAAAATCTGTAAGGTAACCTCGCTTTACATTCAATAAATAAATGAGTCGTTTTCATAATTCGAAATAAAAATTCAGTTTACTTATATGTTACCTAAGCTGTTTCTCGAAATTATTGATTGTAAAATTGTAAACTACAAATTAACAAATCACAGTCGTCTCAACGATGGATTTTATTGCGGAAGCCAAATCAAGTTTGAGATATACTTAAATTTCAAGCAACTACCGTAAACGTTGTAAAGCTCTTGTAAAGTACAATCATTAGTATTTAATGTGTCAACAATAGCTAATAGCATGCCAGCGATCATGTTACTTGGCAGCGGGTGCCGATGCCGATGCCGGGTACCAGTTTGGTGGGTGCGCGAGTCCCTGCGCGAGCGCACTGCACAAATCTACACGATGGATGCGCCAAAGCGGGAATGCCAATGAACTTAGGACGGCTATTGACAGGTATTGCGTTAAGACAAATAGACGGCTGAGACAGACCTCCGTTCACTTGACCTGCCTACCAAGTACATATGTACCGATACAACGTTGAGCCTCCTGAGAACTTCTAAGTAAATAATCGCTTAGGGTAAATAAGGAATTCTTGTGAGCAAAAAGTACTTTTCATAACTGTTGTTCGACTAACAACTAACTTTGGAGAAGAGAATCTTATAAGGATAAAACAAAGCCGAACGTTGCTGAATAAGAATTTGTTTGTACGAAACACGCTAGCACTTATATGAGTTTAATAAGTAGTAATTGAAACAATTTATATCAAAGTAACAATCGATAAGCACACCGATACCTTACATTAGTGGTTTCAATAGGAATCAATAAAAAGTTTGCGGTCGATTGGACAATACGTAGACGACAGATACCGTTGGTGGACCAGAGATAGTTGCTTGTCACTTGTCACCGTCTCATAACATCGCCCAGTTTGTTTACCCTACTTGATGGCATATCTTTGGACGGGGTTTGCTAGTAATTTGCATATTTTTTGCTCCAAAATGAGTATCAGTGAGTGAATAAACATTTTCTGGTATGATTAAAGAGGACTGACCGCGTAAGAAGTAAACATGATAATATCTACCTCTCACTCAGTGATACAAACTGGAAACTTGTGTATGTAGTTGAAGAGCCACCTCTTTCTGAAATAAATTTGTATTTCGCAAAGTTGTTGCATTAAGAACAGTAGGTACTATAAAATACCTACAGGAGTACGATTTTTGAAACTCGTTGAGCTCAGCAGTTGAAAATGTCAATATAACTATGGAGATATTGCTGATTTGACTTTCAAAAATCACACTCCTGAAGTATGATTCTTGAATGTCAAATCAGCAGTAGAAAGATGCATATCTCCATAGTAATATTGACATTTTCCACTGCTGAGTTCAAAGTTTGAGTTTCAAAAATCGCACTCAATTTACATAACGATCTAATTGTAATTTATGTATTTGGAAAACTATAGTGTAGCTGGAGAGTTTTTAGTCGACTTAAAATAGCTTTATATTGAACATTGTATTGATGTTTATTCGATAGTTTATATTATTTTACTTTTATGCATGCTTATGCAAAAATAAAATATACTTACCCTTTATTTTATATACTTATTTTTATAAACTGACTTATTTCATTGTAAGATCATCGGTTTTTTTATCATCTTTCTTCGCATAAAGTTAGATTTCGTTGTTGATTTTTAAAGTGTGTTTGTAGTAAATTCAGTCGATGTTATATTGGCTATCTATTACTGTAATGGTGGACGCCCATACATTGCTCTCAAATGGCACAGAGGAAGAAATAATTAGAATTCATCAGCGTGCTGGCGGTGCGGTGGTTATTGATTGTGACACGGTAATGGGCCGGCTCGTGCGCAGCGATAAATCACCTGCCTCGAGGACTGAACGATCAGCGGATTACCAGGGAACGAACGCTGCGCCCGACCATCCTGCGTTCCGATCCTACCCTTACTTTTAACTTGTTTTAGATTCTCTAAAATACAATGGGAATTTCGACTTTAATTCCCCTAAACAGGTAGCCTTTCTCGTTGAGAAAAGCTGGAGACAATTTATTGCAAAGGATGAGGTCAGATGCGTTTTGCGGTGAGTGCGGGGTGGCATCCAGCACGGCCGCGGCCGGCGCGGCGCGGCGCGGGCGCTTGCGGTACTTGAGCATTGTCTACGCCCTGTTGGCGGCTCCTCGCGGAAACTCTCATGTGCTATGCGAAATCTGCTTTATCTGCGCCGGCGCGTATTTCTCGCACTATGGAATGTTAGCTAGGAAATTAATAATTGTATTGGCAATGTACACTGCATTGTTAATTTTAATGATGTTGGCACGTTGATAAAATAAATTTTATTGCTTTCCTGACATCTTCATGAGCCGATGACCCATAGCGACTTACGGTACTTGCTAGGTAAGTGTGTGCGCTATAATATGTACATACCACGCTGTTTGCATCGGCTCGTTGAGAGTAATATGAGAGTTTTCAGAACTCTTATCAATATGTGTTGAAGTACTTTTGTATTTCTCTACATTATTTGCTAAGAATTTGGATAAGAAGTAGTGACGGCATGATCGAGCATGACCGCAGTCATTACCGCGTAATCTAGACGGATGAGATGACGGGCGTAGTTGTATGGATGACACTGCTTAGTTGCTTGTTGATGGAAACATTGTAGTCAGTCGGCGTGCAGTTCTATAACTACACCTAAAAAGAAAAAAAGGTACATGTTTAGATTTTTCTCGTTAAAATTCACGGATTAGCTTAGTTTGTAGATTTGAATTTAAAGCTAGGCACAAGTTAAAGCAATTTACATAATTCAATTTAAAATTCCTGCGACCAATAAATGCGGTCAAGTGCGAGTTCTCTTTTATTAGTTCTTTGTTCTGTATAAAAATTTAAACACATTTAAATATTCTTTTTTCCATACCATCCGTATTTTAATAAATACTTTTTTCCCTGCGTCTCACGAACACCTGAACAGATTATAATTTACCACATATCTGTGTATGAAGAGTTGATAGAACTGCCTCGAGACAGGATAAGTGTTTACACCAAGTATTTCCCTAACTACTGCTATTAGTTAAAGAGCAAAAGATAATGGACATCAGTGGCGCCAATAAGTGAAACAATATTACGAGTTTAACTCGTAGAATGCCTCTTTATCAATTATGCCTTCAAGGCACCAGTGGAATCAGGATAATACCAGTGAACTAGCGCCTAAACAGAATTTTCATTAATGCCTTTCTATTTAGCCCAGGAGTCCGATTTTTGAAACTCAGCAGTTGAAAATGACAATATTACTATGGAGATCAAAAACTACTACTAAAATCATACTTCAGGAATGCGATGTTTGAAAGTCAAATCAGCAGTAGAAAGATGCGTATCTCCATAGTAATTTTGACGTTTTCAACTGCTGAGTTCAACGTATGAGTTTCAAAAATCAAACTCCAAATCTTAAAAGTAAAGTCTTCAGTTAGTAGTCTTTTGATATGTACTTGCTCACGACCTTATTCCCGCATGATATATTCTAAATATACCTTGTCATACCATATACAACGTATTAATGAATAGGCGCAAAACCACATACTACCTAACTGATTTATAAAAAAAAATATTAGATTGAAAGTCATTATTTTGATAATTAAAATTTAAAGTTATTCTCATTTTAAGTTTTGAGGCAAAAATGATTTGTTATCATTTCAGCAATGAATGAAAGCGCTAACGTGCTCATGGATACATTTTAATAATCTTGTTTGTGTAGTTAGTAGGGTGAGTGTGCCCGAGCGGTGGGTTGTGATTGAGTTCAGTAAATTTTTAATTTTAAAAACAAATTATTAAATATTAAATAATTTGTTAGTAACATTTAAAATTACCTATGTTTAAACCATGATAATTCAATTCTGCTCTCGATTCTAAACAAACGACTTCCTAGTTTTGCGTTAATTCATTAACACGTTGTATAGTACTATTTATTCAGAATATCCACATTTCACTACATAACAGTGTTCTGTCCTATGTGGTAAGTAGTGAGCCCGTCGCATCTGTACTGCCTATTATTTTTAAATAGGGTTGTTTGGCAAGAAAGGGACATTTTTAGAAGAAAGAGTGCAAAGTGTGATACAATTTTAAAAACTTTTTTAAATGGGCCAACTTTTAAAATAAGTTTCCAGTTTAGCGACATACATTTTTGTAAAGGGTGTAGTAACAAAGTTGCCAAAGAAAAAATAAATTACCGCAGATGTCTGACAGAAAGTAGTGTTTTCTGTAAAAACTATGGCACTAATCTATTATTTTTGAATTGGGACTACTGAAAGATTATTCAGTATTGCGTAGCCAGTATTTTCATGAAAAAATTTACAAATTTGTAGTAACTACATTTAAAAGTTTAGCGCATGGTGGCGAGTTTATAATGTTACACCTTACACCTTGCCTATCTCCTGTTTTCGGCTTTTTGAGTTTTGGGACCCTGTAGAACAGCTGATTTATTTTTACGATTTCGACTATGGTCCTATAGAGAAAGTTGTTCAGTTTGATGATCTGATTATCATTTTAAAAACAGTCAGCATATTAAAGACCCTATATTATATACCAATAACAGATTATGACAAAGGAAAACGTAACAGCGGAACACTTGTTCCGTTTTGTTACTTTAGAATGAAACGCTATAATCATCGTCATGCTTCAATAGGCAACAATGATGTCATCGAGACTCAAATAATTATCTGAAAAAACTCTAACAAATTGTTTTTAAAATCGCAAAAGAACCTGATTTTAACGTTAAAAATTCATTCGAGAAAAAAAATCTGAGTTGTTTTGTATACCGCGTAGACATATAGGAAAACATCACCTGCACAGGGTAGGTTTTATAAGGGCGGCATGATCAGACCACGATAAGACTTACAAAGAATTTTTTTTTTCTGTAGCAAATCATACAAATCGCGAAAAAGATCTGCTTTTCCGTATATATGATCGAACAGGTTTTCAGTTTTGTATGGAACTGTATATCAGGGTATACGAGTACATACAGGGTGGTCCAGACCAGATTCAAATTTTTAGATTGCTTGCTTGCGACCTACCAGGAGTGCGATTTTTGAAACTCGCACGTTCAAATCAGCAGTAGAAAATGTGTAGAGATATGCATATTAAATATCAGCAGTAGAAAAATTCTACTGCTGATTTGACTTTTAAAAATCGCACTCCTGAAGTATGATTTTTGAAAGTCAAATCAGCAGTAGAAAGATGCTTATCTCCATTGTAATTTTGACATTTTCAACTGCTGACTTCAATGAATGAGTTTCAAAAATCGCACTCCAGGACCCCCGCCAGGAAAAAAATCGGTTCCCACCCGATTACAAGAACAGATTTTTGTTTTTCTCTATCTTGACCAAAATAATTTTTTTTTAAAATACCTATTTTGGAAATTTTTATGCCGTGTGTTTACTTTATCAACCGTACTCTCTGAACAAAAAACCAGTCCGATTGGTTGATTTTAAGTGCGCTATATTTTTAATGAATCTAAATAAAACGATTTTTTCTGTTTTTCCTGGCGGATCCTGGTAGGCAATATAAAAAAGAAAATTATTTATGCATCTGGACCACCCTGTATATTTCAGGGCAGGATTCTAACCCGCAACTAAATTTTTTTCTCGAAGTGCTTTAACCACTACTATCATTAAAAAATTACAGGTACAAGTTGCTAATGAATAATTAATTCGATCAATCAAAAACTGAAAACCATCTGTTGTAAATTTACAAAAATAATGTTCTTACTTTTACACACTGCCAATTTGAGTACTTATTTTGCTTTGTCCGTTATCTTGACCTAATTTTTCTGTCGTAAAATCAGGTGGAGAAACGAGATTTGCTCACAATTACAGTCTTTAGGGCACCCGTTCTCAAGATTTTTACAGTGCCTACCTGCTGACAAGAACGTTGATGTTTTTGACTTGTATGCTAAAGATTCCCGTTACGTATGTAAAATGAGCTTTAGTCGAGTGATAAATTGGATATTCTTGTAATTACTCCGGCGGTGTTTGAGTCCTTAATGAGACGCGTTCACTGGTGGCAAAGTTTTGGTTAAATTAATTCGTTGAACTCAGCTCGGAGTAACAAGGCTGACTAAAAAGCATTATATTGCAGGCGGAAATCCAAACCATTACCAAATGTGTGGTCCACTGGTTCGCAGAAAATGAGCGTTGTTCGTAGCGTTTTAGTAACAGTGTAGAGTTACACTGTTACTAATATTCTACTGTTCCAGCTATATTTTTTATTTCAAGTGAGTTAAGATTTAAAATTAAAAGATCAAGATAAATTTAACTTATTTAGACGCCGCTATTGTTACGGAATAAAATATTTAAATCAATAGCGTAAAATCATGAAAGCTCTGTGAAAGTAGAGTAGTTACTCGTACCTCCCGAAGTTCAAGAGTCTTAAAATTTGAGAGATTTTGGTGAAAGGCTCAAAGGAAGTAATTTCGCAAAGTTTAATTGTGAAACCCTAAACATTTGAACATTATTATAATTAATGAGAAATGGTCAGAAAGGCGCCGGTTGACAGACGAAACATGATACGACGCCGCCGCTACTGGTTTAGATTATTATGTGTATTCGTTTGTAGAGATTTATGTATAAGTATTTAATATGAACATTGTAAATGTTATATCACAGACCACCTATATTACTGAGCGGTAATTGCATGGGAAGTTAAACTTCCCTTATATCGGCCCCGCTTGAATACATTATGCATTGTACGCTTTCCGTAGAGGCTGGATTAAAAAACTTCACTGAACTGGCTATAACTTGGCGGTACAGAGCCCACCTGGATTGGAGGCGCTTATAAAGTTGTGAATATCGCTCGTAAGTCATCTGCAGTCACAAACAAACGTGTGGGATGCAAACACGGAGCTTTGGGCGCGGGCCGCGAGCGAATTACTGCTCACACTAAATAACAAAATAGGTACCTAGCTAGTACTGGTTTCTAGCTACCGTCTAGACGGAGATTATGCAAAACGGAAATATACTTATTCATTTTTCAGAAGACCAATAAACCCCTTTCTATATGGTGTTTCACTTCGCATCTTTTTATTGCAATAGCAAATTTGCGCTGTGCGCTTTGATATGAAAGCTCTCGTTTTATTTTATTACGTGATTTCCGCTGAGATTTACGTTTGCTATCTTGTTGAGCGCCCGCTCTGTTTGCGCTCAGATATTTGGGACTCGACGACCAATGAAAACAGTTTCTTTATCCTTATTGCTTAAATTAATCTGTCGCGCTGCGAGGCGTAACTGTAACCGGGTCGAACGACCCTGACGGCTTTCAATTATTGACTGAGATGCTTAAAGACAAAGATGTTAATGATATGTTTGTAAACGAATACCAGCTAAAGCAACAGATGGCTTATTTGCCGATTAATCGAACAACTAATACAACGCATTGTCATTATTAATGACTGTCGTTGTCTGACGTACCCTTCGAAAATATTTACAAAAGACACCAAACATGTCAAGCTAAAGCTTAGTTACCGCATGCGAATCCCTCCGAATGGAAATTGCGGAAACTTAATATAAATCGAATAATCCATTCTTGTGTAGGGGACGTTTTGGGAGGATAAATCTCAATCGGGGGTGAAGAGAGGCGCGGTGCAGCGCGCGGGAGGGTCGCAGACGGCGGACTCGGGCTCCGGCCCGGCCATCTGCCGCACCGTAAAATCGATATTATTTAGCAAGTGAACGATATACTCGCATGGACTAGTGGTATACTATACGGGGTGTCGAAGTCCCGGCCAGCACTCCCGCGCGCGCCTTGCCGCGCCGCGCCGCAAGATGCAGGGCGTGCGTGCGTCACCGTGCCGAATGCTGCTGATACAACCCACAAACCACATGCGTCCTTTACTAAGAATTGGTCCGGCTATGATCTACATTATTGTCCTATTAGTTTTATTTTCGTTGTTATTTTCCTTGAAGACTCTGTGGAGGTGCATGATTCAATTTTTATTAGACTTTTAGTTTCGGATTACAATCGAGGGTACAACTTTAATAGTTATTTGATTATACAAGAGTGCAAAGTTGCTTTTTAATCGCGTGCTCAATTTTGATGACCAAGCAAGCGAAGGATTCAAAAATGAGAATCCTGAGCGTTAGCGAGGAGGGAATCAAAAGAGCACGAGGTGAAAAATCTTTGCACTCGAGTGCAGCTCGTAACTTTTCATCCCACCTCAGCGAGGAAATAACTAAATGCAAAAAAAAGTTAATAGGTTTAATGATGTTTTGAATTCACAAACTTAGTGCACACGATGTTCTAAATTCAATTTACTTTATCCTCTAGCGGATAAAAACGGCTTTCGCAATCTGCCCCCCCTAGATAAAGTGACATTCTATTGGCGTTGACGCTTCAAAATGTTTCGATCGCTAATGTCAAATCCATACATTCTGTCATTTTCTACTAGCGTCAACGCCAATAGAATGTCACTTTGTCTAGGGGGGCAGATTGCGAAAGCCGTTTTTATCCGCTAGAGGATAAAGTAAATTGAATTTAGAACATCGTGTGCACTAAGTTTGTGAATTCAAAACATCATTAAACCTATTAATGTCAAATCCATACTTTCTGTAATATTCTACTAGCGTCAACGCCAATAGAATGTCACTTTGTCTAGAGGGCAGATATCGAAGAGCAAAAATACTCTTTCCGAGATGGGGGGATGAAAAATAAATGAATATACAAAACCCTAAAACCGTTTGTGAAGAATATACATGCATTCATTTATTTTAATACTTTGTAGAAGGCTTCGAATATAACTAATCATTGCATATTATAAGGAATATCAAGTACCATCAAACTAAAGTGGTCTATGTTCGCGATTTCGGAGAGATCTATTAAATTTCTCTATTTGTGATCTCAACGGAAAATGTATCTTAAAATCTCGGCAAACCAAAAATATGAAACGTCAATAATCCTAATAGACAATTTCTACTGCCTGTATAGTTTGCTTTGATAAATGCGGTTATAAAGCAAAAAAAAAACCAACCCCAGAGTTATAATACCTATATAAATAAACACTTTCTTTATTTATTGTGCAAGACAAAGGTTAAAACCTTTGTCATAACCTCACATCTAAACAAAGAAATCGTACAGGTGAGATTTTGGCATGAGGAGGTAATGAAATTCGACTGGCGTTCCGTACGGTAACAATGTTATGAATCACACTCCTAAATAATTCCGATCACTTTAGCCGACCTTCCCGCGGCGGAGGTGAACATGTCTGATTAACTTTTGGGAGTCGGATTCAGGAGTCTGACGTGACGTGTGAGCGAAGTGAGATAACCTTTCTACCGAGCTATAAAATATAGTGAGATACCTACATGAGCCGTGTTGTGCTGTGCATATATAACTTTACCTGTCCTGTCTCACTGGGATTGATTAGACAGTGAAAAATTAGCATTTATTTGGACAAATTGGATCTCTATCTGATCAGATTGGAAGAACATAGTTTATACTTGGTGAACATGTATTTCTACTTAGATCTAATACAGGGTGGTAAGGTAAACAGTTGCATTACTTTAAGGGGTGATTGTACCCATGAAACTTAACTATTTTCCCAATGAAACTTATAGGAACTTCGCAAAAAAATGATTGGACTCTCCATACTAAATGTAATCAGCTGATGGAATGTTTGTATGAAAAGTCGATTTTTATTTTCGAATTTCCTGTAGTTTTCTTTTGGAGTGTTGTTCAGTATCATGGGTACAATCACCCCCTATAATAAAGCAAATATTTACCCATTATAGATACATTTTACACCCTGTATAAGACAGGGCCCAACTAAATACGAGTAGGTATGCTTACGGTTTTTAAGAGGATGATCAGATCATCATACAGAACAACTTTCTCTATGGGGCTAAAATCGAAAACACGTAATAAAAATCTGTTGTCCCATACATTTGGGTCGAATAGGATTTCAGTTTTGTATGGAACAGCTGATCGGCTTTCGGCTTTGATCTCGTAGAGAAAGTAGTCCAGTTTAATGACTTGATCATCCTCTAAAAAAAATCTGCCGGTCCATACAAAACTGCTATTTTACTCGACCCATATGATAGGTATGGAATAGCAAATTTTTATTCGCGATTTCGTCATCGGCCCCATTGTTGTTCAATTTGATCATCCTTTTAAAAAACCTCAGCATTTATTAAGTTGAACCCTGTATGATCGAAGTCTTTCTACATTAAAATATCTAACGGATTTACTATAATTTTTGAAATGATTCACACACATATGATTTGAATGGATTTACCAGATTTTGTTCACTGTCTTCGATTTAAATTGTTTTGGTCTGAAAAAGTGACGTCAATACTAGCGGTCAACGGTTCGTCGGTTACAAGAATCGATCGGGCACTGCAATTATATACGTACTTCCCCAATTTGTGCGAGATGTCGGTGTGATGAGTCAGTACAGAAGGCACAGGCGGCAGCGGGCGCGGGTGGCGGAGCGTGGCGTAGTGCGCAGGCATGGGGCTGCGCCCGCGCCGCGCCACGCAGCGCTGAGTCGTGCGGGGTGGCGGCGCAGTCTGTAGCCGAGCGCCAACATTCCACGCGATCGTTGCCTCCCCGTGTTCGCAACCACTCTGATGCAATATTCAACTTTACTGCGTCCTTGCAATGCTGTAATTCATTATAACAAGTTTAATCGCTGTGAAGTCATTTTTATCATTTTCTTCTTGTTTCCTCTGCTACAGGTTCAACTTACAGCCAAGGCCATTTTGGCGTCCTTAACTATGTTAAGTCTGGAACGAATGACAGATGATACGATTATATAGGTTGAGAACATGATGACAAGGGGACTTGGAATTCTTTTTTAGACGGGGGAGGCGATTATGTAGTTAGGACCTTGAAATAGTCGTCTGTCTTTACAAAAGGAATTGGCAAGATAGAAAAAGAAGTATTCTGTATTTTATAATAAACGTAGGTAATTTATAATAAACTAGCAGCCCGTCCCGGCTTCGCACGGGGTACACAAATAAATTTTAAGACTCATTTTTCTACACCTTCGGTTACATTGTTCAAATTTTACCAAGGATCCCTAATTTTTTTCAAAATGAAATGTAGCCTATGTCAAATTGGAAGAATGTAGCATTCTATTGGTGAAAGAATTTTTTAAATCGGCCCAGTACTTTTTGAGCCTATTCATTACAAACATACAAACATACAAAAATAGGTACAAATCTTTCCTCTTTATAATATTAGTGTAGATTAAAGTTAAGCATCTGCTTATCTGAAGCTGTAATTCAATTGACGCATCCATCCAGTAACGTTATCCTCACCCGGTTTGATAGTCCATCCTTTGTAATTAATGATTTTATTATTGGTAAATGTCGAGTGTAGAAGAAAGAAATAGGAACGTCGGAAAAATTGTCGGAGAGATTATTTATTTATTTTTTCTAATGTCTTGCTCATTAACGCATTTATTAAGCGCTTGTGTTTATATTAAGAAATCATGTTTGTAATCTTTATATTCTTAGTATAAGCTGAGACTATATTATATGTAGCTATTAAAATATTATCGTTGAAGATAAAAATAGATAGAGGACGATTACAAAAAGTTAAAAAAATGTCGGTAAGTAGATTCTACGTAAGCGTTGAGTGGCAAATTGGCGTCGTCTCCACATTAGTCCACAGCTCCATACAATGCGAAGTATTAGATATAGTCTCGAGTTCTGTAGTTGATCTTGAGACAATCATCAGTGGCTGTTATGTCATTTGGATGGTTTTTGCTTTGTTTCATCTCTGGTATGCCTCTGTGTTGCTTGTATTTAATTTTGGTTATAACACTTAAGTTAAGATCTTTTTGTCACATGGAAGGCAAATCGTATTAGATCCTATATGGTTTTAAAATAATATCCAATCAGGAGAGCGATTTTTGAAAATCGCATGGTTAAATCATCATCATCATCATCATCTTATTTAAGAGCTATCTTGTCGGTGGAGTATTCGCCAATTCTGTCTCTTTTCCGTTAGTGTCTTGAGTTCTTGATACGACTCGACATCAACCTTTTCCTTCACTTGGGCTTGATAACTCTGTCTGGGTCTTCCTCTACATCTTTTCCAATCTATCTTCCCTTCCAGTATGGTTTTAAAGAAATTGTCGTTTCGTGTCAAGTGTCCGATCTTTTTTCCTCTCCGGTTTTTGATTGTTTTAAAAATATTTCTCTTAATAATTTTGACATTTTCTACTGCTGATTTGAACGTGTGGCTTTCAAAAACCGCACTACTTGTAACTTCTTTAGTCATGCCTTCGTTCGTAGAACTGAACAGGATTTATTTGTTGCATCAAATTAAATTTCGATAAAACCTAATGTGTTCCTATTTGTGTAGACTTGAATGAATGAAGAGATTTCGTTGTATTAGTGGTATCATGAACTTTGGTGACCTATGTACTAGGTAGACGATGCGTATGGTGTCTTAGGTAGGTAGCAGTCGGCTCGATAACCGATAACCCCGTTGCACCATTGGTAGGTTAGGTACTCTGGTCGATAACTTCAGTTAGAAATGCCGTTAGTTGTAAAATCACACGCATAATCTTCCTCACCTTCCTGTAGAGCCTTCTTAACCGAATGCACGAGAATTTATGTTTTACGACATCGTAAAGTTGTAGATACGAAACTCTCAAATACTTATTTATGATGGCATGTATTTGATAGCATGGTCCGGATATATTCTATCGATAGAACAATTTGATTACAAAGATTTCTTTATAGGTACTTTTTTGCTCAAACAGGCAGGATGTGGAGTCGGAGGCGTGTCGAGTGGCGCGGTGACGCTGGCGGCGCGGTGCGGCGCGCAGTGAGGGCGCGGGCGCTGCGCCGGCGCGGGGCGGGGCGGGGTGGTCGGGGCGGGCGGCGAGGCTGCTGCTAGTGTCCGCGGCTGTCAGGCCGGACTAACCCGTCGCTCCAGGTCAGCGCTCCAGCCGGCTATTTATAGAGGTGCCCCTTAAACAGAGTAATTATTCATTGATTAGCACTGCGAGGAATAGGGGATTGCGCTTCTGATAGCCATCGCGCAAACGAGAATCGTCGCCGGCGCCACTGCTCGTCCCGCCCCGCTCACTTAGACTTCACTCAATATTCCTGCAACATAAATTTAGACTGTAATAATGATTGCATTTTATATACCTCTATTCAAATAAATTGCTTTAATAACTCTTTAACGTTATAAATCGTTGACTGTAAAGTGTTATCTAATTACATCTGCACATGAAGAGGATATTCGTGTTCGGGTCTGCAAACATGCCGGATTATTTTCGTTCGACCCTTCGTCGTATCGGCGTACGTGACGACGCTCACATGCTTCCCAAATTGCAGTCTGCAAATTAAAAACCACTATTTTAAATCTTCTGATTTGTTTGTTAGCGTTGATCGTATTAAAACGAGTAAGAAAACGATGATGTTCAAGTGCTATATAGGATGAAATTTATATCATTAGCATCCTTTTAAACTAAGAGTCTACCTATCAAACTGATCAACTTCAAATCTAGAGCAAATCGATCGGAGCAAATAAAATCAGCTGTTGCATACATTTGAGTCAGTTTAGTATGGAACAGCGAATTTTTTTTTGCTCCGAAAATTTTTACTTTTTGACATTTTTACTATTTTTTAGCGAATCCGCCCTAATAACGCACATTCTGTCAAATTTTCAACTGTCTATCTATTACGGTTCTATAGTTACAGCCCTAAATAGGTAGAACAGACAGACGGACGGACAACGTAGGCTTATGAATAGGGCCCCTTTTTCACCCCTTGGGTACGGAACCCTAAAATGAATTATATACACTGTACAGTATCATTAATTGTTTAGTAACGATAAATGAACATTTGATATGTTCGTTATACAGGGTGTACAATATTGGAGAGAGAGAGAGAAAAAAAAACAGCTGTCCCATAAATTTGAGTCGAGTTGATACTGCAGTTTTGTATAAAATGAAATGAACATTTAATATGTTCGTTATATAAAAGTGATACACTATCTGCTATCATTTTGTATTATTATAATTATAAGGTCCTTCTTTATATACTGGCAAATTGAACAACTATTTACGGGATCAATGCCGAAACCGCCGAAACAAAATCAGCTTCTCCATATAAAACTACGATTCTACTTGACCTAAATGTATGGAACTGATTTTTTTTCGCGATTTCAATGTTGGTGCCATAGACAAAGTTGTTCAGTTTGATAGTCTGATAAGCGTATTAAAGTTGGACCCTATATAGGTATTTAGCTTTGATAAGTTATACAGGGTGTAAGGGACAGCCCTCCGCAGACCATCAAACTGAATAACTTTAACTATGGAACCTTTGGTTTTATACGGTAAAAGCATGAGGCTCAATCTAGACATGTATTTGTACCATATTCTACCGCAACGTTAATGTAGGATTCGTTTGTATCCCTTTCCTACATTTTATTATACCTAACTGCCTCCATGGGGATAAGACCATTGGGCTCTTGACATGGAGGTCGTGGGTTTGATTCCTACGGGGGACACCTGGTTAAGAAATTGCAGGCTGAATCACCTGATTGTCTAAAAAGAATGATGATTTCGTGCTTCGGATGGCGCGTTAAGCCGTTGGTCCCGGCTACTATCTCTGGTGGTAGTAGTCGTTACATAAAACCACGTCAGAGGCCGTAAGGCGGTCTGAAAAAACTCTGACACCAAGGCTTGCTGCCCACACGAATTTATATTGACCAATCAGGATGTGCCACCTTCAATACATTACAGCTATTTGCTAATTGTTTTCGCGCCCTTTTCGCTGCTATCCGACTTTGCACCGTTTGATTACTAAATAACTTCGGGTTTTGACGAAGCCTCGGGTCTGGAGTGTGATTTTTGAAACTCATACCTTGAACTCAGCAGTTGAAAATGTCCATATTACTATGGAGATATGCATCTTTCTACTGTTGATTTGACTTTCAAACATAGCACTCCTGGATTGTGATTTTTTAAAGTCAAATCAGCTGTAGAAAGATGCATATTTCCATAGTAATATTGACATTTTCAACTGCTGAGCTCGGCGAATGAGATTTTAAAATCGTATCACTGCTCTGCGCAAACGAAGATTAACGAGCGGAATTATTATCCTGGTCGTATGTATGCGTTCATTGCGTGTTATTTTAGCATCTTGAATAAATTCTAGATATTTAAAACAGGAAGCCGTGGTGGTCCAGTGGCGAGTAACCTTGCCTGCCGTGCAGGAGGCGATGGGTCGATCCCCGTCCAGACCGACTCGTACCATTGAGTTTTTTGGAATTTATGTACGATTTGTAACACCACTGGCTTTTCGGTGAAGGAAAACATCGTGAGGAAACCTGCATGCTTCAATTTCGAGGCATGTATTGTACCCACTGTCCATTATAAATAGCGACGGGCTCACCCCCCGTCACACTGAACAGTGTTTCGGTACTACTGGTGAAACGTGGATGTTCTGAGATTTCAGAATATCTCTGACTACCCCCTTGGGGAATATAGACGTGAGCATATGCTATTTAAAACAGGAGAGGCTCTAGCCAGAATTGTATAACTTAATTACATATAATTAATGTCCGATGTATACCTGATGAAGCAGGCATATTAATTTACACGGCCTAGCATGATTCACACGATTTTTTTTACATTTTTACTAAAGTGTCTATCAGGTCTGGTAGGGTTATTGGATTCTATAATGAATTTTATGATCGTTTTTAGGGTTCCGTACCCATAGGGTGAAAACGGGACTCTATTACTAAGCCTACGTTGTCCGTCCGTCCGTCCGTCCTACCTATTTTGGGCTGTAACTTTTGAACCGTAATAGCTAGACAGTTGGATTTATTAACAAATAATTAAAATGACAAAAAATTAAAATTAAAGGATACAGGTCCCGATACAAGAAACTAGTTCATATCAACATCTTTTCTTCTCGCTCTATCATAAAAAATGGTAATACATACAAGCGTCAAACTTGGTGTGATTATAGAACAAACTCTACAGTATAACAACAAATAATAAAAATCGGTGTGTGTCGGTCTCGTGTTAAAGGTCCAGGACAAAATAAATTGTTTAGTTATTATATTGTGTGGTGGTGTGGTACTTAACCCTCGGTGCGCGAGTAGCCCGACTCGCACTTGACCGGTTTCATTTAAATATTATACAGGATTCTTACGCAAACTATAACTTACTACAGGACTGGACTTTATTAATTAGCTGTAAAGTTTGGAAATACTTGTAAGATAAATAAGATAAATATTCTTTATTTGCACACCAAGAATAGAAAAATACAAGTAGGTTGCCGGTTGTAGGTGGTTGTAGGTTGTTGTTGGTGGTGGTTGGGTGGTTGGTAGGTAGGCTACTTGTAGTAGGTTGGTTGGCACAAGTCATCTCGAATATATGGGTATATATGATATCAATCCGTTCAGTATGACCACCTGAACACATATGGGATGACAAGCGCTCAGACTGAGGGGGTTGGGGGTACATAGATTTTTTTTTATTCATACGTACCATGTGGGGTATCCAAAAAAAGGGCTTTATGAGTGGATTACAAATATATTGCATAGTATAACGTTTTCACTACTTGGAGAATTTAGAGATAACTTTGAACCGCTGTAGATTGAAAACTACTGAATGGATTTTTGTAAAATATATTTCAAATGACCCAGGATATCCTTTATATAGCAACAAAATAGCGTCATATACAGAAACATTTATTTTAAAAATGTACGTCAGTTTAAATAATCTCGTAGGTCAGCGAAATGAGCAAGACATACCGAATATGGTATTATCTGGTGTCAATGGGTTCAGTATGACCTCCTGAACCCATATAATAAATGACAAGCGCTCAGACTGTGGGGGTAGAAACGGTGACGTCATAATGATAGCAAGACAAAGAAAAAACATTTTTATGTACTCATTATGTGGGTATCAAATGAAAGTGCTTTATCAGTAGATTACAAATGTAAGAATTATTAGAAAACGTCCTAAAATGCCTCACAGAATACTTTAGCGTTATTCAAATTGATGTACATTTTTTATTTTGTAATATTTCTGGTTAATTATTTTTTCCGGTCCGTCTTTAGATGAGTGACCGTTAAGTGGTATTTTATCTCGAGCGTTTCCGTGCTTCGGAATGCACGTTAAGTAGTTGGTCTCGTGTAGTTCCGTCAGATGGCGTTAGAACTACATATTCGTTAAGCCAGGTCAGAGGCCTATTAAGGCGACTTGAAAATTCTCTGACAGCAAGTTGACCACTAACTTGCCTCCACCAACACGCAATGGGCCCGCGTGGTAGAGTACGGCCCACTCCCTCTCACCCTTATTCGTGAGAGGAGGCCGTTGCCCTGCAGTGGTATTCTACAGGCTATAACTTACTTACTTAATAATTTTTGACGCAATTTGAATGATATCTTGGGTCATTTGAAATATATTTTACAAAAATCCATTTAGTAGTTTTCGATCTACAGCAGCGGTTCAAAGTCAACTCTAAATTGTGGCATTTTGTGAAGCTTTCAAATAACTTGCTAGACCAAGGAGTATGCTATATTTGTAATCTACTCATAAAGCCCTTTCATTTGATACCCCACATGGCATATCAGAATGAAATTTTTTTTTTCTATGTATGGCCATCTTGATGACGTCACAGTTTTTTCCCCCTCAGTCTGAGCGCTTGTCATCTAATATATTATTCGTAATCAGGATATCTTATCTCTCATACTGAATCGATTGAAACCAGATGACTCCATATCTGAGATGACCTGAACGGAATTATATGAAAACCCCGAGTAGCCAACCTACTATTGTAATATCTGAGAATCGAAATAAAAATAAAATAAAAAGTTTTGATATTCACGGAATAATAAAAAACCCAGACATAGAATAAAAACCTTGTTTTTTAGTCATATAGGGAAAGATTACCCTATTAATAAGGAAGGTCTACACATAGTATTCAATTAGTTTGTAGGTATACCCTCTATTCAAGTTACGAACTAAGAGGATGGATGGAATATTTAAATATGTTGCCCCTCTTCTGATATAAATTAGACAGAATCCTTATAAAACGAATGTTATATTGTTGACGTTTTATGTTGTTGTAACACTATACTGTACCCTAATAATTTGTTGGAAATTGCTGAACTAAATACTACAAGTCTTTCGTTTATTTCTCAGGTAAAATTTGTCAATAGCCTAATTTTGAGGGTTTGTTTGTTTTCAGTATATTTCTGATTACCCCCTCGGCGAATACAATCGTGAGCATTAGTCTTATGATTAAATAATCAAACTAAACAACTTTAGTTATCGGAGCAAATAGCAAAAAATTATCTGCTGTTCTGTCCTATGTTATGCCGCGACCGGACGCGTAGATATAGACATGACTGTGTTTACAGCCGATTTTTTTCACGAATTCAATGACAAACAGTAAAATGCCGTTTTGTAGGATTACTTTATGTTGACCGATGTTAACGCAACATACATCTTCGATCATTCATTGAACTTTGATCGAAGAGTTACATGAATGAAGATAAAAGAATCAAAAATCGAAAATTTTTTACAATAAATAATGTAATAAACACCTTGAACACAGACTTATATAGGTACTCTATCGGCAGTTATCGGGTTATCCATTTCTTACTGGACACCCTGTATATAACAAAATACCTACCTGAATCTAATCTAGACTTGTATTTATGTTGAGATGATGATAAATATAAAAATATACAATATGACATAGAATATAGAATATGAACATCAGCCTATACAGGGTGTAAGGAAAAGTATCATTGACCTTTAAACCACATACTCTACCCATCAAACTGAACAACTTTTACTATAGGAGCAAATCTGTCATAACAAAACAGCTGTCTCATACATTTGAGTCGTTTAGGTATTGCAGTTTCGTATGGAACAGTAGATTTTTTTTGCTCTGACAGGTTTGCATAGTCAAAGTAGTTCAGTTTGATGGGTAGAGTATGTGGTTTAAAGGTTAATGATACTTTTCCTTACACCATGTATACGTCCCACTGTAGGGCACTATTGAAAATAATTATAAGATATAAAATATAATTTACCGTATCCTTTAGAAGCACTTAGATTAAATGTTGGGCAGTCTTTTTATTTGTCCTAATTTTCATATTTTGTACTTTCTGTTCTTTGTACCTCAAACAGTTTTTAAAACGTGTTATCATTTAATTGAAGCTGTAAAATTTAAATTTTGTTATATTAGAAAAGATAAATATAATAAAATAAATAGAATACGAACATCCATGACTCGGGTAGCTACAAATATGAATTCCTAATTGGTTTTATCTGTTTCACAGTCTGTATTAATAATTTTTGTAAGATTATAATTAGTGTTCGATTTGTAACACCACTGGCTTTTCGGTGAAGGAAAGCATCGTGAGGAAACCTGCATGCTTCAATTTCGAGGCATATATTGTACCCACTTTCCGTTATAAGTGGCGACGGGCTCACTCCCTGTCACAAACGTGGATGTTCTGAGGTTTCAGAATATCTCTGACTAAGTACTTGTAATGCTTGTACTTGTACTGTAAGTACTTGTACTTCCTATTCGGGAAAAAAAAATCTTAATTAACATACAAATATTTGCCCCTTGCGGTATTCATACCGGCAACTCTCGGCTTCGCAGACAAGCTAAGAGGATACTGCTCCTATAACCTAAAGTAATAAAAGTTGTTTAGTTTTATCATCAGGAGTAAATCCAAAATATAAATACGAAATATAATACGAAACTGACTTAGCCTGTCAAGCCCTTATACAGAGTGTAAAAAACCCTGTTGGAGCCTTTAGTGGGAGCTTCAGACCATCAAATTGAACAACTTTCTCTATGGAGCCAACATCGAAATCTAAAAAAGCACCACTTTTACACAAACTGTAGTACAAACTCGACTCAAAATGTATGGGACTGCAGATTTTTTTTCGTGATTGCGATGTTGGCTCCATAGTGAAAGTTGTTCAGTTTGATGGTCTGAAGCACCTAAAGGCTCCAAAAGGTTTTTTTACACCTGTATCTACAGTAAACACGGCGACATATCAAGCTACGCAAAACCAAAATAAGCAGGCCGCGTGTAGGTAGAATAATGTATAACGTCGCGCGGCCAGCTTATGTTGGGTTTGCGTAGCTTGATGTGTCGCCGTATGTATGTAGGTACATACCATAGACACAATTTACAAGGCCCAAATTTTATGTTTGTGTCGCGATTTCAATGTTGGTGCAATACAGAAAGTTGTCCAGTTTGACGGTCAGATCATCCCCTTAAAAAGTGTCAGCATATTGAGAAACACCCTATATACCAGACACAATATACAAGGTGTTTAATATAAGAAACTAAATACAATATTTACAGATGAGCGCAATTCCAATTTTAGACCTTGCGGCTTGCAACAAGAAAGTTTATAAACTACAAAGATGTGTTCGACATAGGAATCACTTTTCAGAATCAGAGTTCGAACACCTATCACGTTTTATCGAGGCTTCGGTGAACGATTCCCAGGCTTGACCGGTTTTATAATCGGGAAATTCGTGGAAGGCCCGACGTTCTACTGCTGACTCTTCACACGCTGAATATCATCTTTTTATGCAATTCGCGATGAAAACTGACAAAATGCGTTCATGTTTTCCTCAAATTAACGGCTTTTTGACTCCAAAAGTGCACTCGTATTTTCATTTTAAATCAAGTACCGTTTAAATATTCTGTTCAGTCCTTATGGCTTTTTATTGTTTTTTATTAAAACTGCAGATTTTTAATATTGGTTCTTGCATTGTTTTTTGGAGTTTAAATGATAACCTTTATTCCGCATCTCTGTAATCAAAGGTTTGCTTTGCTCCACCCTCAAATTTGCCTTATCGTTATAGGATTCTGGTTTTTACGTTAAATCGCTTCAAATAAACCGGAATGCATGATGATGAAGATTCATATTGTAATTATTTCTACGTTCTTTGACTATCGACTTTCATCGATAAGTTCAATGTAGGTTTTGATCAGTTCGTTAGGTGTACTTATCCGTTGAAAACTTGTATTTTAAAGTAAATCCTTTAGAGATATTTGTCAAACGCCTATAACTTAATATCAAAACGCGAGGGCTCTAAACGTGTAGAGTGATGTTTGTTGCAGATTAGTTTAATTGTTATACCTAATAAGCAAAACTTGTTGATCAATGGCTATCGCAACATATAAACGTTATTTAATTATTTAAAAACTGTTGTACACACGGCGACACATCAAGTTATGCGAAACCATAATAAGTTGGCAGCGCGTAGGTAGAGTAATGTTTCTTGTCGCGCGGCCAGCTTATGTTGGTTTTGCGTAGCTTGATGTGTCGCCGTGTGTACCTTAGTGTTTCTGCCAACACCTTATTTAGCGGAGCCGATGGTGTAGAGATAGTGAATAGTATTTCTCATGTATTATTTGACACATTAACTTAACTGATCGATGAATGAGATATCCATAATAATTTTTAGCAAAAAAAAATTGTTTATTCCCCCTCTCTTTTTTAATTCACAGACGCCATCTTGAAACAATATACCCTATGTCACTCTCACGATTTTTACGAATCCAATGATACCTCATACGCTAAAATCCATCAAGCCGTTTGGGCTGTAGGCCGTGCCAAAGAAATAGACATACAAACATACATACATACATACATACATACAAACTTACATACATACATACACACATACATACGCTCGAAAAACATAACCTCTCCTTCTGGCACAGTCGGGTAAAAACGGAGTAAATCTATCAATTTTAGTGCTAAGTATCATTTCACAGACAGACAACCATCACACAAACACATTGATAGACGTTATCTTCAAATTTAACGCCCCTTGATATTCTCTACGTCGAGTGATAGAGCTAATTATTTCAAGAGTGGCGCGGAGCAGAGCATATCTTTAAACTCTATCATACGATTTTAGTGATATGTGCCTACTCAACCTACCTATAGTAACAGATTATTTAACAGTTACTACTTATACAACGTGTTAATGAATTAACGCAAAACTAGAAAGTAGTTTGTTTAGAATCGAGAGCAGAATCGAATTATCATGTTTTCAATACAATTTCATTTTTTTCAAAAAATTTAATAATTTGTTTGTAAAATTTAAAATTTACTGAATTCGATCTCAACCCACCGCAAGGGCACACTCACCCTACTTACTACCAAAACAAGATTCTTAAAATGTATCTACGAGCACGTTAGCGCTTTCATTGATTGCTGAAATGATAACAAATCATTTTTGCCTCAAAACTTAAAATGAGAATAACTTTAAATTTTTATTATCAAAATAATGAAATTATTATTTCAATCTAATTATTTTTATAAATCAGTTGGGGTGTATGAGGTTTTGCGCTTATTCATTAACACGTTGTATAAGTAGTTAAATGAATAAAGATGAACTTATACATGACATACTTATTTTCTACATCGACTTTGTAGTTAAACAAAGAATCGATTTCACTTATTATTAATTAAATTTTTCACTGTCTAACTGCCAGTTGCACGTACGTTCATTAAAGTTAATCCTCCATTAAATCTCTTACTGTCACTTTTTGTCTTGTTGACGTAGTAATAGCTAGTAAGATTTAATGTAGGATTAATAGGATAGGAGTAGGACATAGCAATGTTACCACTAACGTTTAAAGAATATCAGAAAATAGACTGTGACCTTAAAAGCGAATCGTATTTTGGAAGCAGTCGATAAATTGATAATAATAGATGGGTAATAAGGTAGCGGAACGATGCAGTTCGGCGAGTGTGCGGTCTGGGGTGGACAAAATCAATAGTCGCTACCTACCACCACTACAGCCGCGAGATCTGCACACATCGCGATTCTTTATTCGGCTATATCCGACCCGATGTTATTGTCTCCGAGCAGGTGACGCCTATATTGCACACTATAACGGTAATGCGGGGTGAAAGAGAAAATCTTTTATGAAGTCTGCTGAAATGTAGTTCAATAGGGGACCGACTCAGAATATAAGTAGCTGGTTTAGTTTATGTTTGTTTAAGGAAGTTGAAAGGCTATTTGTATGATAATAGTTCAGTGGAACAGATTTATTAACAACTACCTATGTAATGTGATTTGATTTGTGTTAAGATGTTTGAATATACAACGTGTTAATGAATTAACGCAAAACTAGAAAGTAGTTTGTTTAGAATTGAGAGCAGAATTGAATTATCATGGTTTCAACTTAGATATTTTTTTTCAAAATATTAAATAACTAGCAGCCCGTCCCGGCTTCGCACGGGGTAGACAAATAAATTTTAAGACTCATTTTTCTACACCTTCGGTTACATTGTTCAAATTTTACCAAGGATCCCTAATTTTTTTCAAAATGAAATGTAGCCTATGTCAAATTGGAAGAATGTAGCATTCTATTGGTGAAAGAATTTTTTAAATCGGCCCAGTACTTTTTGAGCCTATTCATTACAAACATACAAACATACAAAAATAGGTACAAATCTTTCCTCTTTATAATATTAGTGTAGATTTGTTAGAAAAATTTAAAATTTACTGAATTCGATCTCAACCCACTGCTCGGGCACTCTCACCCCACTTACAACCAAAACAAGATTCTTAAAATGTATCCATGAGCACGTTAGCGCTTTCATTCATTGCTGAAATGATAACAAATCATTTTTGCCTCAAAACATAAAATGAGAATAACTTTAAATTTTAAGTATCAAAATAATAAAATTATTGTTTCAATCTAATTATTATGTTATAAATCAGTTGGGGTGTATGAGGTTTTGCGCTTATTCATTAACACGTTGTATAGGGTCTTTCTTAATATGTTAACACTTTTTAAGGGCATGATCAGACCGTCAAACTGACCAACATTCTTTATGGCACATCGAATTCGCGAAAAAAATCAGCTATCCCATACATTTGGCTCAATTAGGTTTGCAGTTTTGTACGGGACAGCTGTTTTTTTGCGATTTTGATGTTGGTCCCATAGAGAAAGTTGTTCAGTTTGACGGTCTGATCATCCCCTTAAAAAAGTGTCAGTATATTAAGAAGGACCCTATTTATTCGATTTTATGTTAAACAATAACGTTATGAAGATTGAATGGATTCAGAAGATCGTGATAGAAAAAACTTACTGTGTATCATCAATCGTAGCCTAATCTTAGTATATCTATCATTTATTCTGATAAAGATTCCAAAGTTTGAAGTGAACAGCCAATACTAAGTATGTCCAGTTTGTCATGCGGATTGCTTCGGACAACAACTGAAGCATACTTAAACGGTCAACTATCAATCATATTTCCGCTACAGTTAAGTCTTAAAAAATGTGTGTCACATTGCGGATGCCAAGAAAATACCCTAATAATAAATTAGCATAGTAATGTTTGAGGCCGTTATATTAGGATTGAGTCCGCCTTAATTAATATAAAAAGCGGCGCTAGCCGGTGTCACTGGCCTGTTGCGAACACATGTCATAAACATAAAACAATAATTAGTATCCTGATTTAAAACATTTATTCACATCGATATTCATATCGATATTTGATTTAACGCATTATTATAAATTACTAGAGTTAGCCCGCGACTTTTTCCGCACAAAGTATATACCAGATTTTAAGTCAGATCATAAGCTATCAAACCAAAGTGTTATCAAAATCGGTTCAGTAGTTTCAATTCAATTCAATTATACTTTATTGCACGCCAAAACAGAGCATATATTTGAATACAGATAAAGAATTAAAAGTAGGTAGTTTTTGCGTGATGCTCGCACAAACAAACACACGAACAAACAGACAGACAAAAATTCTAATAAATGTGGATTTGGAGTCAGGGACATCTTAAAACCATATCGTAATCTTTTTTTGTAAATATCATCAATGTACAGACACACTTCTGTTATACAGGGTCCTTCTTAATATGCTGACACTTTTTTAAAGGGATGATCAGACCATCAAATTGAACAACTTTCTCTATGGGACCAACATCGAAATCGAGAAAAAAAAATCAATTGCTCCATACAAAACTGTAAACCTACTTTAGCCAATTGTATGGGACAGAAGATAATTTTTTCGCGATTTCGTTGTTGGTCCCATAGTGAAAATTGTTCAGTTTGATGGTTTTATCATACCCTTAAAAAGTGTCAGCATAATAAGAAGGACCCTGTGTACTAGTTAAGATACTAGTAAAAATAAACATTTAAAACTTTTAAGAGGGTTGTTTAGACCACCAAACTGACAATTTTTTACTACTGGACCAACATCGAAATCGCGAAAAAGAAAATCAGCTGTCCCATACATTTAGCTCGAGTAGATTTGTAGTTTAGTATGGAATATCCGATTTTTTTCGCGATTTATACAACGTGTTAATGAATAAGCGCAAAACCTCATACACCCCAACTAATTTAGAACAAAATAATTCGATTGAAACAATAATTTAATTATTTTGAGAGTTAAAATTTGAAGTTATTCGCATTTTAAGTTTTCAGTCAAAAATGATTTGTTATCATTTCAGCAATGAATGAAAGCGCTAATGTGCTCATGAATACATTTTAAGAATCTTGTTTTGGTAATAAATAGGGTGAGAGTGCCCGAGCGGTGGGTTGAGATCAGGTTCAGTAAATTTTAAATTTTACAAACAAATTATTTAATATTATGAAAAAAATTACCTATGTTGAAATCATGATAATTCGATTCTGCTCTCGATTCCAAACAAACTACTTTCTAGTTTTGCGTTAATTCATTAACACGTTGTATATTGGTCCCATAGTAAAATTTGTTCAGTTTAATGGTCTTAACCATCCCCTTAAATGTTTATTTGTATTTTTGTAACACCTTGTATACGGGTAGGTTTAGATAATTGATAAAGTTCTCATACGACGGGGAAGTTTCTGAAAATTTTTCCATTCGAGATAAACATTTTGTCAGGATGAATCTTGCCAAAAAGTGCTTCGGAATTTCCTGTCCGTAAACTGTACTGCCACTCCCGGATAATTGAGAAGGAAGAACATCTTACAATATCATATAATATTAAATGTTATTTTTGTATGAGATATATGACTTCGATAATGTATTTAGAAGAATGGACAAATTATTTTTAATCAAGTGCTGAGGTACACAAGTGTTGTTATTAATAAGACAGTAGGTACACTGTAGGTGATAGAAAACAGACAAGATGAAAATAGACTTTAGTTGTCGCCTGAAGCGATTGTGGCGTCAGTGTGACAAGCTAAGCATCAGTCTTATGATCGTAAGAAATAAGTGAGGCACTAATAAGGGTACTTAACGTATTCCTCATATCATATGCTTGTTTATAAAGAAAAACATGGGGGCAATATTCAGTATGAAATATTAAACTACAAGTTTAAAGTTTCAGATTCAGATGGAACAAGAAGAAAAAATTGATATTTTTTTCACACAAATTAAATCTCTCTCTAATTAAAATGCTGTTCCTAATATTAACAAGGTGTTCGCAAAATTTATTAGTTATCTTTAACATGCTAAATGGAAGACGAGCTTTATTTTTTATATGTAGAGATAATGTAACCAGCTACGTTATCGAAAAAATGTATGTTATTAATTTTGTAAAATACTCAAATATGTTTATTTATCAATCCATTGATCTTTATGATTTTAATGGACTTCTAATTTATCATAACGATCCTTTAATTTGGATTCAGTCGGAGACTAGAAAACACCGCTAATATACATTTCTTTTTAAAGATTTCCATAAAATAATTTGGTAATTAATTAAAATAGTATAAAGAACCCTATGTTAAATGCGACGTTCACTTTCTGCAAGCTTTTCATCAGTTCATAGATTTGATTAACCGGTTATTTAAATTTCAAAATGATGTCTGTCTTTTAACCAGACATTCGTGTTTAATTAATTATTTACAATGTGCTTCCGGAAAACCTTAATGGTCATTTAGCAGGAGCATATTTTTTAAAGTGTAACGGTGTACGAAATGAAAAATTAATGGGCAAAAACTTACGTATTAATTGCTCAAAGGATACAATTAGAGAGACAAAAACAATAAAGTAACTGTAGTTCGTAACTAATTTATATTATTCGATCTATCAAAATAAAACCTGACAGCGCGTTGATTAAATTATTGAAATTATGTTGGAGGATAAAGTAGGTGGTGGAACACAAATAACGAGGTGTTATACAGGGTGTTATATACATCCCGCTGCAGGGCACAGACAAACTACCCTCAAGAAGGATGTATGGGCGTTAGTCCACCACGCGTGCCCAATGCTGATTGGTAGACTAGGCATACGAGTAGATACGCATCAGAATTTCTTCTTCAGTGTATGCAGGTTTCCTCCCGGTGTTTTACTAAACAAACGAATTATAGAACTTAGATTTTATGTTTGTTATCACAAAAAAGTGAAATGTGCAGTAGTAAAAAATGGCTTGATAACTAGTAGTGCCCTATATTCATCTAGGTGCGTAATTAGGTTACTTACTCATTTTATCCAATTTGAGTGTCTGCGAATTATTTTCCAAAAAAAGTTTTGAGATTCGCAAAAAAGATAAATTTTTTATGTGAATGGTTTTAAAATTGTGTAGAAAAATAAAATGTAGGGGATTCAAGCCCCTTATTAAATGTCTCGTTTTTAAGCTACCACACATCAGAATTACGATACATTAAAAAGAAAATGATTTTCTGTAAGTACCTATCTGTAGTAGAGTTTTCACAGGTTGAACAAAATCAGAGCAAGGTCTCGGCTGCGAATTCCGATCCTCGTAATGTCAATGACCTGCCTGCTGGTCGATATAACTTTTACTTACCTTAACTTTAATGGGAATGTTTAGTACAATTATTAACTTAATTGACAACATAAAATTTTTTTAACAACCTGTTTTTAATAAAAAATATAAAAATATGTAAAAAAATAACAGATACGTATTTTTCCGATTTGATTTTTGACCAATATTTCTATTTTAATTTACTTGTCAATTTTCTGAAAAACAAAGGATTTATGGCTAAGATACCTTGGCCGCAATAACATCAAAAATAAAAACTGTCAAATACAATAGAAAAGCCAAGCAGGCAAAGGAATAAAATCTCATTCAACCTCTATTATATTTTTCAAATAACTCGAGAAATAATGGATAGAAAAATCTGATCTTCTTATCGAGTGGGCAAGGCCTGTTGTCAGAGTTTTTTCAGACCGCCTTTCAGCTTCTGACGTGGTTTTTATGTAACGACTACTACCACAAGAGATAGTAGCCGAGACCAACGGCTTAACGTGCCATCCGAAGCACGGAATCATCTTTCTTTCAGACAATCATGTGATTCGGCCTGCAATGTCCTAACCAACTGGGGAAAAACGCATAAAGTGACATATCACTAGGTAAAATCTGATAATTTTGATATAAGCTTTGAATCACATAATCTCCAAATGGTTTTATTATTTTGGTACCTTTCTTAAAATGAAATGTTGTCAATTATCTATTTTAATGTAAACAATACAATTGACAATGATTAAACAGTAAATTGAAAACTAAACTAAACACTAAACTAAATCTTTTCGTCACGCATGAATGTCTTATTAAAATCAATAGAAAAGACATCAACGCGTTAGTTAAATTGGGTATCGGAAAACACAGGACATAATTGATTTATTTGAAGGTTTATAACACAAAAACAATAAATGTATATAGACGATGCTATTCTCAAAAATGCATGTATTTCTTAATTTTCCTTGATGTAGATTACAAATCAATCATATGTATAATCTGGTTATTTTAAGATGTTTCTAAAGGGGAACACCATTTAGGTCCAGACAATTTAGGTATATCAAATTAGATTTAGTAAGAATTTATTTAATATTCATTCATAATTTCTCGCACTATTTATTAATAGTATCTTTTATTACTAAACAAATAAAGTTAACTACATAAAAAATAAAGGAAAAATATTAAGGACTTATAATTATAACTAACTTAACCTAAAATATGGTGCACGTTTATTAATTACTAGAACTTCGCAATTGTTTTATTATCGAAGACAAAGAAATTGTTTTTGTATGATTTCCTCCTAGGAGCCCGGGATCATTATTAATCAATTATGATTATTAATTTTTTGATTTAATTAAATTTATTTAATAATTGGCAACTATATAGTTAACATTATTTCCATATAGTTTCATATTGTACCTATACAAAGTCAAAGTCAAAGTCAATATAATTTATTCAATATAGGAGCTTGCAGCACACTTATCAAACGTCAAATCTTTTTTCAGCTTTAAAATACCACCGCGTCGTAACGTGTTGTCGCTGTAGAGAAGATGCGGCCAGAAACTCTACAACATAACACGACTTAATAACTATTACAATATAAATTCTTAAGCTAAAGTTATGCATACAATAATACATAGTCTATTTAATAAAATAATTGATACTATACAGTAAAGTAAATAAACTACAATAAGCTAGTGACCTCAGACCCAAGCCTTTTCATCATTTAAATAATCATCCAGTTTATAATATGCTGGTGGCCCAAATTTCTTTGGAAACCTGGCATTGTCTTTTGGTACATTGATTTACAAAAGTATAATCCCGGAACAATCAATTTACAAAAAAAAAATTAACGATTGTTAGTAGACGTCATGCTGCAAGTCATTCTGCTGGCTGTTCTGGTAAAGCATAATTTATGACGTCATTGACCGCAGCTTCTTTGCAAACTAAGTATTCTAAATAAAATAACCGAAATGTCCACAATAATTCTTGGTATCCAGCTTACGTTCGTGTGCAAATAATAATACTTACTTAAGTGTAATTTGACATCTTAAAAGTTGCTCACAATATCAGAGAAATTACATGACGAATGCAAAACCGGCCAAGAGCGAGTCTGGACTCGGACATATAGTAATCAGTACTATCAGTAGTTTAAAAGGTTCGTTGAATACAACCACTTTAAATTGACATTTATTTAGTAGGTATGTGGTGACATAGTAACTGAAGATCATTTTACACTCACGGTAGTTTTTTGAGTATAGAAAATAAAAAAGGTCAAGTGCGAGTCGGCCTACTCACGCACCGATGGTTCCGTACTACACCACCACATAACATATTAACTTAATTTTTTTTTTCTTCGGTATCTTTAGCGGGAGACCGACTCACACTTAGCCAGTTATTATTATTTGCTGCTGTTATACTGTAGAGTTTCCTCTATAATTTTTATCATTTTGTCATTTTTATTATTTGTTAGCAAATTAGCCATTATAACGCACACGACAATTTAAGCTGTCTAGCTATTACGGTTCAAAAGTTACAGCCCTAAATAGGTAGGACAGACGGACGGACGGACGGACGTTCAACGTAGGCTTATGAATAGGGTCCCGTTTTCACCCTTTGGGTACGGAACCCTAATAAACTATCCAAGTTAGTGCCAAGGTGCCAGCCAGCTTGATAATTTTTCTTGCCCCATCTACAACTTATTTCTAATGTTCGTGATTTTTTTTTTAGATTTAACATGCGTCAAGTTTTTGAAATATTAGCAGGGACAGCAGTTTCTCTGAGATAACTGAAAAATTTTGTTCAACAAAGTTTCAAAGAAAATTTAAACAATAATATTTTTAGACTCGTATTTTTATAAGCTTTATTTGATATCCCACACGATATAGTAGAATTAAAATTGTTTTTCATCTCTTTCCCTCCAAAACTGCCCCTCAATATAAACATTACGCTTTTTTTTCTTTATTTATGTCATTGGACCGTTAATTGCTATAAGTTTACCAAGATTCAGCTTCCTGTGCCTTACGGTCTCCGAGAAAAATGCCTGTGACAAACGGACAGACACCGAGGTGATTCCATAAGTGTTTAATTTTGCCAATTTAGGTATGGAACACTACAAAATTACAGTCTGGGGTGCATGTTTTAGGTCTGGAGTGCAACTGTTTTTCCCCATTTTGCCCCATTGCTGGGCAAAGGTCTACCCAAAACTCAACTGTCATTTATTTATTTTTTTAAAAAAAATCATCTTATTCGTATTCATGCGTCAGAATCCACCTGAAACATTCGCACATCATAAAGGCTCTGTCTTTTAATTACCCTTCAATATGTATAAAAACAATGGTAATCGTTAAGTGCTCTGACATAATGGAAGACAGTTACGTCGTAATTACATACAACGTACGCATCGTGTACATGGAAGATGTCGTGACAACGTTCAAGAGGCGAGGATTTTGCTAATTGGCTGCAACTGATAGATTAGCAATAAAATCAATGGGGAGGACACCGGCTGCATCTTCAATTTATGCCGATGTGGATTCGTGATGCGTCGTGGTCCGGCGCCGGCCCCCGCCACCGGCCCTCATATTTATACGCTAAGGCGGGCTCTGCGAAGAGTTCAAACGTACGACGGGCGCTCAGAACAGTAGACGATCGAGAGAATCGCAACGCGTGGGTAGACGAGGGCGAGTGCAGTGTGCAGTGCGTGCGGGACTGCGGGTCGTGTGTCGCTGAAAGCTCGCGCTGCGAAGCCTCCGAGCGTCGAGCGTCGAGCCGCGAGCGCGGGACCGCGAGCGGCGAGCGCCCGCCTCGCGTCAGTGCCGGCCCGGCCGCGCCATCGACACCACGCTCCGGCGACACCTACCTGTACAAGACTGTTTACTGCTGGACAGTGACTGCATAAATACTTACCATACCACCGTGACGCCCATTCCAGTGGACGCCAATATTTGCATTCTGAAACAGGTACGTTCTATTCCATTTGGAATTTTCCAAAAAAATTTGCAATTTTCTCAATGGACTTGCACTTTTTTTACCCATCAATATTAATGATAGTTGAAGAGGAGAAAGTTAAAAAAAACTAAAGTGGAAATTAGCCAGTCAACTGTATCTATTGGAGCGCATCTAAGCGAAGCATCTGAAAAAGCCGGTGTAGCGAGCTTTTACACAGCTACGAATTCAGAAGGACTTACCGTACTACTTTAAGTTTGAATGAGATTTGGACATTAATATGAGATGCATTAGGCTCACTTCGGTTTTCAGAGTACACAATAGGTATGATCAACATTTAGTAAAAGCTTTTTAAAAAACGTTTTCATAATATTAATGTTAGACTTAGTCGAAAGATTAAATCGAAAAATACTTTTCCTTAAATTCGTAAATTTTCCTCAAGTAACGCAAAGTGTGAAGGTATTTTTCCAAATTAATATTGTCATTAAACTTTAACTATATAAAATATAAAAGAAAATTAAACACGATATCAAGAAATCAATGAACATCGATGATTATATTCAACTACAGCTTCCCATTTGATATAAAAAAAATTTTTGGTTACGCTTTAAACCAATTTTACGCTTAAGAAAGACGTGCATTTACAATACTTATTTATGAAGTAATTATTTAATTATAATAAAGCGTTATTTGTTCAATATTAATCCGACTGTAATAAAACGGTTGGCGTATTATATTGTGATAAAGGCGATAGTGAAGCCTCGTGCGATCGAGCGTGTCGGATCCAATGCTTCACACTCACCACTACTAATCATTCACAATTGTACTTACTAAGTAGATTGAAATCAAAACATGCATGTACAGTCGCTAAGAAATGATTTATCGTTCACGTGTATAATTATGGGTATTTAAAAATACTATGATGTAGTTGGTTTAAAATTTTTTGTGACGGAATATGATATGTGGCATACTCAGTGTAAATTGACAGAAATATAAATAAGAAGTAATATAAAATGTAATATAAAAGTTGTCTAAAATTAGAAAAGCTTTTCTTTGCCACAACCCTCGACGGAAGATTAACTATAATTAATCAAATCTTTAATTATACAACGTATTTCAGTATTGTCATCATTAAAATAGACTTTAACAATATAAAAACTTACAGCAATGATTATTTTAGTAACATCTCTTTAGATACACGTAAAACAGTAGGTAGTACGAGAGTATGAGTATGATAATAATGCCATCTGGTTTTGCAATTTTCCACTACAGCGCGCATCGAATGGCGTCCCGATGTAAAATAATAGTTTTCCCTTGGTATTTATTTTCATTTGGTATTTTTTGTTCGCTTAGCATAATTTATGTGTTAAGTAAATGTAATAACAAAGCTAGTAAATGGTAAAATAATCAAAAATAAGCATAACACATGTTTCGAAAATAAAATGTATACTTTACATTTAAGTTCCGGTTATAAAGACTTTTAATAGTTGTTGTAGGTACACCTGTTTTCATATTCAATTCTACTATGGATACAACGTTATTAATCAATAACATAATTGCCATATATTCAACAAAAGCTTTCAATTTATATAAGTTGAATCTTTCATTTTGCTTCAATCCATTCATATACCCTTCAGGTTTCAGAAAAATATTGCTCATAGATTTTCAAGAATATAAATAGTTCGGAATTAAAGTGTTCCGGCTTTTCTTAGCCGGAAAATTTAACTTCCGAACTAGCGTAAAATCTATTTCCGTCCCATTGCTTCCTGTGGGTTCATTCGAGGCTGCTAAGGGTTAAGGTTTCGTTGGCAGTGTCTTTGTGGTCAAAAGGCTAAGCCACATATCACTTAACACGTAATTCTGTATGTTAAGTTTTTTGTGGTAATTATTATATTTTTTTTTACCGATAGTGGACATAATTTGAAGAAACTCACTTCATTATTTTTGCGAAAAACTACATTATTTAACTGAAGAACTTTAGAAAATATTTTATTAACAATTTTTTTTTTTTAATTTTTTGTTTGTGTTATTTTTGTTTATCTCGAAATGGTTTTTGAATAAGCCCTCAAAAAAAACTTGTTAAACCGAATTGAACACTTTTTTCATTTCATTTTTAATTTTCATCCTGACTCCTACTTGCTAAAAACGAGCCTTACAACAATTGAACACTAAAAAGATTGTTGGTATCTATAGATAAGTTTCACCCCGCTTTCGGGGTGGTCAAAAAATTTACTTCCCATTCACATTCCTTTGAATTACGGTTAGTAGTTTACATAACTATTATTTAATAATCAACTAGGAATCAAATTTTTTGAGTTATCATAACCAAAGAATTAAAAAGTTTAATATTGAATCAACAAAATTATTATAATTGATAAATTTGCTGACATCCCTTTAGTTGTATTGAAGTAGACGAAATAAGAAAGACTCGCAGTTCATAATTTATTACACGCATAATTTGTTATTTTGACTTCAAGTTTTAAGTTTAGCTGTAAGCTATCTTATCAGTCATTTTTTTGACTTGACTCTACATTAGTCGGAATCACCACGAATACTTACAGATTTTGTAAGACGAGACGAGACCTTACAATGCCCAAAATTAGCACCGTCCGTCAAAAGCGTTAGACATTAAAGGTGGAAGTGCGAATCGTCTCGGTTTCGGTCCGCTTGATTGCGCAAAGCTTTGCATGCCCGCCGCGCCGCGCCCGAGTTCAAGTGCAGGGTGAAGGTTCTGCTCACCCGCCGTTCGCTGCCGTGCCGCGTGCTGGCACGGCACGGCTAGTTTTCAATCGCTAAATTAGACATTAATTTTAGATATTTTTCATAAACATTTATGCTTACGACTATACCATCACCATCAAACTGAACAACGTTTTCTATGGGACCAACTTTGAAATTGGGAAAAAAAATCGCTATTTCGATATAGGCTTCATACTGAAAGTTATTCATTTTGATCGTCTCAAGCACCCTGAAATCAAAAATTAGAACTCAGATAAAAACCCTGCTCAGGCTTCAAAACAACCATACAGTGTATAGATAACTGCTAGATATTCTACGGTGTATAGATAACTGCTAGATATTTTTCTTCATTAAATTTTATTCCTTTCTTATAAGTGCGTAAGTGGTAGGTTTTTGGAATGGTAATAATAATTATGTTGGATGTCATATTTCAAAAAGCTGAAAAGGTTTTTTTAAATATTTATTATTTAAATGTATTTACAAGATAACAACAAAACATAAGGGATAAAAAAAACAAAGCACAAAAAAAAACATATTTAAACTAAATAATCGAATGTATAGGAATTTCTAGTAAAATATTTTTTTTCGGACTACGGCGTAGTCAATTCAATTCGATTATACTTTTTAGTCATAATGTCATGCATGATCAACGAAAATGTTTGAAATGATTATAAAAGTGGAAATAAAATTAATTTATTCAAATAAGTAAAAACATCAATCACAAAAATATAGCGGTCAGCACAAAGCGGTCAAAGTGGAAATTGGTATTCAATTAAATTTTATAAACATTCTTATTTATTAAATAAATGGGATAACAATATTTCAACATTTTGAGAGTTATGAAGACACACAGTGTACAATCTCGTGCCAAATGTTGAGACAGCTGATTTATTATTTCGCGATTTCGATGTCGGTCCCATGAGAAGGTTCTTCAGTTTGATGGTCGGATCAAAAGTGTCAGCAGATTAAGGAAGACCCTGTATGTGGCTTTCTCCTTCGAGAAAGATATAAAGCTTTGAACTTATCTATAGAAAATTTCAAAGCTTTATATCTTCGTAATTATATCATAAATTGCAAATTTTATTTGATACGCGGCATCTAGATTTTCTAAACGATTTTTCCATAAATAAAATATTACTTTTAATTGTACCGTCAACGCGTATTACGTGTCGAACTTTTGTATGAAATTGACAACTCTGAAAAGCAGAGTTAATAAATGTCTAAATTATAAAGAAAACATTACCCATTAAATAAACAAAGTTTACTTAATTTTGTTAAAACGATGACGTCACACATACAAAACTTAAGTTGCCCATGCCAGTAGATAATCATTGATGGCATCAAGCAAGGTCGCAGCGCTTCCGATTCCTTTGTCTTGATCGTTTCGCGCTTAGGCCACGGAAACACGGCTAGTTGACGGGAGCTAAATGGGTGGATTGCGCTCTTCCTTCGAGCGTTACTCAGCGTCTCTGCGGCCCTGATACTTGCCAGTACCTAGCTTTTTAGGTGCAAAAAAAGACAATGCAAATACTAAGTAACTCTTGCTGTTCATGGGTTTTAATGAAGCTACTTATCGTTTTTTGTCTAAAGTGCTATATGAGGAAATCTCAGCGGTAAGGATAAGTCTATAACTAATGTTTAAAGGCATCTTTGAAAAGGGGTAAACATTATAACATTATTTTTCAATTAAATTTATCGTCTAAGAAAATAACGTACTTACATACAGGGTCCTTCTAAATATGCTGACGGTTTTTTGGAAGGACCTTATACAGGTTGTAAGGAAGAGTATCATTAACCTTTAAACCAGATACTCCACCCACCAACCTGAACTACTTTGACTTTGGGAGCAACCCTGTCAGAGCAAAAAAAAATCAACTGTACTATACTAAACTGCAATACCTACACGACTCAAAAAATATATGAGACTGTTAATTTTTTTTTTGTTCTGACAGGTTTGCGTCCGTAATAAAAGTTGTTCAGTTTGATGGGTAGAGTATGTGGTTTAAAGGGTAATGATACTTTTTCTTACACCTTGTATATTAAACAGTTATGAGCTACAGTTTAAAAATAATTCAATGTAATTTATAAACGTACAGGGCCCTGATCACGTTAATTTAAAATATCGAAGTTCAATCCTAATCTAATTTCTGTTCTAATCACATTGCAATCCAATTACTATTCAACTGTGCTGAATTCCATATCATGCTCAACGTGACTTATTTACTACGTGCCTGCGATCTGTCAAAACGGCTCTAAAGGCTGTCAAATGATTAGTGCGATACCTAATGTGTTAAAAGTTGTGTTTCGCACGCGGTCCAATCACGGTTCAGTGGAGATTTACGAGTATTTAGCGCTGGTCAACTGGACCATTGGTCTCCAGTAATTCAATTAATCGATACTGAGACATAGCCAGCGTCAAAATAAAGATATGAATTAAGTGTCCTTAAAACTGAGAAACCTCTCCACTGACTCCGCATTAATGAAAGCGCGCGTCAATATGCGCGCGCGCAGTCCCGCCGTGACAGAATGCGCTGCGTGCCACGCGTCGCCGTCGTCGCTTCCTGAGAAAATGGCAACTTATGGGGAACTGAATCTGGGGCTCGCAGGTGCCGTTGACCCGCACAACCTGCTGCACTCCGCGCACATGTGTTGCCATTCACATTTAATATTTACCCACATACCTTCACCCTATATGGGTTTATAGGCTCGTAAGAATCTAAAGCCACACAATAGGGTAGAGTGGCCGATGGTTTTAATGACGTCTACGGTGAATCGAAAGCCGGTTATTAACCAATGACTATATTATTATTCGTGGTCAAGGACTTGACCCACAATCTGTCAATATTCCAAAATGGAAATTTTACTTTCTTTTATCCATAATCTTCAATCTATTATCATTATTTTTTTCGTCGGTTTATAGTTTACATATAAGTATGCAGGCCCATTTAGGCAACTTAGATCTTTTTTTATACAGGTCGTTTTAAAATGTTATATTTTTCTTTTCAGACTTTTTCTGAGTAGATCATAAGACGATAGGTAACTATCCCAAAACGAAGTTCCAATTAGCACATTATGATTTAAGGCACATATGTTTGTTGTTAGGCAATAAACAACTCCGCTTTAGGAACTGAAACCGTTAACGCTGAACCAAAAAAAAAAGCTCACTATAAACCGTTTCTGTTTCACTTGCCATATCGTAATATCGAGACGTGACTTTGATTTCATGGTATATTCAATGAGGTTTATCAACAATGGACAGTTTTCGCGTACAATTATGTAACTATCAAAGCGTGCAGTTCGTGATAACGTAATCAAAGTATCGTGACAATCGTTATAAGATTTGTCAGAACTTCAAAATATTTAACGGTCCTTTTCATTTAGTATTTTCTTAGATATAAAGTTTTCCGCACACTAGTTGCGGTGGCTGGACAACATTATTCGATAGTAGAGTTTGTCTACGTAGCTGCATAAAGACTCCCTCGAGGGCTCAACTCGCACTGGTAATATAATGAAAATGTATCGTTTCACGATAGAATTGTAGTTGGTCCCCGATGTGATACACCGGCCCGGCCGCGAGCATGTAAGAAACCTCGGACAGGTCGCCGCTTGAATATCAATATCAGTATATAGCTGAGCTGCGATGCCGATGCCAGCCACAATGACCGATAAAGAGAAACACACGAATATGGCCCTACGTGAAATCTGTTTAAAATTCACATTCAAAAACACCAAACTCTCTTGGTGTTCGGTGCCACCAATCGGAATGTAGGTTATGATATTATTTAGCTTAAGTTTTTTGCCCGTCTATGTTTTTTACTACAATAGTTATCTCTTTTCATGTCAATCAGCTTCGTATAAGGCGTGAAAGTACTGACGTCACTGTGCCAAATCTCGCCTTCTTAACGTTATATTACCCCTGGCTATTAGATCGAGATTCAACAAGTATACACCTAATATACGTGGGAAAGACTTTGCCTACTTTACTTTTACTTGAATTAGTACGACTGACTTTCTTTTACGATCGTATAGTTATGCCACCTACTAAAATGGTGTTAATGTAATTTCAAGGTACCTGCGTAACATAATGCTGCTAAAGCCATTCGGCCCTAGGTATTATGACTGTGTTAGTAATAAAAAGATATTAAAATAAGTTGAAAAGGGCTCGTTGAACGCAAGCAAAAGATGATTTATAGCTACGTAAATCCTGAATCTTCTCGCAAAGTCCGCTTTGTGTTGCGAGCAAAGCCAGGCATGCAACAATGAGCATGATACCAATACCCATGCATCGGCCGCCTCATTTTACTCTTATACTACATTTAATATTCCCCATTTACAATGCTTCATGCGATCCTAAGTTAATGTTGGGTATAAAGTTTTCAAAAGTCCAGTGTAATGCTAGAATTTACGACAGAAAGCTAAACATTTATCGTTCCAACGACCGTCGTCCGGCCGTGGTCGGACTGCGGCGGCCGGCAACCGGCTCCCTCCCCCCACGGCCGGAGTGGTCGAAGTGACCGGCCACAGCCTGACTGTTCAGTGCCCGGTACCCACGCTCATGGCACCCACACTCTAAATAACCAGGCAAATAGACATGTCCACTTTACCATTTACTGAGTAAAAATTCTCATGTCGTGTTTGAATAGGTCTTTTACCAATTAGTATTTGTACCGATATATGACGTTTTCGTCGGTTAAGGTTTGTCTGTTGCGCTCACTACAAACTTTGTGTATCGCCCGACACCCTTCAAAATAGTGTGAGGCGTGAGAGTGTAAGGACTCTACCTAACTACTAAAAGTCCATTGTTTGCGTTTGAATAAGAAGGATTTTGACATTTCATGGAGGCAAGCGTTTGGTGTTAATTGATTTGATACTTTATTTCGCAAATCTGATGCATAAACAACTCCATGTTAAAATCAGGTCGCGCGCCAATGGTCGTTTTTAAAATACAAATCGTCGCTTCGACCGTCCTTAATGACATAAACCTTTACCTCTTTCCGTGACCAACAAACTAAGTTTCTTTTTCGGTTTCCAAATCATTGCTCATATGTTGATATAAAGTGTACCGTAACTCCTACGATTCCACAAGCTGGCCAAATAATGAATGTGAATGTCCTAAAAAAGTTCAGCGTTCGCGAAACAAGCGCGAAGCTCTTAATGACGGAATTATAACTAATTTTAACAGTTTAGAGTGTTGGGCTCGACTTGATAATGTTCAGGTTGTTTTATCGTGCGGAACGTGCAATGTCATTGTCCTACGAGTGGGTAAGGCTGACTCCGCCGCGGTCTGTCGCCACCGGAGTCCGATCCTCACACCTCGCGCTCTTTGGATTCTACTATCTATTCTCCTCCATCGCCATACCGCGTTGTACCGCGCTGTCTTGCTGATGCCTCTAATGTTATTTTATGAGTATAATAATTTTATTTCTAGAGCATTAATGTTCTGCGATTCGATTCCTTAAAACGTTTAAAAAATAAAGTTAAACTTAAATTAAGAAACAAAGTCAGAGACTAAATTACCAAGCCACATTTTAATACGCGTTTAAGTTTTCTCTTGTTTTCCGATCGACCTCTTTACTCGTAGCTTACATGAAATTATATCTGCCACTATCAACAAAATAAGTGAGCATTAATTATCCACTCGCTTCAATACTTTTCGAGCTTTTTTTCCGGTAGTGTCGACCTGTAATATCTTTTATTTAGTTCTATAATTTCGTTTTCCTTTAATCTTTAGGAGGGTTTCGATGAAAGTAATATGTCAACAGCTGAGTCCCCACATGAATTATTCACACTTGAAGAATTCCCAAAGGAAACGGAAAAGGAAAATCAATAGATACCTATTTCACAAGATAAAAGCGAACACTCTATTGAAAATTGTGTTTATTGAATGGAATGAAGTAAAATGACGTTAGATCCGTCACCTGCACACTTTGCTCTTGTCATCATTCTTTCAGTCTCTTGCATTATTTATATTATTTCCTTTTCTCTCCCCATTCAGAGGCACTTCCTCCATCGATCTTAAGTCACCTTCATCTCGTACCTTTATATCAAAACGATCATTAGGCGATAAGTATTAATTTGAAGTAGGTACTTCCTGATTCGTGGCGCTTCCCTGAATTTGCTTTTAAACATTCGTGCGCCGACATATTTACCTTGAAAGAACATAGGCTTTTTTTTGACGTCTGTTTTTTCCACATCAATAATGATAATTTTTAGTGGTATTCATTCAATATCTTGATGCTAGAGCTAATCACGACCGTTGCTGTTCTTATAAGGTTTGTAAAAACTCTGGCTTGATGGCGATTATAGAACGATAACTATAGGACTGACGTAATCTTCATACGTTTCCTTACTACGATTTTGTTTACGTTTTGACTAATGTATAAAATCAATTAAAAAAGTTTATGAGGAATCTATCAACTTATAAATAAACCTGATGGTTTTTGAAATGTTTATCTTTACAATTCAACTCAATATTTGTTAAATCGAAAAAACAATAACCAATTTTCACCAACATATATTGAAATAAAAATTAAGACAGTCGTTCACAGGCGAAAAGCTAGATAATAAACTGTCAGCTTTAGAGGAAACGTTAAATCAGCCTTTTCGATATTAAGATGAGCTGATGAAGAGATAAGAGAGCGTGCTTATCTATTTCATGGATCAAAATCGATTCAAGAATTAAATCATTCACTGTTATGAAATAGGTAGTTTGTTTCATTTATTTCAATTATTTAATCTATGTACATAAAATTGACTGGAAACTTCAGTGATGTTAAATCCGTTCGTAGTAGTATATAGCTGGGATGCATTAATGCATATATCATTCGCGATCGACAGTTAGTTCAAGTTCTCGACCGTAAGTTATTATTACTTTCATAATGAGTAAATATACGACGTCGTCGGTCCGATGCGGTAAGTGGCTTCTCAAAAATTGCGGCATCGGCGTAACGGTACAAAACCACCATTAATATCACATGTTGCATAACCTAAGAAAAACATGCTGATTTCCTGCTTCGGACCCTCTTTTCACGATAATTGGATACTAAACTGGATTCAACATTGGAGTTGAAATCTCTGTTTGGACGCCACCTAACTGTTTTATTATATTCGCGCTCGAGATAGCGACTCGGACTTTTATTGGCTACTGCTTGATAATAAAATGCCTAATCAAAGTGTAAATGGCCCTAATCGCGGAAGGCGCCTATGCTTTATGGTTTGATTTGAGTTTAGTATTTAGCCATTTCCTTTCTCAAGAGATAGAAGTATCTATATGTTACTCTAAGATCTGGTTTAAGATGAATGATGAATGACGTGTTTGAGTAGGGGCTGTAGAGGCCTCCAACTGTAATCGGCGAACAAACACAACACAATGCTCGCCGTTGCCTGCCGGTGGTCTCTCGGGCGCGGTCGCTGCACCAATTTAATATTCTCATTCTTTTGTTTCCTCTTTTGAAATCTTTTGTAATGAGTTTATCCAGTAGGTACCCGCTTCGATAGTATTATAATACCTAATGTCTACAGTTAAATATTAGAGTCAAGAATATAATCATTTACCAAACACACATTCCCACGAATGATCCGCGTGTGGCTGTTTAAAGATTATTAGACAGTAACTTATTTACTTAACATTATTCGATCATCTTTCTCGTACCTAGTTATAAGTGAAAGAAAAGCGATGTTGACGTGCCATCGGCGGCGGCAGGCCAGGCATTAGGCTGCGCGGGCGCGGCCCGGCGGCCATTGTGACTCCGACTTACTAAATCAATATTTGCGCAGATGTCGGCGCAAGACCAGCTATGCTTGTAGCGACCTAAAATTCATACAGCTTATATGGCAATGTTAGCGGTAAATTTTCTCGGCAGCTACTTGCAATCCTTCAAATGTGGGTCGGAGCTACACGCACAGGTTGACCCCAGCCGGGGCCGTGCCCGCGCTCAAGGGTAATTCATTCAAATCGATGACTACTCTCTACTAGCCACTTTAATACCCATGGTGGTAGAGGCTCATTGGCTCATTACGTACTGACAGCATACTGATCGAAATATTGTATCTTCGCATTAATTTAGTTGACTCATTTTGCAATTTTGCTATCATTAGGGCGCTACCTAAGTTTGTTTATGAAGGGTAGACATTATAACTTAGCTGTTATAATAATAACTTCAAACTAAGCGTAGGTAATGAGTCGTAACTCTTGCCTTTACGAGCGTGGATCGCTGCATAATATTGAAGGTACCTGCTATTACATTAAATGTACACATAATAATATTTTCATAAATTTCAGTAGACAGTTGATTAAAACTCCGTTTTATGGCTTTCACTTTATACCCCTAAATAATTATAAAGCTAGCACTTATCTAGATAATGATGGTTTCAAAGTGCATCGTTAAACCATCACGCAATAATGATTGCCAAGGCTCGATTGCCAGCAAACAGGTAGAATAATTCAAGTGCAGGATACCGAAGCGAGGATCGTGTTCCCCCTGTATTCTAGTTTTTCTATCGGAACACATATTTTTTCTTGCTCTGTGGTTTCCAAGTGAAAATGAATCGCATAATTTTCTAAGCGATGACCACGATTCCCGTGTAATATGATAATGCGATGTATACATATTTCATGTCTAGGGCTCCTTATTATCGTTTTTGCGCTAGAACCAGTTCTTTACAATGCAGTTCCAAGACGAAAACAACCATCCGACTACTATTATTGTTATTTTACTCTTCGGCTCAGTGCACCTCGGAATAGAAGCTTTTGCCAAGTCTATTTTAACAATACGAGTACTTTGAGAAAAAATGGAATTTCAAATTAACTGTTTAACCTGTAAAAAGGACTGGAATATCTTTTGTACCCTAGTGACTAGGGCCTAGTCAGTTGATATTTCAAAAACAATAGTACAAGAATTTGTCGGCACGTCAATCATTAGGAAGTTTAAAGTGCCTATTGAAACTTCAGGTTGTAATGTTTTCTCGGGACGCAAAGTTTCAAGCAGTAAAACAGTTAACGGAAACGCACAGCAAGCTTAACCCTACGACGTGCCTGGGCCCGCTCGTTTGAAGCTAAGCTCAGGCGTTCGTTTGTAAGTACTTGCCATTCATTCCTTACATAGAGATATGGCCGGTAATGACTGGCCGGTCGGTTAGCTATCGCCCAGACGCTCGTAAACACTGTTCGACACAAACCATTCGAACATGGCTGCGAATGCAAGTCAATAGGCATCATGCCGACGCCGACGGCACTCGCTTCCTGGTGCAGCTAACTGTTCTGTACTAATGCAACCGACCAACCCACACGCTGCTTTCCTCGGCACAAAAGTTTTACAGCAAAGCTTAATTCGATTTAACTCAGAAAACACAAAGTATAAATGAGATTGAAAGGTCACTGATTTAGTACCCAATGAAATACACATGGTTTCGCTCGTCATGTGAGGGGTGCATAAGTGGCACGGGTCAGCGGTCGCCCTAATAGCTAGTGTCAGAGAGAGCGGTCGGCGTGGAGTCTTCGAAGCTAGGGTGCTGCGGGGCGGGGGCGGGGGCGGCACGCGCTGACTCTACTACACAGCCGCGCGCTGGACCGAGGGCGAGGGGTGCATCAAAAGATGACATCACTCACCCGAGACCCATTTTGAGGCTTCCCAAACGAATTATATGCTCTTTAGATGGGTTTCATTAATGATAGCACTATGCCGATTTATTCATCAAACTAAATGCCTGTAAGTTCACTTCGCTATTTATTTTACATCTCGGGAGTAAGTTATCGTTAAATCACATTGTTACGCAATTACGACATAAGTTCATAATTGTAGTGTAATCATGAAAACAATGTATTGCATATCGTGAGAGGTGTCAGTCAACGGCAACCTGGAGCTTGTAATGTAAAGCTGCGCCACGGCCGGCGCGGGCGCGGCGGATGGCGGCGCGGAGCGGCGCGGGGGCAACGCTCATCGTGTGAGCGACGCGGGCACGGAGCCCCGCGGTCCAACAATCGCGAATTCAACGTAGCCATGCCTAGCAACAGAGGCACTGCCACTCACACTAACGGTGGCTTTGCTTTCTTCGAGCACGCACACACGTACTATACTGCATTCGCAAGCTTCGATGGACTTTGTGACATCCAAATGCTCGTAACATTCAGCGTTTAATGAAGCTTCTCTTATTTAAAAAAATAAAAACAAATGATGGAAGCTTCAAGATAAAAGTACAGGCAAAAATAGTTTTACAGTTTAACGATAGAATAGAATAATCAATCTTTAGCAATAGAAGGAATTCCGATTCATTTGAAATTTTAATGATCCAAGCAAATTCCTCCGAAATTCTGTCTGGCACGTTGTAGATAAATCGAAATCACGAAATAACATGGAAATAAGATAATTCGTAAGTGTCCGAGTGGAATGCTAACGCGCAAGTAACGGTGACGAAGCGTCTAGAGCGGATTTACCTAAATTATTCGGACTACGTTGGACGGACGTGCCCAAGCACGATCCGATATCGCATCTTGTTCCAGTTGCGAACAATATCCTCAAGCTCAACCAATAGCTAAGGAAACTTTTACCACACACAAGAACCTACTTTCAATATGGATTATTTATTCATTGAAAATAGCACAGGCATCGGGTTGGTCAGAAAAGTAATTGGTAAAAGAAATTGTACGGACTCTTCTTGAAGTAATCCGAAACTTCGTCATCGAGTCTTTTCTAGAGTCTAGACTTAAAACATTTTATGGTAATATCTTTCTATTTAGACAAAGTAGACTTCGGAACAGGCAGGTGATCTTAGCGATAACGAATGCAGCATGTTCTAAACATAAAAACTCACGTACTGTTATGTGATGTAGTAGTCTAGATATCTTTTACTTTTTGGGACACTTTGCGTGGGTCAACGAACTTGTCGAGAAGGAAACTAATATTTGCTATCTTAGGACCCGTCCCCTGGGGCCGAGGGACAAGCCCTGCCAAGTCGGGTTACTTCCACACGACTGTGCCACCTTCTTGTACCTACGTATATGCTTTACCTTATCCTTGTTTTGCGACAACGCACGAAGCGTCTACAACAGAGCTGTATTCCTTGATGTCGATTTTGACTAACATTCATTTTTAATAGTTTAGCTAATAATTTTTAAAGCTATAAAGCAAAAGTGGTTATTTGCCAGGTACTAAAACTATTCCTCGAATCAGCCGAACCTAATCGTTTTTGAAAATCTAGACTGATAATTTAACAAAATACATACCGGCCATAAAAATTTAATCAAGGATTTTAATGGGCCCATTATACACACAAAATGATTGCGTTACATGGTGCTCTAGATGCATGAACCGGAATGCGACACGGGCCGCTACTTAGTATGTAACCGTCCGCCCGCGTCTGCCGTTAATCGACCGCTGCACATAAACGACAATGTCAATTATCGCCTAATAACGATGCAGTGTTACCGTGTAGCCGAAACTAATAACGACTCGCCGTCGCCATGTCCACGACTTCTATGCTAATCACTCGTAATTTACGACAGCCGATAATCGCGACACGCGTACGTGAGCGCATGTGCGAACAGCGCGCGCGCATCGGATGTTTGAGCGTAGCAAGGAGCGTCTGGAGCTTTCGTTTCATATCACGTGCGAATTCACTAATCGATCTCATATATTTGTTTGTAAGCGATGTTGCACAAGTTTAAATTGTTGTTAGGGACAGGCGCCATACTTGCCGATCAGAAAGCGGTGTTCGGTACGCGAGTAGCATTCGCGAGGTGAGCGCGAGACGGTGCCCCCGCCGCGCCGCGTGACTCGTGACCCGCGGTCATCGCGTCTCGATCTAGTGCGGGCCGCGACTGCCTCCTATCCTATTCCTAGCATACTTTGCGTGCTCTGACCAACTTCTGACACATATCTGCTGGGCCTTTTTCTTTACAATATCATGTAGTTAATAAAGATCGTCTTGTCCCTGTAGTTCGATATTATGTATGTTGACCAATGTCCTATAATGGCCAATATCTATCGGTCCTTAAAATAATATCAAATCATAGTTATGCAACATATTTAGTTAATGATAACAACAGCTACAGAAAAACCCAAAGAACTATTCACAGTGCTACGAGCGCTACGAAAAAGATAAAAAAACATACAGTTGAATTGAGAACCTTCCTCTTTCATGAAGTCGGTTAAAAATTACTTTGCATAATGTTAAAAGCCATAACATCTTGAATCATAACGTGCAACTCACATTTTCGATCATTTAATCGCAATGAATTCCAGCATAATAACATGAAGCGGTCAATACTTGGTCATAAAAATAAAAAGGGTTGGTATCGTTCGAGGCGCGATCTCCAACATAAGATAATGCATAATATTAAGGCTTCCCGATCTCGGTTGTCCAATGTTCAAGAAATTGGTGTCAATGCTCGCTGCGGTTGCAGTGTTCCGAAATTATGTGTTGGGCAACAACGCGGGCGCAAGCGCGGACATGCCGCGAGTCAGCTGGCCGGCCACCGACCCACGGCCACCGATAACCAATACAGCAGATCTGATTGATTCACTTCACTCTAGGCTTCGTTTTAGATAGCGACAACGTCTATAATTCGATTCAGTATTATCAATCGCGCATCCTTTTTCAGAATTCAGTACTTTGAGCCACTTATAGTTGCTACGAAATTTATATTTTTGGGTGAATTATTAACATTTACAGTGTCATAAATAACTGTTCACGATGGTGCGACTATATAAAACCTTATTCAACACAATTATAATTGTTTCATATTTCTGAAACTACACTACGCATAATAAAATAATTATATTGTCCCCTCTTGCCACGATTCATACGTGCGTAGCGCTTCGTAGGCTTTTCTTAATACGCGCGTAGAGTAGACTCTACACATAAAACTGTAACATGTGAAATACAAGTAAACATGTGTGACCGTACATTACAAAAAAAGGTTACGTTATGGTGTTTAGGTGTCCCTGACTCCAAATCGCAGATTTTTTGATTTTTCGTCGGTCTGTTTATTTCTTTGTTCGAGCAAAACGCAAAAATTACTGAATTTAATTTGATAAAAATTTTTATGTTCGAAAGCTTATGATTACATTTGAAAACTGGTATATATTTTATCTCGCTACGATGACGGGAACCTGTGGTGGGAAAAACTCGCATACTATACGAGAGATCAACAGTAGAGCTGTCTCTCTGCTACAGCTATCTCGGCAATAAAACTGAGCGCATTAGCGGTAACACATCTGCATGCATTTCAAATTTACCATTATTTTAATCAGATTAACTGTTACTTTCTGACGCCATCACCACACCGCTGGAACAAACGGTATGCCAAATTACTTAGCTTGGGAATTGGGCTCCCATTGTGTAGCCAAGAATTAGAGTAGGGGTAATCTAAATATTATAAAACATTTTACATATTTAACTTATAATGTCAACAGCTAATGAGAACATAACTGTAAAAAAATAAGTTTAATATGCTGACGGTTTACTACGGTTAAATAGGACGATCAGACCATGAATCTGGACAACTTTTTCTATGACACCAACATCGAAATTACGAAAAAAAAATCTCCCATACATTTGAGTCGAGTTGGATTGCAGTTTTGTATGAAACAGCTGATTTCTTTATCGCGATTTCGGTGATGGTCCCAAAGTGAAAGTGGTTCAGTTTTATGGTCTGATCATTCCTTTAAAAAAACGTCAGCATATGTACATATCCTATAAACTGAAATCGTTTTCTTTTTTTTAATGATTTTTTTTTGACATCCCACATTTTATCGGTAAATTCTAGCGTAAGTGATAATAGTAGGTGTCCATGTTACGTCCACTACATTAAGCAGTAATCAGTCTATGGTTTACTTGGAATTATTTTCTCGAAAACACTCTTTCCATGACATAATATGTCACTATTTAATTTTCAAGCACAAAAGAAAGTCCATCAAAACGCCGCCCATAGAAAAATGTGCCCAAAAGTAGTTTTTACGTCGATATGACCTGAAGAGCTCTTAACGTCCGGAACACGTGGTATTCTTAGTAAAGCAAATAAATAGATAGACGCGAGGAATCGCACCCTCGCCTCGCCCTCTCACCGGCGACTTGCGGAGAGCACGAGCGTCTAGACGGGGGACCCTTCTATTGATATATCTATTCACAGATATTTGCGCACCTTTTACCAAATGCGATTTAGAATATGTTCACTTCACTTTTACTAAATATAATCGAATGCCTAAGGAATGGAAATACAAAACGTATCTCGTGAGTTGCAGTGTCAAATAATGCTGTTGAAAAGTGCGTGTAAGGTGTGGTATATATTGAGTATACAGGCGGTGCAGGCAGAAATATTATGAGTAGAGTAGGTATATGGGTATGGGTGCAGAACAACGGACGCGGACGGGAGGTTCCCACGGTAACGCTCGGGCTGGCCCTAGGGTTACCACCCGATCTCATTTATTGCGACGTTTTCCTTTATCTTCATTTTCTTAAAGTTAATCTTCATGAAAATCGAACACATTTAAATACCTGACTACGTACAATTTGATTCTTATTTTTACGTTGGATAAGTTATTTTCTCTAGTTAATGCCCATTTTGATTTACGTTATAACAATCAAGTATTGTGTTTTAGATGAATTGCTTTGGAATGTATCGTTTTTGCCAGCCCTAGATAGAACTGAGTTGGAGTTATAATAATTTGCTCCGTAGCTATTGACTTCAGAGCGGCCCATAAACACTAGTTTCCCGTATACTGAGTATAACTGCGTTCAAACCCGGACATGCACAATATTTTACTACAAAATGTATCATTCGTAATGTGGTACGTTATGTTTGAATTGTTACACTATTTACGATAGCTAATACGACATTGGCACACAGATTATCGAGTCCCATAAAAATTTATAATATTTTCGAGACCCTATCCTGTAATTATTCTGTAAGTTTTCCTAAAATGAATAAAATTAAATAACATAAAAAATTTAAAGTACCAGAATCTAGCCTGGACTTGTTTGTATAATGATAATTAGAGAACGATATAAAATACTTATAGGTATAATACAAGCATTCATGACTCGGGCATATGAATAGATAATAATAGTACACTAATTATTATCTATTCATATGCCCGTGTCATGGATGTGTTCATATGACCCGGGTAAAAATATTCATCATACAAATATTTGCCCGTTACGTTACAGGATTCGAAACCGCGCACAGCAGGCAGGTTCACTACCGAGTGAGCTATCGAGCTGCAAATATATTTCCCATGTACTTATTTAAATACTTATTAATAGTAACAATTTATGTAGGTATATGGGTACTGAAAAATGATCAATGATTGTCACTTTCGTGATAAGGTACTTTAACAGATGGGGTGTGGAATAGTTTCTAATAAAGCGAGCAATGAGGAAATTGCACTTTTATAGCTACATAAGATGGCTAATAAGTATTTCTTGTATGTGTGAAAATAAGAACAGCGATTATTTGTTGCTTAAGCTTCCTCTATATCCATCGTACCTACAATGCACGGCTTTCTCAATATAGTTAAATCTAGACAAAAAGTCTAACCGATTTGTGTTTAATCAACTTCACGGAATTTGAATCCGAAACTGTACTATAAACTATGTAAATTTCATTTTACCCACACGGGAGCCGTAAACAAGAACTGAGTTTAGTTAAACTATAAAAAAGAGGTTTGTAACGTTTAAAGTTTGCAATCGTAGCAAAGGTAGCCCAGCTTCGACCCTTTAGAAGACCAACCAAGTATTTTAACATTCGTAGCGGTTTCTAGAAATACCTTCGTTCAGTATTTCATTGAAAACCCTTTACAACTGGCTACATTGTTTCGTATAGTGGCCGCACGCCGCTGAATGGACAGTTTAACTCCCTATTCACTCATAGCTAAATAGTCACATTTTTGCGAGAAACTCACGTTTCCGCGTACCGTAGGTACCCTGCAACTACCACGACCTCATTGTTTACTTAGTCCTACTGTGATTCTAAACTAACTGAATTCTAGAAACGCAACATTGAAACAATACCTACCATTACGATAAGGCTCGTGTTTATGAGTTTATGACTTGCGCGAAATTAATTTTTTTCTTTTAAATTTCAGTCACGTGCATAGATGTGATGTAATTTTGTGTTTCGCTTTAAACGAAGTTGTTAAATTCCTGAACTCGTTAATCTAATGCAGTAGTTTAGTTCACCAAACAAATTTTCAGCATGAAGAAAACACTTTCTAAATGAGAGGAACAAACAGTCTGTTAAAAATAACCTAAATGTAACAAATACGCAGGCAAATTAAAAAGCTAGCTTAAAAGAGATACAGACTGCTACAATAGGCGGCAATCTTCAGAAACTGGGTCGCGCCCAGACAAAAAACGTTCTGTAACCAGGTTAACAAAATGTATAATTTGATTTGGTACATCCGGTATCCATAAAAACATTGTGATAGGACGCGTGTGTAGGTGTCGTGGCTGGGTGCGAGTGTGTGCCGGAGGGTGCGACGCGATGCACACGCCCGCGCACCCTCCCGGCTCTCCCGAGTTCCCGACTCTCCCGGCCACACTCCCACTTAGGCACGCGTGCTTCTTACATATACAGGGTGCTCATAAATGTCTTTGGATTGGGATATGTACTATTTGCCTCTGAAGCAGCGAAAGTAGGCATTCGACCTCATTTTTTTAGATAAGTGTCTTTATGAATCTAGTTCTCCTTGTCGGACTATACTAAGTTAAAAATAAAACAGAATTCCTTTAAATACATCCTGTATGCATATTTTGATGTCACCCCTACTCGCACGCGTACACAAATATTTTTATAGCTGTTTACATGGCAGAATCTCTCTAACAAAGTCATAAATGTTACATGTGTTACCTACCTCTGAAGTTTGCGCTTAACTTCCCGTTGGTTAGGATATTAACCACATAAACTTCTTGCAAGGTTTATTAATATTTACATGAACCTTCGGGCTTAAACTTTTTACTCCTTACTCTTAGCCGGTTATTATAAGTTTTCATTATATTCTCCAACGCGTACAAACTTGCATATTCAGTTTAATTATTTATAATGTAAAAGTATTGTAACAATCTAAATAAAAGAGCTAAGATTATTTTACAAAACAAACATTTCTAAACATTTAATGCAGTCAATGTTACGACATTGACATTGACCAAGCAGTCCAATAACCGTAGTTGAATTACATTTGGCCCTCAAATTAGTATGAGTATTGGCCCCTACAGTGGCATTGAAAGCTTAATATGGCAGTGGCAATGAGACGGGGTAATTGATTGGATTATTGTGATTGTTGCAGACGGGGGCGGCAGATGGATCGGAGGTGCGCGGCGGGGGCGCTGCTTGCGCTGCTCGCCTGCATCGCAAGCACGGCTGCGGGTAAGCTATCTACATATATATATTCTTTTCATTTTTAGTTTATTTATTAGTCGCCACTTCAATTTATTATGTTAATTTAGGTAATGAATTATCTATAGGATCCGTCTTAATATACTGACACTTTTTTAAGGGGATGATCAGGAGTGCGATTTTTGAAAGTCACACGTTAAACTCAGCAGTTGAAAATGTCAAAATTACTATGGAGATATACATCTTTCTACTGCTGATTGAAATGTATGAATTTGACATTAGCGATCGTCAAAATGTTTCGACCGCTAATATCAAATCCATACATTCTGTCATTTTCTACTAGCGTCAACGCCAATAGAATGTCACTTTGTCTAGGGGAGCTGGAGTGCGATTTTTGAAAGACAAATCAGCAGTAAAAAGATGTATATCTCCATAGTAATTTTGACATTTTCAACTGCTGAGTTCAACGTATGACTTTCAAAAATATCCAGTCCAGACTTAGTGGATACTCCAGACCGTCGAACTGAAAAACTTTCTCTACAGCAACAACATCGAAAACGCGAAAAAAAAATATTCCATACAAAATTCAATGTGACGTGACGACGGGCTCACTCCCCGTCACACTGGATAGAGTTTCGGTACTAGTGAATCGTGGATGATCTGTGGTTTCAGAATATCTCTGACTACCCCCTCGGGAAATATAGTCGTGAGCATATGGTTATGCTTAATTTTATGTTTTCTTAATAACATACATGTTGTATGATATTAGACTAGAACGAGTTCATAATGGTCCACTCAACCATCAATTTCCCATTTTCCCAAGAACAATAAAAAAACAGCTAGTCGTTCTAATTGAATTTTAAATTGTAATTGTGCTTTTATTTACTGTTAAGTAAGAATGACGATAATCTTATAAAGCTCCACTTTGACGAGACAATAGAATTTTCCCATACAGATATTCTCATTAGATTAACACTGCACTTTGAAAAAAAATATCACTCAGTAATCTCTGTAAAAGCTTTAGTCTGAAAAACATCAATTCATTTATTTTGAAACAGGAGTGCGATTTTTGAAATTTCGTCGAACTCAGCAGTTGAAGATGTCAAAATTACTCTGGAGATATGCATCTTTCTACTGCTGATTTGACTTTCAAAAATCATACTTCAGGTGTGCGATTTTTGAAAGTCAAATCAGCAGTAGAAAGATGCATATCTTCATAGTAATATTGACATTTTCAACTGCTGAGTTCAACGAATGAGTTTCAAAAATTGCACTCCAGATCATAGATCCATAGTAGGACCCAAAAATGGTATGCTAAATGGGTTTTGCTAGTTCCAAACATGTTTGATAAATACATAATAAATTAGATGTCAAGTATCGATAAACTATTTAAATTGCTAATATTTAATATAAAATCAATTTTAAGTCAAAAGAATGTGTTATACAGGTGGAACAAACAATAAAAATATACAGGTGGAACGGTCGTCATATTACCCAGTGTTCTAATAATTCTGATTTATTTGTATATAATTATAATATTAAATGTGGAGGAACAGGTATCTACCGTTGTGTTGTCTCGTGACCCGGAATACGTATAGTGCTCGTGAGAAGATGTCCGTGCGCGATACACTGCGCCTGCGCATCTCTGCCTACGGCTTCAGTCCGCGCCGTTGCTACAGACGTTGATGATGATCAAATAGGGGGAAAACGAGTTTTCCTATTTAAGGGAATCCCCTGTCTATATTTTGGGAAACACCTACTTAAAATCCCCAACGTTGTTATCTAATAAATCGAGTTGTGATTTCTTAAAATTCCCATAAATGTACCGTTCTAACGGTTATAAACTCATTTCAGATTCTTTATTTCCCACCTGTTTTTTATACCAAAACTGTTGTCGCCAAAGAACAGTTTCCGCAATTAATTTGCACCGGAAATAAGCTACAGCTTTTGAAGAAGCATTTACAAAATCATTATTAAACTGGTTCCGAGGATGTTGATCTTTTAATATAATATATATCATTGGAATTCGATTCACCGTAATATTTGTTAACAACTCCATGAATCATTTATTTCTGCAAATAAACTTGTAAATTAGGTAATTTGTAACACGATTGATCAAAACCGTATAAAATGGCATGTCGATAGATAATTTTGTACGTATAGAGAAGACGGTTATTTCTTGCAAGGCAAAGGAGCAGAGAACATTGTATGTGGGGTCGTAACTGTAAAGGTTGCGTGTCTAATTCAAAGTGCATGTCTCTAGATGATGCTATTTTAGTCTTGCAGATTTAGTATCCGCAGCACGGTGCCTTCAAAGAATTCCAATCGAATTTATGTTATACATAGGAAGTATATTTAAATGCGGCCTACAATGTTTAGGTCTACCGTGTGAACTTCATCACGCATGGCGACCACGGCGACATTCATTCATTGAAACAACAATCCATATTAATGTAGTGCAAATTTTGAATTCATGCTGCCTCCTCATTTCGATTGCCTCGGGACATGTTCCTAAGCGCACGATTTTGCATTAAGTAGTTTTTTGTTCGTGCAAAGCCATTTATAACGTCACACTTGTACGTAAATGCGGTTCATTAGGAATCATGGGAACCAGGCTCTACGTCACAGTACCGGGACTTCGCTATCCTACATTGCCATCTTAGCCTACGATAGCTCAGTGGTCAGTGACGCCCACACACGATTTCGCGAATCAACCTAGATTGGTTGGGTTTTTGGAAGATCGAGTTTTAGGTCATTATTATTCTACGACTTTTATAACAACATCAAAACAGAGAACTGGGTGTTTAGTTTTCCGTTATTGCTATAATTTCGGTTTTATGATCAATTCCAATCGAGAGAGTGGAGATAATAATATAATTGAAATTACAGTTGGCAAAAACTTGATGCTAACGACATTCCTGGCGACCGTTAGGTGGACGATTTCGCGGAGTGCGCCAGCGCAGGCCGCAGCGCCACCGCGTCCCGCCATATACAGTCGAGACAAGAGCGGCGCCCTAACGGTGCCGCCACTCCACTGATAAGCCCAAACACACCGCACTGCAAGCGTGATCAATTGCACTACCTTTTAGCGAAGAGCTATCAGTTCGAACACACTTAGCATCCTTGAGTATCTTCAATCTAGCCGTTTGAGTTAGAAATACTTTGTCATGAACATGACATATACCGGGTCCTACTTAATATGCTGAAGGTTTTTAAGAGGATGATCAGACCATTAAATTGTACAACTTTGTCAATGGAACCAATATTGAAAACGGGAAAAAATCTATTGTCCCATAAATTTCGCTCCAGTAGGTTCGCAGCTTAGTATGGGACAGCAGATTTTTTTTTTCGCGATTTCGATGTTGGTGCCATAGAGAAAGTTGTCCAGTTTGATGGTCTGAGCATCCCCTTAAAAACCGTCGAATATATTACCTATCTTAATATTTCATGACCAAGTTTTAAAAAGGACTAGCTGTTGCCATCGACTCTGTCTACGTGGACCTTAAAAACAAATCTTATGTGTTAATTCAGAACATAATAAAGTATATCTTTTGGTAATTCACTAACATTGTAAAACTTTTTTCAGTTACAGTAAATATTGACCTCTTTATTGAAAGTCCCAACCGTATAAGGTAGATAATGCGAGAAAGCTCCGTCGTGTAAGCTCCACTCCCACAATCAAAGTGCAAGTAGGTTCTCTAAGACAATCAACGTGCCCAAAGGCGTAGTAACCGCAGCAAACGGTATCTTTATGCGTCTTGCCTTAATATCCATCAATCGATTACATACGCGGTGTTACCTCCGGCGTTATGACTTTTGCCCTAAGTATCGTATCGACAGTAAAGACGCGGTTACGATGTTAACGACGCTCTCCGTTAGTTTAATTACAGCTTTGTATTTGTAACCTCTCGGCTTCAGTAATTATACGCAGTAAAACGGATATGTAAAACGACTTTAAGACGAAGACCGATCGTGAGTCGCAAGCGATTTGCACCTCTTATCCTGTCCAGCTGTGACGTGCCTATGCCTAATATGACTTAATAACGAATAAGCCACACCATCAAAACAGCAGTTAAGAGGATAGGCGGGCTGAAATGCTAATTTGGAGAATAGGTCTCTTTTCCGACTGTATACATATTTGTCCGATCCACCCCACCCATACACCCCACCGACTAGAGTGCGAAATAGACAACTGCAGCTCGGACCAATTTTATCTACATAACATCGACGAAAATAGCATTTCGTATTCCTCTGTTTCTTCCTCCAAAACTAAACCGATTTTAATAATATGAGAAAGACTTTGGCTTGTCTGTATGTTTTGTTTTTTTTGTTTTTATTAGTCAAATTTGTTTGTTGGATGTCTAAAAACGGGCGGTAAAATTGGTGATTTTCAAAAATCCCTAGTTCATACAGTAATTAATTAATGCAAAAAAGCTAAACATAGGGACATAGCAGAGGTAACATAAATTGTATGATAAAAAATGTTTTACTCTAGTGTCATTATCCAGGGAGGAAACAGGGGAATACGTTGGTATGGAAAAAACGGTACTCGTCTATCCTCTTAAAAAGGTTCTCGGTACAGTTTCTGGCTTAATGTCTGTATTGATATTTTCATTCTCCATTTCAAATCAATGTCAGGAAATGTTTACTAATTTTTATACAGGGTGTTAGGGTACTTTAAGGGGTGATTGTACCCATGATACTGAACAACATTTCCAAAGAAACGTGTAGGAAAATCGAAAATAAAAATCTAATTTCCATACTAACTGCAATCAGCTGCAATACGTTTGTATGAAAAGGCGAAATTGCGAATTTCCCATAGGTTTCTTTGTGAAAGTTGTTCAGTTTCATGGGTACAATAACCCCTTAAAGTAGTGCAATGGTTTACCCTAACACCCTGTATAATTTGATGTAATATTGTATATCAGTGTAGGGTTAAAAAGATACATGTTAAGGCTATGGGTGTAAGATCAATCCATAGTAAAAGAAAAAGTACCTATTCATAAAGTACGCACTCTCCCTGCTATCTACCGATTATTACCACACCCCTTATAGTGTGGCAGAAAATGCAGAAAATTATAATTCCTGTCCACATGCTAACCTCTAGTCAGTTATTCCCATTTCTATCAAGTGACAGCCAAGTGTCCAAAGTGTGTCGAATCATTAACAAGTCAGTAGGTAATGACTATATACCTACTGGCTGGTAATGATTCGTCTTACTTATGTAGAGCAAAATAATCTAATTTGTTTCTCTGTAAAACAATTCAACGATAAAATAAAACAAATATAGAAAATAATAGAAATGAGTTTAGCAAATCAGAACAGAGATTGAGTTCGATCGCTTTTAATGTTTTTCAACTATTCAACATGGGTAGCTGCATGTTTGGCCGATGATCATAGTTAAGGGCCTATGTCGAAAAATAATTGAAGCGAAATGGGCGTGTGATAGCTTATATTACTGCCTGATGCGAGAGAAAGAGATGGGGCGGCGCGCGCGCCTGAAACGACGCTTGCGTAAAACAAACTTTATTTAATTGTAATTGTACTATTTATGTAAGTTCAATTCTGCTCTTATCAAAATTTATAAAAAATCAATCTCTTTTTTTTAAATCAAGCCTCTTGTTTCTTATATTCACCGTTTAGCACTTCCAAGCGTTTATCGATAAAGACGGAGGCTACTTCGGCTTGTTTTTCTTTCGAGAAAATGTGTCTTAATCGTGTTTTGGCTTTTATCAAAACTTCAATTATATGTTCAATTTACACATATCCGCAAATCATACTCCTACTGTTAGTACTTCATGAGATATGATGCTTTGAAGAATCCTATTTTTTTCACATAGCTTCTTAACTAGTTTTACACGTGCCTTTGTGTGCACGTGCCCGTACAAGCGTTATGATTATAAAACATAAACAGGAGACCAATTGCGCTAATTTAAAACATCTAAGTTCTATTCTTATCCAATTTCAGTTCTTATCACATTGCAATTAAATTACTATTCAACTGTGCTGAATTCCGCATCGCGCTAAACTCTATGTAACTGACAGCATTTAACGTCTGAGCGATCTGTCAAAACGGCTCTAACGGCTGTCATGACCTGTACCGCGATTAGCGCAATACCAAATGTATCAAAAGTTATGGTTCGTACGTAGTCCAGTCACGGTTCAATCACCGAAAATTTACCGCGATTGCAACCCAGGCATAACTTACCAAATAAATAAATCACCGTATTGAAATGTTTTTCTTTCTATTTTTCCAGCACCAACAGCTAGCGAGCACACATCATTAGATTTATACGATGGTAAGTTTCACATTACCTAATGATATTAACAAAAAAGTATTAAGAGGATATAATTCGGTATGTCAGGTTTTTTTTGCCTATATCGAAAACTATTTTGAGATAATTGTCTCAATAACAATATTTTGTATGTTAGAGATAATAAAATGAAAGGATTTTAGATATTTTAATAAAATAACGTCGTTTTTCGGTCCGACCGACGACGTGTGACGTCACTCTAAACTCCTTGGTAAACTTAAAATATTAGAAATAAAAAATAATCACAATGTCACAATATAAGAATTATTATATTTTATCGGACAAATGTAAAGCACGGATTGTTTGTGTCTAAAAATTTTCATTGACTTTAAATGGTCAGTATTTAAAATATAAACAGACTTCGTTTGTATGGAGCGCGATCCGAATTATATCCCCTTAAACTTTATTCTTTTAACACACATAATCACAGTCGTTAGAGATCTTGTTCTCTTTCTCTCCTCTGTGGAGTTGATCAAAATGGCATTTTCAAGTGGCATGGCTAATTCGAGTCAATAAATCTACACAAATCGGAATTGTAGGAAACAATAAATCATCATCATCATTCTCTTGCCCATTTCACATTATTTGGGGTCGGCGCAATTTGTCGTCCTCTTCCATTCATCTCTCTTGGCCGTCGTCAGCACTCACTCCTTCCTTACACATTCCATTCGCATCTCAGCTGCATGCAGTCGATTCTCATCCGTTCCTTTTGTCCGTTCATAATGACAGGACTTATTAGTGTCTTATGCATTTTCCACTTTAATTTGAGGGGGTTTTGGAAGTCGCAGATCGTTCCCCTAACCTGCCGCCACTAAACAAAAAACACGAAACAATAAATAACAGCTGAAATACCCTTTTTCAGGCAAATCGGAGGGATGCTACTATAATTTCCAGCACTACGGCGAAGGAGACCGTATTATGACGAACGAACCCTGCCTCAACTGTACTTGTCACAACCGGATGCTCATGTGCTACCTGAGGGTCTGCCCCTTCACTAAGGCCATCGGCCAGGACTGCACTGTGGAGAAACGAGCCGACCAGTGTTGCCCTATCGTCACATGCCCAGACGGTAAGTTTTCAATCGTTGTATTATTCAGTATGTAAAAAAAACCTGTTGGAGCCTTTACACCACCACGAACAACATTCACTATAGAGCTAACGTCGTCTCTCACCGATCCCAGCTACCCAATCCGCCGTGTAGCCCCAGCAACGTCCTATGCCGAGGTCCGTACCCCTCTGGGTGCCCCTAGGTCGGTTGATTAAGTTCATTCATTTGGCTCGGTAGACCCTTCGTGGTCCCTCCAATAGTCCGCAGTAAAAAGCAGTAACTGCTCCCTAAGCAACGCTGTATTAGTAATTTCCAAAAAAAATAAAAAAATAAATAGCTAACGTCGAAATCTCGAAAGAAAAAAAAAACCAGTTTTTAAAGTATTTCTAAATAGTTGGTTCCCTGTAGTTAAATCAATATGTAATAAAGTATAATCCGGGTGTTAACTTTAATTAAATATTTAAAAAGAGACATACACATATAAACTCACGACCGTAATCCCTTTACCTCCCACATTTAGAAAAAAATTATATGGAGAACTAAAAACTACTCGTATTTAGTCTTCTAAATTTTTTATAGCTAAATGCGAGTTGATTTACTTTCACTGTCAAATACGCTAGCACACAAACGTGTGCTTTTGCTACTTCCATAAGAAATGGCGTTTAGACTTTCAGAAACAACTACTGTTGTTTTTGTACTTTTTATCTTACTTCAAAAATATTTGCCTGATTTTTTTTTCGATTGTTGATCTTTTATCTATACAAGGTAACAAGGTGTAACACCTTGTAATGTAAAAATACAAATAAACATTTAAGGGGCGGTTTCTATTAGTTCTAGTAGGGGACCATCAAAATGAACAACTTTCACTATGGGACGAAAAAAATCGGATGTTCCATACTAAACTACAAATCTACTCGAGCTAAATGTACGGGACAGCAGTTTTTATTTTTGCGATTCTGATGTTGGTCCCATAGTAAAAGTTGTTCAGTTTGATGGTTTAAACCACCCTCTTAAAAGTTTTAAATGTTTATTTTTACTTTTGTAACACCTTGTATTATACGAACGCGCCTTATACCCGCATCATTAGGGCAGTATTTGCCCCAACCGTTGGGAAAATTGATACAAATGATGATGATACAAAAATAGAAATATTTTTTTTTTACAAATTAAAAGTGGTATTGCAATTTGTTTTGTGTTTTCACAGTTCCAGTTGACTTACTCACGTCAACGTCGACTACGTCTCCAGCTGAGTACGGAGGTACTGGCGTCGGCAAAGTGGACAACTATGGCTGCACAATCAACGGCAAATACTTCCCTGAAGGCTCTAAAGTGCCGCCCACTCCGAACAAACCCTGCGAACATTGCTACTGTATCCGAAACATGACGACTTGCGTGATGCAAGAATGTACTTTACATGTCGATGGCTGCACTCCGATTTACCACAAAGATGTCTGCTGCCCCGTACGGTACTTCTGTGGTAAGTTTAAATTCGGTTTAATCAACTTTGAAGTTTAAAAAACGACACAGACATAAAATTATTCTGTATAATTGTTAATCTGCCTCAATATTTAAATCGTTAGCAATCATTGCCAATGTAGAATTTTACCACATAAGTATTTTATCGACTATTTTGTGGTTTATAATATAACCATTAAATGGTTAAATTCCAGGGATAATTGCAAACATTGATAAAGTCAAAGGATTATTTAATTATCCTGCTAATTTTACGAATTCTATGCTATCTCTATTTGTACATCTTAGATTTTGATGGATTCAAATTATTATTTCAGATCACCCAGATGATGAAATGCCACTATTGGATGACATGACCACTACAGAAAGACCTACGCCTGGATTCTTGTTGACAACAACGACTGAAGAACCAACAACAGTTACTCAAACAAGAAGAGAATGTGTTGAAAACGACCAACTGTACCCAGATGGTGCTTTGATAAAAACCGAAAAGCCATGTGTACACTGTTATTGCATGAAAGGCGACATAGTTTGTGTCGTACAAGAGTGTGGTACGCCAATGGAAAATGAAGGCAAGAACTGCACCTCACTGCCTCCTAGGGAAGGTCAATGCTGTCCGGATACGTATATTTGTGAAGGTGATGAACTCACTACTGAATTGAATACTGAATTACCTTTCGAAGATATCACCACGATGCAGCCTCCAAGAAGAGTCAGTATTGAAGGAAGTGGATATAGAAATGAGCCAGATGAATTACCTTACACTGAAACACCAACCATTATCTCAGAAATAGAAGGTAGCGGCGAGGAGCAGGAGCCAGAAAAACTGATGCCTCATGATTTAGTCACGCCAGAGCAAGATATAACCACAGAAGGAGTTCACTTGGCAACCCCGAGTGTAACACAAATTCCATTGTTAGAGGAAGCTGAAAAAGCAACGACTGAACCAGACAAAGGATTGAATACTGTTCCTAGTGGATTTTCTGATGAAGATAGTTCGGAACCATCCTTTATATCAAAAACAACACTTGGAGATGAATCAAGTGCTACAGAATCTAGTATTAGTGATCAAGAACTAATCACTAGCGGAATCACAGGAGAAAAGACACCGAAACCTTCCATGTCAGAAATAACTACACTCAAAGATGACACAAAGGTTTCAGTTACAGAACCTACCGTTTCATATGAGCAAGGTACAGCTACTAGTGAAATCATGGAACCTGAAAGTTCAGAGCCATCTTTATTAGCAACTTCATCCGATGATCAACCTAAGACAACTGAGCCCAGTATTGGTGAAGAAGAACAAATAACTAGTCATATTTCTGATGAGGATAAATCGGAACCTTCTATATCGGAATCAACTATATTTGATAGTGATAAAAATAAGGCTACCCAACCGACAACAGTTACGGAACAAACTACCGGGCCTAGTGTAGTAGTCAAAGAAGAAAGTAGTGAACCTTCCATTATAGACAGAATTACACATAAAGATGAAAGCGAAGTTACTGTTTCGCCTGTCACTATTCAAAAAGAGACTGTTCCGAGTGAAATACATGATGACGATAGTTTAGAATCTACAGAAACACCACCAAGTGATTATTCAAAGGCCACTGAACCAACAATAGTAAGTGAAAAAGAACTTGGTTCAACTGAAGCCGTTGAAGAGGCAACTACTCTTGGAAATATCGAAAAAGTAACAGAGCCAGCCGTAGAAAGCGAGCTACATACTATTTCTAGTGAATCTGTAGAAGAAAGTAGTTCTGAACCATCTAGTATAGATGAGATAACTTCAGACGATAGTGTGAAAGCCTCTGAACCGACGCTTATAACTGAAAAAGTAACTGCACCTAGCGAATTGCCCGACGTAGAAACTACTGAGGCTGTAATTGTAGAAGGAACAACTATGAAGGATATCGAAACCAAATCTACAGAGTCGCCACTTATATCTGATGATAAACAAGGTCAGAACGAAGAGATCGTACCCACAACTTCTGATTATCAGCCTTCATCGTTGCCGGATAGCCCTGTTGCTATTGAGGAGGAAACTGTTGCAACTACTGAACCAACATTCAGAAAAGAAGATGAAAGTAATACACCTATCGATATTTCAAATAAAAAGGAAGAAGAACTTACTACTCCAGCAGCTGATCTTCCTAAAGAAACAGATATCACTTCTGAATATGTCGAACCTTCCATCGTGCAGACTGTCACTCCGTCAACAATTGAACAGGAATCAAAAACGACGACTACAAACGTAGTAGAACAAGGAGCAGAAGAAACTGTTCAAAAGGAGGAGCCAACTACAGAGTCTTTCTTGGAACTCTCCACATTCGCACATATTACTGAGGATAAAGAATCGACTCTTGCAGCTGAAAGTGACCTTATATCAACTACGCCTGCTACTGAAAAATTGGACTTACCTTTAACCACAACTATAAACCCAGAAGAAAACGAAATCGACGAAGATGTTTCACCAATTTCATCACCAGGGAGAATACCTGGAGAAGGTGATTGTCTTCTAAATGGAATAACTTATAAAAATGATAGTGCGATACCAAGTGCTAACAAATGTCACTCTGGTTGTCGATGTGTTAGCAGCATTGTCAAATGTGATCCAATAATCTGTAGCCCACCGCCAGAATATATGGATAATTGTCAACTTACGTACGATACACCACACTCATGCTGTCCTACTTACATTTGTGATCATTCCAAAGAAACAATACCACCTCAACCACACAGTCAAATGTCTGGAACTGAAAGTCCTATACCTTCCCCCTCATTTGAATGCGATGGTGATCAGTGTGAAGTAAGTGAGGAGAAACAACCCCCCACAGTACCCTCCGACGAAACTTCAATTAAACCAGGTAAAAAGCCTGTAGATGGTGAGTGTGGCTCTGAAAGCTGTGGTACAGATATTCAAATACCTGTACATCCCTCACAACAACCTGAGGATTGTGCAGACGGTAAATGCAACCCACCTGATGATAATTGTGTTGAAGGTAAATGTGAACAACCACCAATAACGGACCAAACAGAAATCACTCCTTCTAAAGAAGATAAGATTCCAGATATCCCAACTCCCACTTGCGAAGGGGAGTCATGCATAACAAGGAAAGATCAAATTTGTGACAAAGAAGGAGGCTGTGAAGTATCTATTGACAAACCTTGCGATGGTGATGCATGTGAACTTAAACCTCAAGTAACACCTGTCAAAGATGAACCTAAGATTTCTGAAACCACAGCACCTCCTTGTGAGGGTCAATCGTGCACAACTGTTAAAGAGCAACCTTGTAACAAGGAAGATGGCTGCGAAATATTTGCTGATAAAAAATGTGAAGGTGAGCACTGTGAACATAAAGAAGAAATTCCGCCTGCTAAAGATGTACCTCAAATTTGTGACAGTGAAGGTAATTGCAAAACGGTGCATGTTATATCTGAACCAGCTGTACTTCCTTGTGATGGCGAAAATTGTGATAGTAAACCTGAAATCTTACCTTCTAAAGATGTACCTCAAATATGTGAGAATGGTGATGATTGCAAAGAAACTAAAATACCTGACGCAATGGCACTTCCTTGTGAAGGTGACAAATGCGAAGGTAAACCAGAAATTGTGCCCACTCAAGATTCAGAGAAAATGCCAGAAGCGTGTGCAAATGAAGATGATTGTAAACAGACGGACATTCCTGCGACAGCTGCACCTCCTTGCGAAGGTGACGCTTGCACAATTACAGATGTTAGCTCCAAACCAGAAAGTAGTAAAGAAGACGAAATTTGTTCAGAAGAAAGTGGATGTAAAAAGCTTGAAGTTTCAGGAACGGATTGTACAGAAGACAGTTGTAGAAGGGCAGAGATTCCAGATATTGGAGATAAAATCCCATCAGACTGCACAAGTCCTGAATGTATGCAACAAGAACCAATTTCGCCCTCTCAAGAAACGACTGATGCTATAACAATAATTACAGAATCATCCATCATGGAACAAACCTCGTCGGTGTCTGAGCCAGCTCAAAAACCTGCAACACAACAAGCAGAAATTGATACTGAATCACCAGGTATATTCGTTACTGAAGAACAAAGTATACCAACAGAAATCCCAGACTTATACGTTACTCAACATGAAGATAAGATAACTAATTTACCAGAACAAATTGATATTGATAAAGAAATTAAACCAAGTGAATCACCTGATTTTGAATCTCCTTCTACTGTTAGCAGTTCGGTTCAGATCGAATTAGAAACAAAGCCTGAAGACGTGTCTACCAAGGTGCCTGAAATTGTTACAGATCAACCATCTTCTGACTCTTCTGTAAATGAGGAAAAAATGCCCGAAATGTTAACAGAAGAACCTGTAATGGTCACAGAATCACCTGAAGCCTATGTCACTGGAGCAATTACGCAAGACAGTAGTGTACCTTCCGATACTGTTACCGAAAAGCAATTAGAGTCGACGGATCATTCTACTATATCTACAGAGGAAGTTTCGCCAGAAAAAGAAAGTGAAGAGCCTACAGATGAACAGAATATTCTAACAGAAACTCCACATGATGTTTTCACAGAGAAACCAGAAGAATATGTGACTGAACAGGAAAACATATCTACAGGGGCTCCACAATATGTAGAGGATCAAGACAAACTACCGACAGAATCGCCCGAATCTCCTAATATTCATATTGAAGAAGGATCAGGAGCTCCCGACGTATCTATGGATGGACAAGCTGAAAAAACAACACTAGCTCCAAAGATCTCTGAAACTGAATCTGAGGAAACGAAATTACCAGAAATTACCCCAGAAATATCACGAACCACTGAATTACCTCTTGAACAAAATGAAGATGAGACCAGTACCGAAATAAAACATCCTGAAGTAGAGGACTTAAATACAAAGGAACCGGAATCCGGAACAGAAACACCTGTGTCTTCTGAAACCTCTCAAGAGCCTGAAATGTATAAGACAACAGAATCCCCGAACTTTGAATCACAAGAAATTGAAAGTTCAGAAAAACCAGAGGCGTATACACCAAAAACACAAGATATAGCCACTGAAACACCTTTGCCGGCTGTCTCTGAATCACAAGATGATCGTGAACAACAAGAAATGTCTGAAGTTCCCACTAAAGAAGAAGAAACAAAAACAGAATCGCCGGTCGATCGCATAACAGAGGCAGAAGAGCCTTTCACAAATGCTTTGGACGAAAGCAGTTACGATCAGAAGACAACTAGAGCCCCAGAACTAAGCACAAGTGAACAAGAAATTGAAACATCTACGAAAAACATTGAGGTATTTGAAATCGATGAAACTACAAAAGCACCCGAAACATTTGAAACAGAAGAGAAGGACACTTACACAGAAGCACCAGAGGCTGGAGATACCCAAACAGAACAATATGATGCAAAACCAACGGCAGGTATTCCCACGGAACCTGAACAATCACCAGAGACAGATTCTACTAAACCACAAGATATTAGCCACATGGAACCACAATACGACACTAAAACAGAGTTGCCGCTATCACCGACCACGAGCTATGAAGAGATTGCTACGGTTCCAGAGTTGTCAGTAACCGGCGAGGAAAAAATTATGACCGAATCACCTTTGTCACTAGTGACTAAAGCGCAATTGCCAGATGCAACTACGGAGAAGCAAGTATCTGTTCCTGAACTCCATGAAACAAAAACAGAAATTCCTGTTTTATTGTCAACCATACAACCAGAAATACCCATCTCAGAGGATGTAACTAAAACAGACATGCCTGAATCTCATGTCTCTGAACATCATGAAATGATCACAGACACTCCTGAAAAGCAATCCACTGAGCAGGACATGGACACAAAGTCTCCGGAGCAACCGACAGAAGAAGACCAACAAACAGAATCACCAACATTAACGGAAATCGATAAAATGCCTAGCCCAACTGCCCTTCCTCAAGACACAGATCTAGGAACTGTAATTACAGAAACAGAACGTCCAGAAATGGTAACTGAAAAGGATACGTCCGTGACTGAGAAGGAAGAAAAACGCACTGAGGCACCTGCTCCTACGGAACTTTCAGTAACTGAATTGCCAGAGATGAGCACCAAAGAACCTCATAAAACGGAAACCAAACCTGAAACAGAATACCCACTTATGCATCCACATGAAGAAACTAGCACCGAAATACCAGTTCCAATCTTTACCGATGAAAATCTGATTGACACCAAGGTAACTGATGCTAGCGAATCATCAATCACGGAAGAATATGAGACAGGTACCACAGCACCTGAGCAAGCGGGAGAAGAAGACATAGTTAAGCCAGATAAACAGGAAATTATTCCATCTGAACAAGACGAAACAGTTACGAAATTGCCAGAGTTGTCCCCTTCAGACGAGAAATTTGCAGAACCATCAGAGTCGGCCTCTGAAAAACCCGAACAAGAAGAAAAGGTACCAGAATATCATGAAATAGTGACTAAAATACCCGACAGTTCTACAGAAATACCAGTCTCTCTAGAAACTACACCAGAATCAGCTCACAAACCAGAAACAGATATTACACAGAGTCCGGAATCTTTTGCTCCTGACCAGGAACTGAATACAAAGGCGCCTGTAGAAATAGTAACAAAAGAACCAGATATTGATATTGAGACTCCGGAATCACATGTAACCGTATCAGAAAAAGAAATGACAGAATCACCAGAAAAGGCTACTATTAAACATGAAGAAATAGAACTTACAGAATCACCGGTCTCGCAGGTAACAAAACAAGAACAGAGTTCTATTATACCAGTATCATTGGATACCGAGACAGAAAAATCCACTACTGAGTCTCCAGTAAGTGAGCAAGAAGAGTTTACACAAGATCCGAATGAAGCATTATCTAAACCGCAAGAATTTGAAATAAAAACAGAAGAGCCAATTTCAGACGAAGTAACAAAGACACCCGAAATTCCCTCATCAGAAGAAGATATGCTAACGGTGTTACCGGTACAAAAAGAAACTGTGCAAGCAGAAGCAGTTACACCAGAACAAGAGGAACTTGGAACGACACCGTCCAAGGTACAAGAGAGCGAACACGATATACCTACGGAGTCTCCAGTATCTCTAGTCACAGGGCCAGAGAGTATAGACACCAGACAACCGGAATCACCTGTTACTGAAAATGAGGAAGCAAACATAGAGCAGGAGAATTACCCAGAATCAACTGGAAGTGTTCTAATTGAAACTCCGCTAACAACAGAGTCTACCATGGAAATAAGCACCAAATCATCTCTAGAGTCGGAACAAACCTCCGAGCCCCAACATGAGTACTCCGAAACTACACCATATTTAGTGGAATTAGAAGAGCACACTCATAGAATTAGCGACGAAATATCAACAGAATTGGCTTCAGAAGAACCAACCACTGCTAGTGTTGAACCACAGGATACTAAGCATGAGGAACCAGTTTCAGAAAGTACTACAGATATTCCAGTTGGTGTTGAAATACAAACTGAACCCTCAATAAAGGAAACAGAAAAACCTGATGATGAAAAAGAAGCCACGCTTCCAGCTCAAGAGGAACCATCTGGTCCAGTAGAACAACAACCAGCAGAAGATGCTGAAAAGATCACAGAACCATCAGTAATTGTCCAAGAAACAACGTCTGAGTCTACCAGTACTGATATAAGCGACAGCCAAAAACTTGATGAAAGATTCAGCACAGAATCGCAAAAAGACCAAGAAAAAGAGGTTTCAACTACATTCAAACCATCTTTAGACGACAAAGAACAAACTACAGTAGGTATTTCAAATGAGACAGAAAAACCACTTATCCCAGATGATGAAAAACCTGCACAGACGGAAAAAGAACAGATTTCAAGCACATCGAGACCATTAGAACATGATGTGCCGTACGAAACCACTGCTCCTGAAGAAGAATTCATCCCGGCGCTGATAACTAAAGCCACGACCGCCAAAGTTGAAGAAGAAATTACTACGTTACCCCCTCTATTTGATAAATTTACCAAACCAGAACAAAAACCAAGTGAAATATTGCCATCAACTTCTGCGCCTGAAACACCTAAACCTGGATTTAACGAACTACAACCGACTGACGAAGTACCTTCACCGGAGGATGACGGTCAATTTCCTCCAAGTGGCGGGTACGGTCAAGAACCAGATTACGCTGAGGAAGATCAAGCATTCGGACCAGGAACGTGCCGTTATGGTGGAAAAGTATATGTTTCTGCTCAACAAATACCGAGAGATGATCCTTGTGATTTTTGCTTCTGCTTCAGAAGTGACATTATTTGCTTGCAACAAAGTTGTCCTCCTCCAATACATGGATGTCATGAAGAGCCTATCCAAGGATTCTGTTGTCCGCGATACGAATGTCCCGTGTCGATGGCGACCTCGCTCAACGTCACCACGACCACCACGACGACGACAACTACATTGCCACCACATTTCTTGCCCCATGCCTATAAGGGTGCGGCGCAAAGAAGAGGATGTCAAATCAAGGGACACACTTACAAAGTAGGAGAAGTTGTCCGCGCGTCGTCAGGACCATGTCTACATTGCACGTAAGTACCAATTCTTGTTACGCCTATCATGGTTTTTCCAAACAATTTTATCGAAAAAGGAGTTTCTCCAGTAATATTTATCGTATGTACACCAAAAGGACGAAACAATTATTTAAAATAACATGAACCGACTTCAAATAATCAGATTACAGGATTATTTGTAACTTTTTTACATTCTAATTACAACTGCGTTGAGTTTTAAAAAGTATCTAAGGTGTTAAACTAAATCGTGTTTTCTCTGTGAGCCAAATTTCATCCAAATTCGGTTAATCGTGATTAAATCACAAACATCCAAGAATTGACATAAACATTCAGATTTATAATATATCAGAAAAATTTTTGACAATGTTTACAAAGGCAGTAGAATAGGATAGAATAGGATGAAGTATAATTAAATGATTAGGTACTAACTCTAGTTTGTGTGACATTTCAGATGCGGAGGAGACGGTCAAATGAAATGTGATCCAAAAGCGTGTACGCCGGAACCAATGCTAAGGCAAATGATAGCAGCCGCCGTGTCTGCCAAGCGACGGAGGTGAAATTCCTCCGACACCTCGCCAGTAGCTCGAACACGTCTTCACTAGGATAAATAAAGGACCTATGTGATGATTATAATTTCCATCTACTCTTCCATGCACAAGAATAATGCTCAAATTATCCCGACGGAGTAGTTTAAGATTTCGTGTCATATGTGTAGTAATCGATATTTCTTTTTAACTTTTCATAAAGTGTCGTGGCACGCACAACTCAATATTGTATGTATCAATCATGACTGTGATTAAAATAATAATTCTTAAATCTGAATATTATCAAGTTTTTGGTTCTTTATTAAGGCTAATTTAATGTTATTATTATCTTTTATAACGAAAAAGTCAGTGCCAAACGATAGTGCTAAGTTGTAAACGACTATGCCTTTATGATAAAGATGTTCTAAATTTTGTGGATGTCACTTAAATGAAATTTACTGACCAAAGCGAAGCTGAATACTGAAAAAAAGAAGATGATTGTTCTAATGCACAAATCAAGCTTCGCAGGTCATTAGATCGCCGAAATCTTGACCATTTTACATGTAAACTTAATTGTTTTACCGATATAAGTTTAGTCAATTTCTTTGTTTTTACACGATGTTACGCTAAACGGTCTAGTATCGTGTAAATATGAAGTATCTTTTAAGGATCCCTGATGTTGTAAATGCCTTACTTAATTTGTAATAATTTATATATTTTAGGTGTATAGTACTTAAGCCATGTTTTGAGACCAGTGACTATTATAATTTAGAAGTAAAACGAAGGCCCTTACGATAGCCGAGAAAAGTGGCGGTCGATGCGGACAGCTGCTGCCTTGGCCGGCGCTTTTCCTTCTTTCACATCTTACCGAAAACGACATTACACGTACTTGTTTTCTGTAATTAGTGAGAGCTTTACTAGCACTTGTTTAGTGATAACTAGTGGCCGATATTTTTAATCGTTTTGTAAAAACTTTTACAATATGATAAAACGACGAGACATATTGTAGGATCTTTTGTAACTTTTGATATTAAAGTGCTGGTAGACTTTGAAAAAGGTAAATAGATCGAGATGGGTACGGAAGTTGAACAGACTCTTGCGATCGTTCACCGAATAGGATTAGGTGCATAAAACGAACGGTTGCATTAATTCGTACAAATCTCCTTCTTTAACTACAGGTTGTAGTTATATTACTTCTTATTTATTTAAAGTTGTAGCAATAGTAATATACTTATTGGTTTAGAGTAGTGATCGCAAGGAACGTTTCACTGTTTCAATAACTCCCGAATATAGGTTCAGCGCAAAATGTGTCATTAAACTATGATTTTAATCATTTACTTATATTTTACCGAGTCTAGCTATGACCTAGCTGTCTGTACAACTGTGCAAATGAGTTTTAAATAAAATATCTCAAGTGAAACTTGCTGTTTTTCCTTAAATACATTTAATGTCAACCCTCCTCCTTCTTTCTTTTTTTCTAACTGACAAATACAGTATACGACGTGTTAATGAATAAACGCAAAACTAGAAAGTAGTTTGTTTAGAATCGAGAGCAGAATCGAATTATCATGGTTTCAACATAGGTAATTTTTTCAAAAGATTAAATAAGTTGTTTGTACAATTTAAAATTTACTGAACTCGATCTCAACCCACCACACAGGTGCACTCAACCTACTTCCTACCAAAACAAGATCCTTAAAAATGTATTCATAAGCACGTTAGCGCTTTCATTCATTGCTGAAATGATAACAAATCATTATTGCCTGAAAACTTAAAATGCGAATAACTTTTAAAGTTTTAACTATCAAAATAATGACATTATTGTTTCAATCTAATTATTTTGTTATAAATCAGTTGGGGTGTATGAGGTTTTGCACTTATTCATTAACACGTTGCAGCTCAGGGCGCAGGTACTGCTTATTATTGCGGACTATATGGGGGCCACACCAGTGACGGCGAAGCGCCCTGGCAGGTCAACCGAACCAGTTAATTGAACTTAAGCAATCTACCCAATCTACCCAAGGGCACCCATAAAGGGTACGGACCTCAGCAATGGGCGTTGCTGGGACTACGCGGCGGATTGTGTAATGGGGATAGGTGAGAAACGGCCAGCGACGTGCCGGTAGCCTCTGTAGACGCCAGAAGGAAAAGGAGTAGGCAGAGATCGCAACTGTCCCCCGCGGCGACGACGGGGATCTCGATTATTACGGCGACGCAACATAGAGATGATTGTGTTACCGGTCGTGCCTCCTAATTCTTCCTAAGTATGTATGAGCTAGGCGACGACAAAAAGAAAATTTCATAGACTAAGATCCCGTTGCGAGTTTTCTACACACACATGTTTAGTTTAGGCAATGATACTTACATATACCAGTGGAAATGCCGTACTTTAAGGATCCTAAAAAATTGGTTTGCCACTCTTAAGCCTGTCGTAAACCTTTTACAGACCATAGCAAAATTGTTTTTCCTATTGTGTTACTTTATTATACTATTAAAACCTTCCTTGAAAACAGATTTCATATGTAGAAGAATCATTAAAATCAATCCTAAAACTTATGAGTAAATTTTCCCCATTTACACGATTCGATTGAGGGAGTTGATTGCTATGAAAAAAACAATGTGAATTAAAATTAGGCCCTACGTTTACCTAAATATCCCACCCGAATCACTACCGTAGTTTTTTGCGTGGTGCGTGCAAGAACAAACAGTTGCTGATAAGCATACAAAAATCCTAAAGACGATTACAGTTACAGGGAAAGTTTTTCAAAACCAAATTAACGAAATTTCTATGTGAATTGTGTTTTATAGCGATGAAGAATTATGACAATAAGTACAAGTAGAAGATAAGTAGATAACTATATTAGCTTACTAAGGTTTTATCGAAGAACAAACAAAATTTGCGCGCCTGCAAACAGGCTAAATACAGCTACTGAACAAAGTAACACCTTTTTATAACAAAGTATTTTGGCAAATAAAATATTTCATTTCATTTCATTTTAATATCCTTTCTCCCCCTTTTAACTTTTTTGTAAATATTTTTTATGAACTGACGGACGCAAAGATTACAATTAAGTATATTATATAATTCCAAGAAATTTAAAATTTTGATGTTTGATATTACAATAACCAATAATGAATGAATGTGGGTTTTAGTCTCTGACGTATCAGTCTCTCTCATTATCTCTCTTATCTCAGTGAAACACCGAGCTCCGAGCCAAATTTACCTAATTTTAATAAAATTATCAAAAAATAGTCACGGATAAATTAAACAGGGTCACACAGAACCTTTTGCCTTGGAATTGGAACCTAGAAGGACTCTATCGATTTTTCCACGTACCACGTGATTACCCTTGAAATAGCTCGGTCTCAACCTGGGTCTCATTTCGGGGTAGCCAGCTTCACTCATGTTTATAAAACTACGGACAGTTCACGGAAGATGGCGTTTCACGCAAGAAAAACGTCGGAAGCCTATTCAAAATCGTAACACCACAGAGTTACTATAATTACTAATACCTAATGTATTAATTTCACACATGTTTATAGCAGATTAAATGATAAAACATTAACGTGAATTGAAAATACCTATTTTCATTTATACCTGAACCGAAAATACCTACCTTGGTAAAGATCCTAGAGAGACACAATAGGGACCATTCTTGTTTGTTCTCTACAAAAATTAAATATTTATACTACTAAAATAGGAACTTGTTTCTTTTAAACGTTATAACATAGTCAGAAGAACCGCTATATAACTTAAAAATCGTCTTTACTAAAAAAAGCGCCTACCTATAGGTTAGATTTGATTTAAAAGTTCCCTTTGTATTTCGAATTTAAGGAAAATAATTTCAAACTACCTGTACAACCTACATATTCAAACAGTGTAAATACCTGTTCTTGAAGTTGCTCCTGCAACTCTCTTCAACTTTTCTACTTTTTGTTCAATAATCATAATATGGGAACGCCTGTCCTTAGACGGATAAACATTAAACGTTCTAATACCGTGTTTACAACTTGATTACGCTTTTTAAAATCAGATACCACATGCTGAGGTGGCCGCATATTCTCACTTAATATTGAGTTTTTAATGATTTTTCAATTGCAATTTTTGACACATTATGCAAAACACACTAGTTATTTTTAAACGGGCGGTTTCGACCATCAAACTGAACAACTTCCGCTATGGAGACAACGTCAAAAAAAAAAATCAGCTGTCCCAAACATTTGAGTCTAGTAGCTACTGCAGTGTCTGCAGTTTTGTATAAAACAGTTTTTTTTTCTAAATTGGCTCCATAGTGAATGTTTTTCAATTTGATAGTCTAAACCACCCCTTTAACCTCTAGGGTGTTTTGTTACACCCTGTATTTTTCTACTTCTATACAAACAGATAACAAGTAATTTTGTACCAGTAAGCAGTTCCACTATTTTATTTAGAAGTTATTATTAAACATCCAGACAATGGCATTGAATAATAAGTAGTATCGATAAAGTAAAACCCAAATAACGTACTAAGTTTATAGACGAAGTTGTGGAAAGTTTTATTATGCACGATAATGGCTCATTACTTTAAACCGAGTTATTAAGATCTCCATCTAAATTACAATGATAATTTTATTTAAAAGGGGTCCGAAAGTTATGATAGCAAAGGTTTAATAGAGTTTTTAACCAAATTGATATCCAACTCAATTATATTTAAGTACCTATTTTTAGGGGTATCTACATACCTATTATAAATAATTACTATTCCCACAAAATATTAATAAATTTTTCAATTTTTTTCTACGTTATGGCGACAAGCCCGACGATTTTCTTTATTGAATGTTATAATTTTAATATTAAAGCTTCATCGGAATGTCCACGTTATGCTCAGCAAGCTATTTGTTACCTATGTAGAAATATGTACCCTCAATTTGAATAACTCCGTCTCTTTCCCACTACAGCCACTCATTTCACCCGTTTCGCTCTATCCCATTACTTTTATATTGTTCGCTAACTTTCTTGTTTGTATAAGCAAATACACGTATTTGAAAGTTTGTATATTTGTAGGTTGTATTATACAATAATAAGTGTTATACTTTTACAGTTTTAAAATGTTTCATCGTTTTATTAGATTTTTGTTACTTTCTCTTGTAATAAGGAATTTATGAATCACTCATATAGTCAACCTATCAATAATTAAGTTGGTTTTGTTTACGTTTTGTTTTATCGGAAACCAAAAATTTCGGTTTATTTTTTGAAACTCTAGCACTGAATTATTATTCTCCTCCCCCATTTGTCTCCATTAAGTATGTATGTGCAGAGTAAGGTTCTATTCACTATTTTATTCTATACCTATAACCCATCCCTGTATTATTTATGATAAACAGTACAAGTTAGTAAACATATTCTATCCTACTAATATTATAAACGCGATAGTTTGTAAGTATGGATGGATGTTTGTTATCCTTTCACGTAAAAACTACTGAATGGATTTTAATGAAATTTGGCACACAGATAGAATATGATCTGGATTAACACTTAGGATACTTTTTTAAGGTCTACGCAGACAGAGTCGTGGGCAACAGCTTGCATATACGTAGTAAACACATTATTGTAGTAAAAGCACTAAATGATTATGCGAATAACTTTTATATCCGACTTAAACATTTGCTGCTCTACTATTTTGTTAATTAGTTCCTAGGTATATTTCAATGTATTTACTTTGCAGTCGATCTATATCTATTATATCTTCTTTATCTATATCTATCTATACATATAGATAGAATATATAGAATATATAAATAACATACTAAAATTGTAAACTTGTCCTGGATGTGACGATATTTGCAAAAATATTAATTGGAAAATATTAATATACGTAATCTGTTTATCGGTTTGTCTGTTTGTGCACACATCATTTGAAAACTACTAAACCAATTTAGATAAGGGTTTCACAAGTATTGGGCTTGGTTTGAACAATTAGGCTTTATTTTATCCCAATCGGTTCGTATTTCAAGTCAGCGGTTTGCGCGTACGAATTCGCGGCTAGTGAACATTATTTGTGCACATCCGTTTCATCAGTATAAAATAAGTTAAAAGTCGGTTTGATTTAGGCCAATCTAGTGAAATAAATAATATGAAGGCAATATTTATGAAACACGAAAAGTACTTTATTTTTCCAATATCATTCTGATACTTGGCATGTTTTCAGAAGTTAAGATTGCATTCCATCTATAAACTCATAGTCACATTATAAATTTTGAGATAGATGCCAAGTATAAAGGAGAGTAGATAATTTAAAGAGGTATAAACTCCACATCACGATGTGATTCTCTAATAGCTTGCAGTATTTGTAAATGCTGATAAGAGAGGGGCAAATCATCGAGATGTCACGGGTAGGTATTCGCGGGACTATGGAAAAGTTTTATCGGAGTTAAAGGATTTTGTCAAATATTGTAAAAGCTCAAAAACAAGAGGAATACATTCATGTTCAGTATTCTTCTTCTTATCGTGTGGGCAGAAAGCCCTGGTGTCAGAGTTTTTTCAGACCGCCTCACGGCCTCTGACGTGGTTTTTATGTAACGACTACTACCACCAGAGATAGTAGCCGGGACCACCAGCCTAACGTGCCATCCGGAGCACGGAATCATCGTTCTTATCAGACAATCAGGTGATTCAGCCTGCAATGTCCTAACTAACTGGGGAAAAACGCACAAAGTGACATATCACTAGGTGTCCCCCATGAGAATCGAAACCACGACTTCCGTCTCAAGAGCCCATTGCTCTTAACCATTAGACCACGGATGCAGTTCAGTATTTGCAAGAGTTTTATTGTACGTAGTTGTCCCAAAATACAGCAGAATCTATTTTTTAAGTTGGGTCGTGTCGGTGGTGATATGGCGGCTCGCGAGTCGCGGTTCGCGGGCCGCGCTCGCGGCTCCGCGGAGTCCCGTGCACCCATCCCGAAGCCGCGGCGCCGCCCCGCTCCGTTCGCGGTCTCCATGGCGACCAGCTCAAATGACGTATCGATCCCGCGTGGGGCGGGGGAGCCCGCGGGGTGGCGCCGCTCCACCCGCCGCCGACCCCCTGGCACCCCTGCCACTGCCACTCGACCGTTGGCCCATGCAAAATGACGGATGTAAAGTTTGGATATACCTCCTTGGAAGGAAATGATATTTTCATTAAAATGAAAATGAGGTAATGTTTTAGGATTTATCCCTCTTTACAATATACTCATTTAGAAAAAGTTGAGGTTCATCTCTATCCTGAAAAAGCTTTTTGCTGGAATTGTTTTATAAAGCAATTCAGACGTCCATTTTGGGTTTTTTACAGCTGACATATCTTTAGATACTAACAATTCAAAGAAAACCAAGACAACAATTATTTAAACGGATTTTTTCATTCTGCTAGATACAGGACAAAAGCCTCAATTAAAAGTTAATAAAAATGTAGGTACATCTTTAATTAGCGTTTTGTCTAAGTATTTCTGCATTATTCATAAGCTATAATAAAGTTTAATATCATTCGTATTCATGAAGTGATTTTCAGATTTTGATATCTCACAAAATTGCCGCAAGTACAACATCCCTCCAGGATAGTTCCTGCACAGGCTAAACTTTGATTAGTTCATGCAATCAAGCTATTTAATTTCCCAATACGACTACTGAAATCCAATTACTGGTTAATTTTGAAATATTACAGAGTACGAGGTATAAAGGGTCAGTATTTCCTAGCTGACCCTGATTATCGAACTCGTACATACATGACTTACCATTTGACCAGGGACATCAACAAATATCTTTGAGATTGTCACACAAATTTTCTAAACAGAATTTAGCCTGGACTTGTATTATGATTTATGATGACCAGACAACGATATACAGAGTGTGACAAAACATAGTAATACTTAAGGGCGTGCTTCAGACCATCAAACTGAACAACTTTCACTGTGGATCCAACATCAAGAAAAAATTTTAAAAATCAGATTTTTGTTTATTTTTTCTCGATTTTTGTTGGCTGGCTCCATAGTAAAAGTTGTTCAGTTTGATGGTCTAAACCACCCCCTTAAGTATTACTAGGGTGTTTTGTTACACCTTGTAGAATACATAGATACAAAGATACAAATATCTATGACTCGGGTACAAATATTCACATTCATACAAATATTTGACCCTTACGGCATTCAAACCAGCGACTCTCGGCACAGCAGGCAGGGTTCATTACCGACTGAGCCATCGGGCCGTCACATCATCATATAGGCAAACGAAATCTATGAGAAATGTGACGTTCCATTGAGAAGATTTTCAATTTTCATTCAGAAAAGAGTAGGTTTATTATCAATTTTTTAACAGGAGCAAACTCCAGTTCTGAACATAAGACCAAAGGTACCTACACTGAAATTCATTAAATGAGAGACTTATCAATTTTCAATTATGCATTCACTATAATCACTCTACAGTTTTTAAGAAGGCATAAAACAATGTAATTGAACACGGAAACGTTTAAATCGAGAAATACGTTTCTTTTGCGGAGAATGAATGTCGTAGGTACTTCGTTCTTTTGGCCACAAATTACTTTTTATGCCTGTAATTCAAATTATAACGAAACAAATTAGAGCAATTATAATTCAAATTATTTTTAAATTTAATCATTGCCGTGTTTAAACGGTCTCTTCTAAAATTTTGTTTCAAACATTAACATAATTAAGTGGTTCTCAAAGTTTTCCCATTATAAACTTAGCGAGAAATTTTATTTTTCCCTCAAGTCAGGCGTGGATGTGTGCGCGCGTATGCACGAGCCAGCGAATTGGATTTTCGCTTGTGTGAGTAAACCTACTTTTGCTGGGAGAACAGGAAAACCTTGGAGATTCATGAAATATTAATATAAAACGCCTGAAAAAGTTATTTCTTTAAGGAATATAAACTTATGTTGTAGAATTACTTCCGTAGAGGTAAGTAAACATTATGTTTGAGAAAAGCAAATATAGTATGTATCTAGTATGTTGAACAACTTTGCAACAATGTAGGTACATACTCGTATAGTCGCAGTTAATGAGTTTGATAACTTATCGTCAACACAGGATTATATTATTATATAATTACTATTTTGGAATGATAAATGCAATATTAACTATACAGGGTGTACAAAAACACCCTAGTAATACTTAAGGGGGTGCTTCAGACCATCAAACTTAACAACTTTCACTATGAAGCCAATGTATGGGATAGCTGTTTTTTTTTCTCAACGTTGGCACCATACGACGGTTGTTCAGTTTGATGGTCTGAAACACCCCCTTAAGTAATACTAGGGTGTTTTGTTACACCCTGTATTTACACACACTCAATTAAAAGCCGCATGGTTACCGAATTAAAATACTTTGCTTACTCTATTTCTACATGAAGATTCCGTACAAGGCAACTATGAGATAGGGTTTCATTCGTAGTATTTTTACTAAAACCTAAATTATCATCAGCCATGGTACATGTACATGATATGTAGTCCGTGCAGATTCGAACCTGAACCTTCATGATTGAGTGTCTATACTTCTCCGCAACGAACGCGCCAATGCTCGCTACCTAAAGTAAAAAACCTAAATAAAACGTTAAATGTGATCTTAAGTACAACAACACACTTAAAACGTAGACTGCTAGTTGTATCAAAACTTCTAACCACCTCAAAAGCGATTACGGTCCGTATCCGAGAGCTATAAAAGTTTGAAATTAAAGCTACGAATTTGTTTTGCAAATTCGCCATACAAAAGACTTCAACGAATAATCAATTAAAGAAAATTATGTTACACTATTAACATTTGAGGAAAATTTTATATTGCCAAAAATATATAATTTAAAAACGATTCCAAGTATTCGAGTTTCAGTCATAACGTCTTCCCTCGATGCGAACTAAGAAATATAGATCCAAGCGAGCAAAACCTGTACTAAATCACTAGTCTGCATTATTACGTAGGTATAATTTCTATGATCAACAGATTCGCCATTATTATTCTATTCAAATCATATCGGAATCAAATCTTTTATGTTTTAGGGAGTTACCAGGAAATATTTTGAACTAACTTGTCTCCACCATCCAGCACTGGGTCTGCGTGGTGGAGTCTGGCCCGCTCTCTTAAAAGAAAACCAGGAACTTGCTCTACATCTGTGGAACGTATGCACATAGACTCATGATGATGATGATGATGATGAAACCATTTTCTTCTTATCAGTACGTGTTTTCTTGCAGTAACAATATCATTGTACCTACAAAAGAAGTTTAGCCGAAACGGATTGTAAACAACAAAAACAAATAAAAAGTTCTACTTGCAAGTATTTTAATTAAATATTATGAATAATGGAGTTTCAAGAAAGAACGTTGGACTAAGAAAAAAACTCGTCTTAGAAGACTTCAAGTTTTCGTCAAGTTTTAGCGACAACGTGCCTGTGTGGAGTCAATTTTATCTCCAATTTGAAATAGTAATCTTTATACGTATTTCAATTATTTATTTTTGGAGGGAATTACGAAACCAAATAGAAAACAATTTTTTCTCTGTTATTTTACCTCATTATAGAATTATGGACATATTTATTTACATAACAGGGAAGACCAGTTTAAAAGGCGAAATTATTATTTCTAAAGATATTTCTCACACAGACTAGTGACAGAGAGACCCGTGACTCGTGTTCCTTACAATAAATGGCTACAATGTTACACAAAAGACATGTCAGGAAGAAAGCAGCAAACGATGAAATAAAGAGGGGTGTAGAGGGCGGGCTGTCTACAAAACCATGCACTTATTTTAATGTCGTGGTAATTTGAAATTAATAGAAATGAAATTAAATTTAAGCAAGCACTACACTCTCACGAGAACTTCTCGACGAGAACTTTTAAGGAAAATTACTTGGCCTCACGACGCCACGACAACAAAGAAGGGCATCCACACTCTCGTTCTTAGTCTTTCTCGTCTGTTCTCGGCGAGAATGAAGTGCCTGCTTTGAATATTTTGAAGTCTTTTGTAGCTTCAGTTTGGGATTAAGAGCCGTATCGCACAAACGATATCGAAATCGATATCGTCTTGGGCTGTCTAGGGTTTCTGCTCGAGATTTCTCGACACTTAGTCGAGACGAAAAAAAATTCTCAATAAATCGAGAACTCAAGAAATCAATTCAAAGAACACTAACTAACGAAACGTGAGTGTCACGTATGTTTATTATATAATCTAGGGTCTATTTTTCAATTGTCAGTTCATTCTTGAATAAATTATGTCTGTTGAAACAAATATAACTTACCATACACCAGCGATCCAGAAACATAGCTGGAGAAACTCTAGTTTTTTTAATATTTCAATTCAGTTTGGAAAATAGGCACCAAAGAGACATTATTGGGATGTCGGAATAAAAACGTTTAAATGATTCTAATATATTTTGAAATGAACTGGCAAGATATTTTGGAAAAAAAAAACCAAAAGCCATAAAAGTAATAAGGAAGAAAGCTATATTTTTTTAAATTGAAGTATTTGGCTTAACGTCATTTTTTTTTTACAGATAGCTGACTGTTCTTTATTTCTTAGATCTAATGAAAACTCTTTGGTTATATGAAAAATAAATGTAGACGAGAAACAAAACCTTTTTGGATTCCCAAAATGTTTTTTTAACTTCTTTTTATTTTATCAATCCCAATCATAGACGAAGAAAAATTGTTCGTATCTTCTCTCTCTACGATCCCAATCGTAAGTGATATCATTTGTTTAAAGGAATAAAAAAATTTTTTGAATGAAATAAAACACTATTTTAGTAATAATTATATCGAAACGAGTTCCTAGTTTTGATATACTTAGACGAGTCAGGTATAGTTTAAGTTTAATTCTTTTTTTCGTGTATAATATATGATTTGTTATCACCTCACCGTCACCTACGTGTAATTTACAATGATGTAAGGTTAGTAACGCAATTTATAGTTGAAAGCTAGTCCACTTTGATGTCATTGATCTCATTTGCTAGTGAAACAACCGTTTTTCATTGAAGAATAAGAAAAATCATTATGTTTTATGCAATAAAAATTCTCGACAACTCGAGAAAATGCGAAAAATCCTGGTCGAGAACTCTCATATCTCGTCCATACGGAACCCTAAAACGTCCTACATATTTAGGGCTGTAACTTTTGAACCGTAATAGCTAGACAGTGAAAATTTTCACTGAATATGCGTATTATGGCGGATTTATTAACAAAGAATAAAAATGTCAAAAAGTTAAAATTTACGGGGGTCCTCATACAAGAAACTAATTTTTATCAACGGTTTTTCTTCTCGCTCTATCGTAAAAACGGTAATACATACAAGCGTCAAACTTGGTGTGATTATAGAGCAAACTTTACAGTATAACAAATAATAAAAACCGGCCATTTGTGAGTCGGTCTTGCGCTAAAGGTCCAGGAGAAAACAAAACGTTTTTCTTAGTTTATATGTTGTGTGGTGGCACGGAACCCTCGGTGCGTGATTAGCCCGACTCGCACTTGACCGGTTTTTTACTAACCATCTGAAAATCAAAGAGAAGTAAAATAATTAAACCCGAGCAAAGTAATTATTTATCAGAAGATATTCTAGGAACGCAATCAGTGCAATTTAGAAAATTCCTCTCGCCGGAAAGAGATTACCTTTTATAGTAATTGAAATTTTATAATCATGACAGACACTGTGATTACGATAAATAAAATTATGTTTACTATATTCTGTAATATTTATGTTTAGTTACGAAGTCATTAAGTACAGTTAACAATTTCTCTTACGAACCGGTTCTTGGGTTTGAACAAACTTACTTATGTTCGCTTTATTACTCCAAACTGGTTATTTCATAACTAATAACGATATTAAACATTTGAACAACTTTGACTTTTTGATAAAGTATGACAGATGTAATAAGAGCTTTTAAAAAGCATATTTTATCTAGTTACAAAACTACGTACAGATTCAAAGAACGTACGACGTACGACAATTAATGTTACTTTAAATGCTGTATTTGTTTAAGTAATTCGGTATGTCAAGTTTTTTTTTGGAGGGCTGAATCGAAAACCATTTCGAGGTAATTTGTCGCAATAATAATATTTTTTATGTCAGAGAGAGAGAGAGATTTTAATAAAATAACGTAGTTTTTCGGTCCGTCCAGTGACGTCACTAGAAAACCTGTGAACTCCTTGGTAAACTTAAGAGGATATAATTCGGAGCGCGCTCCATACAAACGTACTATGGTGATATTTTCAATACTAACCACTTAAACTCAATGAAATTTGTCAGAATCAATCTAAAAACAAATTTCTATGCTTGTTTAGAGTCAGATTTTCGTTAAAATGTATAGTTTTAAAGTTACAGTCCCTCAAAGATTTCCATACAAATCTTCAATTAATACTAGCATTTAAACTGTATATTTTAACGAAAATCTGACTCCATACAAGCATAGATATTTGTTTCAAGATTGTTTCAGCAAAATTTTATTGACTTTCATTGGTTAGTATTGAAAATATCACCATAGTACGTTTGTATGGAGCGCGCTCCGAATTATATCCCCTTAAAATAACTGGCCATTATGAACAAAAAATCATTCACAATGTCAGAATTTGACATTTGATGTTGCAGTTTCTGTTTCCAGCAGTCAAAGAGATTATACCTAATAGAGTGAGCCATACCAATTGTAAAGTGTCCCCTTTTTTTGACATTTAGGTTTGAGTGTGTGATGTCAAGTAGTATGGACAAAAGGCACCAAGTGACATATGGCCTTATGTTTACGGTCACTTTTCACACACACGACCTCAAAAAAAAGTGGACAGCCGCATAAACAAATATCTATAGTTCCATCTCCTTCTACTATTAAAGGAACGTCATAAGACAAAAGAGACTGACTACAATCGTAAATTTATGCGGACTCTATGGAGATCCTTCCTCTGAGCCAGCAGCATAGAGTTAGAAAGAAAAGGCAGGATTTTTTTTAAATAAAACAGTAATTCGTTTTTCTCCATGGAGTTCGAATTATTTCCTCTCCACCATTTTTTCATTTACAGATTACAGATCAAAGTAATTTAAAAATTAAATTTAAGCTGATAAACTCGATGAATCGCAGTAAAAACTAAATAGGTTTCTTAAAATTATGTCTTCTATCCATAAAAATTTAAATTAAGACCAAAAAAAACTTGACATACCGAATTGCTGCTTTGATTTTTTGACACATGTATCATATATTCAAGGTTTCTGGCGTGGTGGTCCAGTGGCGAACCTTACCTGACGTGCAGGAGGCGATGGTTTGACCCCGTCCAGGAGTGCAATTTTTAAAAACTCATACTTTGAACTCAGCAGTTGAAAATGTCAATATTACTATGGAGATATGCATCTTTCTATGCTGATTTGACTTTCAAAATCATGATTCAGGAGTGCGATTTTTGAAAGTCAAATCTACAGTAGAAAGATGCATATCTCCAATTCTCCAGAGTAATATTGACATTTTCAACTGCTGAGTTCAACGTTTGAGTTTCAAAATTCGTGATTTTTTAAAGTCACCGGCTGAGTAAAATGGCTGATATTCACCGATTTCCCAAAGTTCGCATTTTTTAATCTTACCGGTGACTAAATTCTCATACATTCAATACGAGTGCCCTTACCCACTCGTATTGAACTCCCCTGAGTTGAGAGTATGAGAAGGCTTTTGTATGAGATTTCAAAACCGTTCAAGCTGTGACATTCAAAAGTCGCACCCCAGGTCGATTCGTACCAATGAGTTTTTTGGAATGTATGTACGATTTGTAGCACCACTGGTTTTTCCGTGAAGGAAAACATCGTCGTGAGGAAACCTGCATGCTTCAATTTCGAGGCATGTATTGTACCCACCGTCCATTACAAGTGGCGACAGGCTCACTCCCTGTCACACTGGACAGAGTTTCGGTACCACCAGTAAAACGCGGATGTTCTGAGGTTTCAGAGTATTTCTGACTACCTCCTCGGGGAATATAGTCGTGAGCATATGCTTATGCACGCTTATGCATCACATACAAGGTGTCAGCACGCTTATGCATCCTACCAATATTTAAAGGGATGGTTTAGTTCATCTAACTAATCAACTTTCACTATGGAGCCTGTTTCATACAAAACTGTAGTACCTACCTATTCAACTAAAATGTATGTGGGAAAGAAGATTTTTTTCCCCGCTTTTCCTATCCATATTGGAAGTTGTTCAGTTTGATGATCTAATCTAAACCACCCCTTTAAATATTACCTAGCGTGTTTTGTTTCACCTTGTATTTGGATATGCACTATACTTGGAATTATTTCGTCACAACATTGTTGTTGTGTTGTGTTATTTACATTAAAGAATAAAAAACTGGACAAGTGCGTATCGGGCCACACGCAGGGTAGGGTTCCGTAGTTGCCCATCACAATATACGGACTTAGAAGGGGGCTTTTTGTTATATACTACGGTTTAACGGCTAATAAAGTCTAAAAAGTACATTTTACAAGTTGGTCGACTATACGTATCCAGAAACAACCGTTAAGCTAGACCGATCCAACGATACCCCACACCATGGGAGAGATGAGAATAAAAATGGTATCCCCACTTTTCGTGTTGTTTCGGGGTGATACCCTAAACAAATATATTTTACAAGATTTTATTTTATCAATTTGTCGGCGTGATTAATATGTATACCCTTGTCAAAATACAGTTTTCAAGTACTAAGCGTCTCTGAGCTAAGCCGCGGAAAGACGAACGGACATGGCGAAACTATAAGGGTTCCTTGTTGACTACGGAACCCTAAAATCACGTTATACTTAACTTTTTAGGTAGGTATTCTGATATCATCTTCTATCGGGAGTAGATAATCTATGTGTCCTATTGTATATCTATTAGTATTACTTATGTTTTCAACCTTATTACTCACAATGTAGTGCCACAAAGTGCAATTTATAAATCAGCTGATAGTGTAAATTCTATTTAAATGTTAATCAAACGGCTATCAATTAGGTATTCGTGTCATGTTTCGGACAATAACTATAAGTTTCAAGTCTCTACAATCTAGTTTTCGACAGTGGAATTGATTTAGACTCGGTACAATGCTGCAATACGATATCTTATTTATACAATAGAAAATGCACCATTTGCTATTAAAAGGAAAATGGAAATCTTTTTCTCATTTTTGAATAGATTAGATGATTATCGAAGAAACCCTTGGAATTGAAAAAAACTCTACCCCATATAATAAGAAATTTAATTAATAAATCTATGTCCGGAAAATGAACAATATAGTCTGACAATAGGACGGGACATGTCGGCCAGACCCCCTCACCTCGTCCCGCGCACCCCCGGGCCCTCGGTCCGTCCGCCCGCGCTGGAATGCCCATTGTCCCGTCGATATGATGTTATGGCAAACCACTTATGTCAATACGTGTTTTAGTTCGAATGAACAATGAATTATTATTTAAAACCAAAAATAAAAATCTATTATTTTATAACCTATTGTTTGCCTTAAATGCTGTGGAATATTGTCATTTATCGTAAATGCACTTGAAACCAGTTTTATTCGACAATTTCGGTATTGAAACTACATACTACAGTATATTATTATTTTCGAAGGACAGATTTTTCTGAAACAAGTATACAGGGTATAAGGGACAGCCTCCGCAGACTGAAAAGGTGAACTCAGACCAACAAACTGAACAACTTTCATTATGAAGCCTACCTCAGCTGTCCCATACATTTGAGTCGGGTAGGTACAGCAGTTTTGTATGATACAGCACATTTTTAGTATAGTCCTGAGGTAGACTCCATAGTGAAGGTTGTTCAGTTTGATGGTCTGAGTTCACCGTTTCAGTCTGCGGAGGGCTGTCCCTTGCACCCTGTATTTTGAAGCTGACAATAGAAATGGCAGCACTCTTTCGTTTTAAAAGAGCTTTCATGGCCACGTTCGTTGGCTGAATAATGCTCGGTTCACATGGCACCAGAGTGTGCGAAGGACTGTGCCAAATTTTTTGAAGCGCATGTCAAATATTATTTTTAACCCTTATATGCAAACGGTGGTATTTTGTCAATAATATACGGCAGCATCTGCTGCAATTCGCTGCGTTCTGTAGCATCGTAGTAGGTCTTGAATGTATGATTGGATTTCAGAAGTGTTGTCACTACATATATTTATGAGAGCTAAACCTACTGTTAGCTTCATTTAAAATAGGTACTTTTAATTCAGTGAGTACTCTCTTTAGAATTATTTAATAACATTCATATACTGGCTACACCGGCGAAAACTATACGTTTTACGTGACTGCGCGCCTTAAGTACGATCGGGTTTATAATCTGTGGTTGTTCACTTTTCAATTTGTAATTTGTAACGAATCTTCTTGTTGTTTTTGAGTAATACAAAGTTAAATTGATACAGAAGTCTTATTTTAACAAAGTACTCCTTAATCAGTGATCCGTGAGCAGTTAAGCTTTCAACTCAGAAGCGCGAAATAATCTACGCCCGTGGTAAATTCACCAGGTGATGAAGAAATTAAGGTCAGATCGTTTTATTGTTCATGTTTTACCAGTTTCTTATTCCTGACGATATTATTCAAATGTAGCAGTGTTAAAACTATTAATTACTGTCGTGAAATTTGTGAGTGAACAATATTGAAGAGTTTAAAGTACCTAAATAAACCGTTACCTTCAAGTGTTATTTAAAAACTAGCTCAAGTTAAGATAAAAGTGTAATAAAGTGGTAAAATTATGATTTCTCCGATATTTTGCATGATTGTAAAGTGATTACGTAATTTCAACGAGTGAAAATAATTAATGTGTTAGCTAAATTTTATGTACAGCTTTTGAATCTTTTGAATCATTAGACATCGTATTAATCATATTATTAGATACAAATTGTTTTGGCGCAAATATTTCTTTTAAATTCTTTAATTAAACAAATAAAATAATCAAGCACGATGGGTAAATCGCGACGTCGCAAAAGGCGTAACAGTTATGAAAGTGATAATTCTGATCCACCACAAAAATTATCTAAAAAGACTAGACGTAGCAACAAAAAATTTCGACCATTGCACCCGGAAATTATTTCGAATAAAGGAAATGACTCACAGTTTTCTACTTGCTTGTGGGAAACTGAGACTGTCAATCAAACCACAGTTCCTCAGGTACCCACATGCTCAGGGCAGAATCAACAAACTCAAGTACCTGTATCTAAATCAGCAGATACTGAGACTGTCAATCAAAGCACAGTTCCTCAAGTACCCACATGCTCAGGGCAAATTCAAAATACTCAAGTACCTATATCTACTTCAGCAGAAACTGAGAATGCCAATCGAAGCACAGTTCCTCAATTACCCACATGCTCAGGGCAAAATCAAAATCCCCAAGTACCTATCCCTACATCAGCGCTTAACGTTGAAAATAATATTCTAAATAACGAGGTGGTCCCACCTATTGTAGTAAACCAAAGTGATATAGTCACAGAGACACCAGTTACATGCCCAGTAATTAAACAATCTCAAAATACGAATTATTCTCAAATGCCGAATGCAAATTTTTGGGCACAGAATAATTTTCCTGTATCATTTAGCGTAGTGCCAGAGTTTGATCCCAACGACAATAGTCAGACAATAGAAAGTTGGATTAATAAAGTCAACGAGTGTGCACAGATTTATTCTTGGAATGACCGTCAAATTTGCCACTATGCTTTGCCAAAGCTGAGCGGCCTAGCCAAAAAGTGGTATCAGGGATTACCATCCGTACTTTTTACATGGACAGAATGGGAGCAAAAGCTTAAGCTAGCGTTCCCATCTAACGAAAATTACGGTGATCTTTTGACGTCCATGTTGAAAGTTCGATGCAAATTTGGTCAGCCATTAGAAAATTATTACTATGATAAAATGGCTATGATTAATAAGTGTGAAATATCTGGGGCTAAAGCAGTTGGATGCCTCGTTCATGGTATCGACGATAAATTCGTTAGGATGGGAGCCGGATCGTGTATGTTTGTCGAGCCTGAACAGCTTTTAAACTATTTTCGCACCATTTCACAGCATGAATTTAATGTGTCTTCCGTACCAAGGAATAAAAACATGATCACAAATAGACCAACTAACAGACAAAATTATTACGATTCTTCGAGAAATAATAGCTCGGATATGAATTCGCAGCAATTGCGTTGTTTTAATTGCAACGAACTGGGTCACATAAGTATCAAATGTAATAAGCCAATAAAAAGATGTACGCTCTGTTTCAAGTTAGGTCACGAAACTAAAGATTGCCGTAGAAGATTGAATATTAATGATGACAACAAAAAAATACCAGAGAGTAATCCGAATAGAACGGTTTTATACGTTAATGATCAAAGCAAAGAAAATGATAAATTCTACAAAGTTGTGAAGGTTAATGGGGTGGAAAAACAGAGCTATATTGATTTAGGAAGTAGGTGCACACTTATGCGAGAGCACGATGCAAGACAAGTAATAGGAGAATGGGAAACATGTGAATCACCAATTTTACAAGGATTCGGAAATTCTACAGTAAAGCCTTTAGGTAAAAAGATTGTGACACTAGAAATAGGGAACATTAAAGCGGAAATTGAAGTTTTAATTGTACCGGATCAATTTTTGCAAACATCCATGCTCATTGGTCATACCTTTACCGAAAGGCCAAATGTGATTGTACATAAGACGAAAGATGAATTAGTTTTTATACATTCACCGGAAGTAGAAGAAGAAAATTCAAAAGTTAAATTAGTTATTGAGAATGACGCACATATTCCTCCTCAAACCACACAACCCGTTGACGTGATCGCAGAAAATAACTATACTGGGGGATTATTTATTCAGTATAGTCATAGGAATGTTCTGAACAAAGAGTATATGATTCTTCCTGGCATTTATAAATTTGCATCAGGGAAAGGTTATTTGATGCTGTCAAATGTATCGGACCTGAAATTTGATATTTTGAAGGATGAATTGTTAACTAGAGGTCACAAATATATGGAAGTGGATACTGAATATGTAGGTATAACTCATGAAACTAAACAATTTGAAAAACTACCACTTGATGATCTAAGAATCGGTACAAATTTGAAAAATGATGAAAAGGATGCATTTTATAGTTTATTAGACAAATATAGAGACTGTTTTGCCATGAATTTAAGCGAGTTGGGTAAAACTGATTTGACGGAGATGCATATTACTTTAGCAGATCACACCCCTGTGGTGTACAATCCTTACAGGATGTCACAAGTTGAGCGTGATCAGCTTTCTAAAATCATTGATGATTTACTGTCCAATAATATTGTCAGTGAAAGTACGTCTTCCTATGCGAGCCCTGTCATATTAGTCAAAAAGAAAAATGGCGAAAAACGCCTGTGCATTGACTACAGGGCATTAAATAGGAAGACCCTCAAAGACAAGTACCCTCTACCGCGTATTGAGGATCAACTAGATAGTTTAGGGGGCAATAATTATTTCACCAGTCTTGACTTGGCATCTGGATACTACCAGGTGCCCATGCACGAATCCAGCAGGTACCTAACAGCATTTGTTACTCCAGACGGTTTATTTGAATTTAACCGAATGCCGTTTGGGTTGACAAATGCCCCTAGTGTCTTCCAAAGGACAATTAACACAATGCTTAGAGGATTTGGCAGAAATCTTGCACTTGCATACATGGATGACTTATTGGTGCCCTCAACAACGATTTCCGAGGGACTCGAGAAGTTGGAAAAGGTGTTCGAGCTCATTAAATCCGCCAAACTCACACTGAATCTCAAAAAATGCCATTTTTTCCAAACCAAAGTCAACTATTTGGGATATGAGATCAGTGCTGAGGGTGTGAGACCTGGATTATGTAAAATACGAGCAGTTGAAGAGTTTCCGTTACCAAAGAACGTGCATGAAGTTCGGCAGTTTGTGGGACTTGCAAGTTACTTTAGACGATTTATTGAGAACTTCTCGGTGATTGTGAGGCCTTTGACTGTGCTCACTAAGAAAAACATGGAATGGACTTTCGGTGAATCTCAGGTTGCAGCGTTCAATGAACTGAAAGAAAAATTGACTAGCCGACCAGTTCTGGCATTATACGATCCAATGGCAGAACTTGAGATTCATACCGACGCGAGTAAAGTGGGCATTGGCGCTATTTTGATGCAACGTAATAGGTTTGATAAATTACAACCTATTGCGTATTTTAGCCGCCAAACCACAACGGACGAAAGTAAACTCCATTCATACGAGTTAGAAACTCTAGCCGTGGTTAGCGCATTGGATAGGTTCAGAGTATATGTCTTAGGGAAAGCTTTCAAAGTAGTAACAGATTGTGCTGCGATTCGAAGTACTATGACAAAAAGGGATTTGATCCCTAGAGTCGCTCGCTGGTACATCCGTATGCAAGAATATGATTTTACCGTCGAACATAGGGATGGTACAAAAATGGCTCATGTGGATGCCCTGTCACGCAACCCTGCCCCATCGGAGCCTCAAAAGCTAGGAGAGGTTATCGAGGTATTGAAGGTTGACGATGATGTATGGTTGCAGACAGTTCAGGAGCATGACTCGGAAATACAGCGCATAATGAGCATTTTAAATGATCCAGACACTAAGGATGTTGTGGAAGTCCATAAAAACTACACTGTGAAGAACGGTCGATTGTACCGGATAATAGACAAGAATGGTGAAGTCAATTTAAGATGGGTAGTGCCTAAAACCGTGAGATGGCAGATAGTTCGCATGAACCATGATGACGCTGGCCATCTAGGATTTGATAAGACTTACGAAAAAATAAGCCATGTATATTGGTTTAAGAAGATGAGGCGATTCATAAAGAAATATTGTCAATCATGTTTGAACTGTGCGCACAACAAATTGCCGGCGGGACCCAAAGAGGGATTGCTTCACCCTATCCCCAAAGTAAGCAAACCATTTGATACATTGCATACAGACCATTGTGGCCCATTTCCCTTGAGTAAAAAGAAAAATTGTCACCTTCTCTGCATAATCGACGCCTTCACAAAGTTTATTTACATTAAACCTGTTAAAAATCTCAAAAGTAGTACCACTATTCAAGTGTTTACAGAATATTTTTCTCTATTTGGAGTCCCCAGACGATTGATTTCAGATAGAGGGACTAGCTTCACTAGCAAAGAGTTTGCTGACTTTATCAATGATAAAGGTGTGAAGCATATCCTGAATGCAGTCGCTACTCCTCGGGCCAATGGCCAGATTGAAAGATATAATCGCACAATAGTAGACTCTCTGACCGCTGCAAATCATAATAAACCAGACAATGTATGGGATCAGGCTCTGCCACATGTACAGTGGTCAATCAATAATACAATTAATAAGACTACTGGTTGTACTCCCGCGGAAGCTCTTTTTGGTGTTCGTACTACCGGTAGTTCAGATGGGTTTATGAATCCAGTTGTAGCGGAGGCACAACAGCCTCGAAATCTTGATCTTGTACGTGCTAACATAGAACAACGTATAACAGACAGCCAATCAAAACAAAAAGAGCGGTTTGATCGAACGCGTAAAAACCCAACCCGTTATAATGTTGGAGACTTAGTTAGGTTAGAGAAGGATATACGTACCGATCCAGGGCAAAGTAGAAAATTGTTGCCAAAGTGTAGTGGTCCATATAGAATTTCAAAAGTATTAAATAATGACCGATATGAGGTCGAAGATACCCCTATTACGAAGAAGTCAGGTATTAAAACGTATAAAGGGACTCACGCGATAGATAAATTACATCCATGGCTTGTTTTCAGTAACGATGTGATGTCTAGTGATTCTGAGTAGTATAAAACGTAAAAATATGTGTAAAAATTATCGTAAGACTATATGTATTCTAATTGGTGATTATTTTGTTACATTTGTTGGTAAATAACAAAAAAAAAAAAAGTTAATATCACGAAAGAAATATAAATTTGTATTTTCTACTAAAATGATAATGAAGCTAATTTGATGTAATGAAAAAGATAAAAATTGGTAATAATATTGTGATAATTATTTGCAAAACTTGAAATAACTATTGTTACCTTAATTATATATAATTTGTTGGTTGATCGAAAGCAATATATTTATTGAAATAGGTTTAATTACTTAGTTACACTATTGAGAAAGTAAAAGAAGGATGAAGTAAAATTATTTTTATTGAAAGAAAGTATATTATTTATTATATTTAGTGATCAATAGAAGAGTTAGAGAGTGAATTATAAAGTGAAAGTATTTATTATTCTTAACTTAAAGTGAAGTATTACCGAATCAACAAAAGTTGTGTAATTGATGTAGTGAATGATACAGCGATTAAATTTTGAACAAAATGTTTGAGTGAAATTATTGTTATAGCGGGTCGCCCCGAATCGATTAGTTATATTCTGTATTTTACGTAGTCATTTAAGAGTGAGTCATATCAAGCGATTGCTGGTATATGATGTATTTTTTAAGAGTGAGATGATGACTTTAAAGTTTAAGAGTGAGTCGCCCAAACCGGACGATGTAGTGTTAAGAGTGAGTCATCTGTAAGCGAATGCTGAAAGATGATGTAGAATTAAGTTCGATTAGTGATTATTATGATTAAGCCAAGTGTTAGCTATATTTAATTATAAATGTGTCTATTGATGTGTATATTGATATTACGGTATTACTAGTACGAACGACAAACGCGAGGCCGCGTTTAACGTCAGGATTAGCCGAGTGTTAGCTTCATTTAAAATAGGTACTTTTAATTCAGTGAGTACTCTCTTTAGAATTATTTAATAACATTCATATACTGGCTACACCGGCGAAAACTATACGTTTTACGTGACTGCGCGCCTTAAGTACGATCGGGTTTATAATCTGTGGTTGTTCACTTTTCAATTTGTAATTTGTAACGAATCTTCTTGTTGTTTTTGAGTAATACAAAGTTAAATTGATACAGAAGTCTTATTTTAACAAAGTACTCCTTAATCAGTGATCCGTGAGCAGTTAAGCTTTCACTACCTTTCAAAACGACTGAATTTTATATCAAAAAAAGCAAAATATTCGCTCCATTCCATCCCATTTAAAAATTACCTGCTTTGAAATAAAGCACTGCACTATCGGTTAATCCGTTCTGTGACGATGCCACAGCAAATAAGTAGGTATAAAGAAAGTCTTTGACTTCTTTCTTTTTTGAACCAGTGTTTCAAAGCATCAGAAAGCGCATTGGTAAGCTTTTAAATGTTTTGTTTAAGTATTTATCTTTGCAATGTTAAATTCACTGCAACAAGTACACATTGTCAGTCATTTTGACGTGAAATACAAAATAACAAGACTCATTACAATTTGTCACTGACACCGGAATACCTCAACTTATAAAAGCATGAAAGCAAAAGCTCTACAAAACTATGAGGACTTTATTCCGAAGACAAATTAACACCAACAAATCATGTTTTTGAGGACGCGACGACGACGCGTCGAGAGCGTAAGAGTAATGTAATGTAACGCATAGTTGCATCGAGGGTATTATAATGTTATAGTGAAGTTATTAGTGGTTGAATCAGCCAGAGGCTCTGGTCGGAGTGAACGCAGCTGTCAAGGCCAAGTGAGGTCACTCCTCCGACGCTCTCCGAGCCACGATGCCCGCGACCGGTTCTACAATTTTTAGTCTCTTTTTATTTTCATTTTTGTATACACGACGCTCAGACTAAACAATGTTTGTACGAGTCAGCATCGGATTAAACTTTTGTTGAATAACTAACTTATAAAAGTTTAAAATTAACTTTGAACACAATCAGGCAACAAAGTAACGCAGATGGTGAAAACAAATCTTGATCTTCCCATTTTGTTTTAAATGTAGGTACCTACTTACTCAAATTCGTGTTGTAAAACTTGCTAAAAATTTATTTGAAATACGCAATACCAATTGAACATTTTATTTCCTCAAAATATTTCAAAATGTCATGTTTAATTTAAACTGAACAGAACTATCTATTTATGATACGTAACTAGGTTTGTTTATTTTCTCAGAAAGTTTATTTTTCCTTGATTGGTTGATGGCCACCAGATGGCGCGTCTATAGTGTTCACACTGTATGGTTTCATTTCGTAACAGATATAAACATGGCACCCTCGTTGCTCGCTATGGAATTTTTACACGCACTCCAACTCTAAATAGCAGCACATGTGGTAGTCAAGATTGTGTGGGGTTTCCCATTGAAATGTCCATAACGGGTAGCTGGGCTAGCAATAACACCTAGCATAATTGAGTCTTTTGTTATTGGTTCGGATTCTTTACGTACCTTGCTATACAGTACGCACTAATCTTTATGGAAGATATGATTTTAGCTGCCCTTTATTTGGTAAGGGTAAATTATGTTTAAGCTTTTTTTCAAAAAGTTGCAGTTGCAGCTTTAGGCCAAATGCCATAAAGATTGTTAGGGTGCTAACGGGACCGTCTAGCACTGTCAGTCCGTCTGTCTGTCTGTACGTCCGTCCGTCTGTCTTTTGAACCGTAATAGCTACTCGATTAAAAGTTTCACAGAAATGTTGTAGGTATTATTTTGGATTTGACAAAAAAAAAGTTAAAGGGAAATCCCCAACAAGATACTAGGTTTTTTAACGTTTTTCCTCTATAATGAATCTTGCGCACTAGACGACCACGACCAGACCAAGTAAACTATAGAAACTGGGCTGCAATCGCGGTAAATATTCGGTGATTGAATCGTGATTAGACTACGTACGAACCATAACTTTTGATACATTTGGTATTGCGCTAATCGCAATGTAATGCAATGTGATTAGAACTGAAATTGGTTAAGAATAGAACTTCGATGTTTTAACTTAGCGCAATCGGGCTCCTGGTCGTGATCGTGGTCGTCGAATGCCACGATGTCACTGTGGCCACTATTTTTGATTGAAGACTAAAACTTCTTATGTTAATAGTGCAAAATCTCTAGTATAGTAACATAATTAACAAAATGTATAATAAAACATCAGCGCCTACATTCAACCCAACAATCAATAAGAAATCAATCTAAAAAGAAGTGTGTTAAATTAAACGCGAGAGAGAACGATTAAATACTAAATAACGATTCATAACAATTAATAGCAAATTGAAGCATTCTTTTGGAATTCATGCTCCGACTGGTATGTGTACCACTTAAACAGCGTCCAACCATTGGAAATGTTGGAGAAATATCAACGAACTGAAGAACAATGGAGTATTATGTGGTAATAGTGGAAATATATTCGTTGCTTATGCGTGGAAAAAAGTATCTAAACAAATCGCGGCATTGTTATCCACAATGCAGGGTTAAAACAACTACTACTTATAATAAACGTTCATAATGTCTATATTTATAACTAGATATGTGAAATTACTTTGTTTGTACTGGTTTGTTATAGTATAATGTACTATTGATCTACCTACTAATTATAAATATGAGCAAGTGTATTCAATTGAAGATTGAAAAAGAGAATGAAAATTAATGATGATGAATAATGATGACGATGATTTTAGTTATTTTGAGAAGGTAACTCTTGCTAGCTTTTATTATGTCAACAAGACAAAAAGTGACAGCAAGAGATTTAATGGAGGATTAATTTTAATGGCCGTTTCTGCAACTGATTGTTAGTGTTGTTTGAAATAAGTGTAACACGCAAACACAACATAATTACAAATACAAATAATTTAAGTTCATAATAGCATTTGGCATACTTAGGTACGGATTTGTTGAGACTTTTATACAGGGTATGGTTGGTGCGCTGGCCTGGTATCTATGCAGACAGAATCTGGAGTACCAATACTAGTGCCCTCCTACAAGCAGTGGTACCAAAAGTACTATACCGGGTGTAAGGGACAGCCCTCCGCAAATTGAAATTTATGGGACAGCTGATTTTTTTTCGCGTTTCCGGAGGTAGGCTCCACAGTGAAAGTTGTTCAGTTTGATGGTCTGAGTTCACCGTTTCAGTTTGCGGAGGGCTGTCCCTTACACTCCAAAATTAACTATTAAAGCATATGCTCGCGACTACTCCCCAAGAGAATGGTCAGAGATATTCAATATTCTCGATATATCCTGATTTTGATTCTGAACAGACCCGAACACTATTCATCGTGTGACAGACAGGCCCATTGCTTTTAATGGATAGGCAGACGGACATATCATACGCTTGCAGCCTGCACTTTTCCTTACGATTGTTCTGTTAAGTAGGTATACAAATTTCGATAAACTCGTTGGTACCAATCTGTTATAGGCTGGGATCGAACCGCTGCCGCGCCGCCACACGGAAGGCTAGGCTAATAGCCACAAGACCACAACGGGTTGTCTGAAGTAAAGATCATTATGATATTGAATTTAATTAAAGAGTGTTAGTGACTCGCAGAAGATACTGAAATGAGGTAAATGTACATTATATAAAACAATATAACGATGTAAAATTCAATGAGAAATTTTCTTAATAACGCTAATAAATGTGGTCGTTCACCTGCCAGTGAAGTTAATCGTAATAAATTACGTAATTGGACGCTTTATTCAAAGTCACGTGCGGCTAAAAGTCACACTTAACGTCAAGATATTTTTTATCTTATCCTGGTTTGGGACAGTGAGGACCGAGTCAAAGCCTACGGCCATAATAGCTAGAGCCCTCTCTCCTCCCCCGAGGTGCGTGAAATACAGAGAACAGGGGATGGTTGTCAAGTGAGCGAGGGTCTTCTAAAGTGGTTTTATTTGAGGCTTCGGGCGAGTAACTTGTCGGGGTCATAACCTGTTTGCGACCCCTCCCTGTGGGACTCCGGGACTCGATGTACTCCAGTGACCCGGCCCACGCGGACTAACTATTGAAAAATTATAAATCCGACACTTGACTGACACTACATTTGTTTAATTACACCGATAATTATTAAAATAATAGACCTACCATAAAAGGTAATATTTTTCAAAAAATAAAAACAGTTTTCCCTCCTGAACAACGTAGCTAAACATTGTAATAAATAAAACTCATTTAATATTTACAATTCTATTATTTTGCAAGTTTTCTCAAAAACCACTTTATTAAACGACTGCTATAAAGTGAATTAATATTTGCTAAGTGTCATATAAAGGCCGTAGCTAGCCCACGGCATACCTGCTTATACCTAAAGGTATACCTACGTGTGATAGTCCCGACAGCGACAGCAGTGGTCGCAGTCTCTTGTATGTCTGTACAGCTCTACACAAACACAGTACAGAACATAAAATTTAAATTGGCTGGAATAGTAAATTTGAGTTTGTTTGCGAATAGCATTTGATTTGTTGAAATGACGTCGGAGACATGTTGTATTTATTATGTAGTTGTGTTCTGTGGGCCCATGGATATTGTTAAGGCGCACAATGCGAGTGCAGCGGGCCGTTGTGCTTTGTGAAATGTTGCACGACTACTTTTTTCGTCTGGATTCTATACTCACGATACTCGTTTTTTAAGCCGCGAGCTCGAGATGTACAGGTTTATCTGTTTAAAATTTATTAACATCGAGAAACAATTTAAAACCCTTTCTTTAGATGGCCCATGAGCGATTCTTGATGAATACCATTATAACTTATTGCTCTTGTTCCTCGGAGATGATTTTATTATTTTTTGCTTTATATCTGTGCATAGGTAGGTACCATTTTAAAGTTTCAAGTGAAGTGAGATTGGAAAGCTTCCTTTTCATTTGTTTGAATTTCTATTAGTTGTTGTTTTTATAATTTAACAAAGTTAAACCCTTTTGAAGTGCGCTAAAGGGCACAAAAGAGGTTGTGATTAAAGTGTAATAAGTATTTAGGTTTTGGGGCAAGGTTAAAGTTATAAAACATTAATAATGTCAAAACTGTTCATTTTGCGTAGTGAGGTCAATTACATAGTTCATAATTATTGGCTACACACAAACTAATCACCTCCACTTAAACACACGTCGCTACATTGAAAACATATAGTAATTATAGGTTTACTAACATTTTGAGGTCAGTACCTATCTGATACCGATACAACGTGTTAATGAATAAGCGCAAAACCTCATACACCCCAACTAATTTAATAACAAAATAATTAGATTGAAACAATAATTTCATTATTTTTATACATAAAATTTAAAGTTATTCGCATTTTAAGTTTTGAGGCAGAAATGATTTGTTATTATTTCAGTATTTACCTATATTAAAACCGTGATAATTCGATACTGCTCTCGATTCTAAACAAACTACTTTCTAGTTTTGCGTTAATTCATTAACACGTTGTATAAACTGACTACAAACTTTGCCAGAAAATCATATTCTAGGCTTAGAATAGATGACGCTATTTCTTCTCGTGAATGTCAAGTGAGGTGACTAAGGGATAGGTTTCTTGCGTTGTGTTTTGTGGGCAAAAAGATTAGCCACCATCACCACTTGACATGCTATTCCATCTGGGAATCGTCAATATGCTAAAAGAGAGCCAGAGAAAAAAGTTGTCGGTAATTGTAGCCATGTTTCTGAGCATCCCTAGAGGGATAATGGTCGCAAGTTTATGTATTCTTGTATCATATTGAAAATATGAAAAGTTAAGATTTTGCTACTGATCATTATTACATCGCGTTCAAAATTGAAGGAAGAGGAAATTTTACAATGTTATTTCTTATTTTAGACGTTGTAATAAAAGTTTCTGCAATTATTTACCATTGCAATTTTAGTGCCAGTTTGCGGAATGTTTTTTTTTATTGTCTGAAATTGAATAATCAAGAGACGACATTAATTAAATAAAAAGTCATTATTAATAATAAATGTAAGTAAAATGAAGTTAAAATCACATAATTATACTTGTAAAAGAACGTAAATAAAAATATAATTAATTACAAAACAAAAAGCTCTTAAAAGCTTTCCTTCTCAAACTGAGTAGGGGCGGGGGTGGCGCCCTATTATACCCTCCCTATTATACCGAACTAATTTCATTCTAGATATATGCGTGTTTTCGTACATTCAGTCTACTAATCATAAAATAGTAGGATTTTAACATTTTTATTGACTTAGTATTATTTTTAAAACATAGTGAACAATCTATAGGGTCCAACTTAATATGCTGACACTTTTTCTAGAGGATGTACAAACCATCAAACTGAACAACTTTCTCTATGGGACCAACATTGAAATCGGGAAAAAAAATCTGATGTCCTATACAAAACAGAAAACCTACTCGAGCCAAATGTATGGGAGAACTGATTTTTTTTCACTATATCCTTGTTGGTCCCATAGTGCAAGTTGTTCAGTTTGATGGGCTGTTCATCCCCTTAAAAAAGTGTCAGCATATTAAGAAGGACCCTGTATATAAAATTTATTGGAAACGAAAAAAAAAGTCTAGCAAAGTTTGATTCGCCGGTGTATTTTATATTTTCAGTCATTTGATTTTAAACAATACCTAATAAAGTAAGTAGGTATATCGTAGACCTTAGAAAATTATATTCTTGCTCAGACCCCAAGTGGCATAAACAGTACTTTCTACAACAGGGTGTTTAAAACATTTGACAAACTTTTAGGGATGTTTCTACTACTTGTGCAGCTACCTAATTGATCATCAAAACAAATATTTTAAGAAATTAAAATTTTTACTACTGAAGTTTCCATACAAAGTGGCACTCGCACATAGTGCGGTTTGTATGGAAACTACATTTTGTTATCCTCAATGCAGTAATCGTCTTTAGCTATGATTAGTAGATCGATCCCTAAAAGGTTTTCGAATGTTTTAAATTCCACCCTGTATCTAGATCTAAAGAATTTATTTGATATTTCCGAGCGCAATACGCGTGAGCAATCTGGAAAAAACGCGAAATCCAATTTCAATGTTACATAACCCGATATTATATTAAATTTGGAAATGTTTGTTTGAATTTTTTCAGTTGTAAATTGGAGTAAAATGAAGGAGCGTCCTGGCGCGGGCCGGAGCAGAATAACACATGGGGTGCAGTGAAGGGTGCGCGGGGGGGAGCGGCGCGGGGCGCGGGGCGGCCCACTGAAAAGTGCGCGGGTGGGGCTGAACAAACTCGCGGGGACGTCCGACTTGAGCAACACTGTTTTTAAATTATTGATATAAAACATCTATTGTATTTGCATTCTAATTTGGTCGAATCTTTACTAGGAATAGAAATTGACGAAGCTTGTTTCAGATATTAGGGATGTATTTCTTGACGAAACGAGTTGTGGATATAAGTTTGGATATACGTAAGATATAAATTTCTATTCTAGCGCGCCTTGGCAGTAAAACCGACTCGTATGATCGCTATATGATCATATGTCGTGACGACAAACTATGACATGACACTCTCACTGCACACGTTTGACACCTGCGATTAGTTCATCGTTCCCGAAGCGCAAAGTTTGAAATCGAAATCGAGGGAAGGAATTTAAAATGATAAAGCATCAAAATTTAATGAAACGAATTAATGAATTATAAGTCTATGTTCACTAGCACATAAATACAGTACGGAACAGGAAACAAAAGTAAGTAGGCAAATATGGTAAAAATCATGTTTGATTTTATTTTAAGATACAAAACGTTTCAAACTTCAAATCTTAGTGGGTAAGTAGCATTTTCCATAACACAAATAAAAACTATTAATAACTGGGTGAAATTATCTTTTAGTCGAAATAAAACTTGAAAAATTGCCACTAAACTAGCTGTTAAAACACAATGCATCAGAGATAAGAATATACGATAGAAAGTGTGTCACATTCACGTTCCAATGAAGACGCATCCGGTCGTAAATCTTACGTAAACTATTCACGATAAGTAAAAAAGTGGTAAGTAAGTAATAAACGAATAAAGAAAACACACTTTAAACAATCTTTATTGTGAAAAAAAAAATTACGTATGTACTTATACAACGTGTTAATGAATAAAAGAAAACCTAGAAAATATTTTGTTTAGAATCGAGAGCAGAATCGAATTATCAAGGTTTCAACATAGGTAACATTTTTTAAATGATTGTTTCAATGCAATTATTTCGTTATAAATCAGTTGGGGTGTATGAGGTTTTGCTCTTATTTATTAACACGTTGTATACCTATTTATTGATTAGCATAAATAGCTCGAGAAACCGAAAGTAAACTGTGAAGCTCCTTAAAAAAACGCATAGCATAGCATCATAGCATATGCTCACGACTATATTCCCCGAGGGGGTAGTCAGAGATATTCTGAAAACTCAGAACATCCACCGTTCACTAGTAGTACCGAAACTCTGTCCAGGGCTGCAATCGCGGTAAATATTCGGTGATTGAACCGTGCCTGGACTACTTACGAACATAACTTTTGACACATTTGGTATTGCGCTAATCGCGGTACAGCTCATGACAGCCGTTAAAGCCGTTTCGACAGATCGCTCAGACGTTAAAGGCTGTCAGTTATATAGAGTTTAGCGCGATGCGGAATTCAACACAGTTGAATAGTAATTGACTGCAATGTGATTAGAACTGAAATTGGATAAGAATAGAACTTCGATGTTTTAAATTAGCTCAATCGGTCTCCAGTGTGACGGGGAATCAGCCCGTCGCCACTCGCAAAAAAAAACGCGATGAAATTATTTTTCATTTGCAGGCTCGAGTCGAGCGTCCCCTCAGCATGTACTCTCAAATAGGGGAACAAGCATTTTAGCATTACCCCCGTGCACAACTCTTCCCGCGGGGGAGGGGGTGGGCCCACGGCGACGTAAAAATCAATATGCTGGAGTTGTTAAATCACGCTTATAAACGAGCACTCGTCTTCGTTTCATTCCTGAAATTGCTCAAGTGTACGAGTTTAGTTTTCATTTAGTTATTTTGTACAAAATCTAATAACATTGGATCTAATTATCAATTTCCAGATCACATCCTACTATACAGGGTCCAACTTAATATGCTGACACTTTTTTAAGGGGATGATCATCACACTGAACAACTTTCACTATTGGACCAATATCAAAATCGTGAAAAAAAAATCTGCTGTCCAATTGGCTATAGTATTTTTTTTTTCGTGATGCGATGTTGGTCTCATAGAAGTTTCAGTGTCAGCATTTTAAGAAGGACCCGGTACATTGATCTTCTTATCGTGTGGGCAGAAAGCCCTGGTATTAGAGTTTTTTTAGACCGCTTTTCGGCCTCTGACGTGGTTTTAATGTAACGACTAGTACCAACAGTGATAGTAGCCGGGACCAACGGCATAACGTGCCATCCGAAGTACGGAATCATCTTTCTTTTCAGACAATCAATGTCCTAACCAACTGGGGAAAAACGTACATAGTGACATATCCCCCGTGGGAATCGAACCCACGACCTCCTTGTCAAGATCCCAATGCTCATAACCATTAGACCACGAAGACAGAAATAAAGATTGAAATTTGCAGAATTTATTTTATCAAAGCAAGAATCGTATTCAAAACTAAAAAATCCTATAATTATAAAACCCCACTACAAATAACAACCATCTATATTTCATTTCAAATAAGGACGAAACGATTTTCCGATTCCAGTATAGCTTTCTAGCCATTTCTGATTTGCAAATATAATTTATTTACCTATCACATATCTTGGACGTCACTAAAGCTGTTCTAAGAATAAGTGAGAGGAATTGTTTCAAATCTCAATTTCTGTAATTCAAAATAGCCTTAAAATTTCGTTGCTATTTGAAATAGAGTATAGTCAATTTAAAATGTATTTCAATAATCTATTTTCGACGTTCCTCCAATCGATACTTTGAATTGTTCACCATCCAATCAAAAGTAAGAATACAATTGGCTCCAATTCAATAACAGTAAAGCATTACTTTCCGAGTCCATTATAAGATATCTCAACCCTTTGATCTCATTAATCGAGCCGGCCGGAATTAATTTAAAAAGGTCAACGCCGATAGAAACAATGGCTTTCACAACCCTCACCCGCTGCCATTCAACGAGAGTATTATACCTACCTTCCTACTGCAAATATATCTTCTGATAATATATTTAAACAAACAAAAAAACTGGCCAAGTGCGAGTCGCACTACTCTCGAACCGAGGGTTCCGTACCACCACGCAATATTAACTTAACAAAAAAGGGGGTTTCTCCGGTATCCATGGCGCGAGCTCGACATACCTATCTACAGGGCCGATGTTTATTATTTGTTGTTAATTCAATTCAATTCAATACGTTTATTTCGGAAAACAAGTTCCATAAAATTTTTATTAGTAGTACATAGTGTCATCTTACAACCTATGTCAGTAAATTACATTAAGCTGTAGAGTTTGCACTATAAAAACACCAGTTTGACGCATGTATGTTTTACCGTTTTTACCATAGAGCAAGAAGAACCTATTAGTATGACGTGAATAACCTTAAGAGGATATAATTCGGAGCGCGCTCCATACAATCGAAGACTAGTTATATTTTCAATACTAACCAATTAAAGTCAATGAAAATTTTCAAGAACAATCTAGAAAGTCAGATTTTCGTTAAAATATACATTGTCAATGCTTGGATTAATTTAAGATTTGTATGGGAATCTTTTAGGCACTGTAACTTTAAAACTATACATTTTAACGAAAATCTGACACAATACAAGCATAAAGATTTGATGATAGATTGTTTCTGAAAAATGTCATTGACTTTATTGGTTAGTATTGAAAATGTAACCAGACTTCGTTTGTATGGAGCGCGCTCAGAATTATATCTCCTAAATATTTTAGATTTTTTTTTTTTTTCGTCTAATTCAATGTAAAAATACACATTCTGTGAAAATTTCAGCTGGCTATATATTACGATTCAGAAGATACAGCCCTTTGAAGCTAGGGACGGACGGACGTACGGACGGACAACGTAGGCCTAGTAATTGGATCTCGTTAGCACCCTTTGGGTACGGAATCCTAAAAACTATCGATGGAAATAAATTACATGTGCGCATGGAGAAAATGTTAACCACTTTCAAACAAGGATTTGCAAAGCAGAAACACCTCGTCTTTTTCTGAAGCACCACCGTTCTTTTTGCGCTCAAGATCACATATTTTCTTTTCTACATTCACACGCGCAAACTTTACCTCGGGGAATGTAAATTTTAAAACTAGCCGATATTTTGCTGAATTAAATGAACCATTTCTTGGATTACAATGTTTGGTCAGTTTATTTAAGAGTCCTTTCACTGTTCTGAGGGCATGGCGCCATCATCAAAATATTAAGGATTTCTCAATAATGAAAACCCAAAATGAAAAATTGATTCTCAAACATAGGTACTACAAAATTATAAAAGCTATTTTATGCCACTGAATAGTGAAAGGACTCTTAAATAAATTGATTTAAGAGTCTTTTCACTGTTCTGTGGCATGGCACCCTAATCCCAATATTAAAGATTACTCAATAATGGAAACCCAAAATGAAAATGTGCTAATGAAAACCTAAATGCAATTTTTTATATAAAACTTTTATAGCTTGTATGAATATCGAAATAAATGTTAATGAAAACGTTTTTTTTTTTTTCAATTTTGTATGTTTATTGTACCTGTAAAAATCTATAAAATGTAGGTATATAAAATTTTATAAAATGTACCTAGTTAGAAAGTTGGAGTAGAACTATTAAAATTTAGGATTTCATCGTTGAGAAATCTTTAATATTATGATAAGGGGCCACTGAACTGTAAAACGACTCTTAAATAATGTTTCTAAACAGGAAGTGGCTACAATTTGACCCAGGGAGCAATTTTTACTTTAATGAAAAACGTTTTAACGGTGTACAATTTATGATGAACTATTACCATTCTAAATTACTTTAATCTTCATTTAGAAGTCAAAAAAGTTAACTAAAGAAATTGTAAAGCTATTTCCTGCTTCCATCCATCTGTCAAAATAAAATGTTCACAAATTCTCGTCACGTCAAGGCCTGTATTCTATCGAAAAACGTCGAATTCGACTACAGACCAAGTAGAGTCACTGGAGTACTGCGAGTCTGGCTACTAGCGCACCGAGGGTTCCGTACCACACCACCACACATCACATTAACTTGCAAAAAAAAGCCTTGTTTTCTCCGGGACCTTTAGCGTGAGATCAACTCACACTTGGCCGGTTTTAATTATTTGTTACTATACTGTAGAGTTTGCTCTATAATCACACCAAGTTTGACGGTTGTATGTATTATTGTTTTTACGATAGAGCGAGCAGAAAATACGTCGATAATAACTAGTTTCTTGGATGAGGATCCCTCTTAATTATAAATATTTGTAAGCTAATCCGCCATAATATTGCACATTCTGTGAAAATTTCAACAGTCTACCTATTACGGTTCAAAAGTTACAGCCCTAACTAGGTAAGACAGACGGACGAACGGATGGACAGCGTAAGCTTAAGAATAATTTTCTCCCTTTGCGTACGGAACCCTAAAAATGGATTTCTCATTATTATGGTTAATCGTGAGAGGAAGCCCGTGCCCTGCTGTGGAACGTATATGGGCTGATGATGACGAGATGTCGCTAAAACCTTGCTAAGGCATGCAGTACCTAAATACATTTGTGATGATGCTGATTGGTCCTTCAGGAGTGCAATTTTTAAACTCACACGTTCAAATAAGCATTAGAAAATGTCTACATTATGGAGAATATGCATCATTTTGCATCATTATTAAATTTCTACTACTGTTTTGAACGTGTGAGTTTCAAAACACTCCAGAAGGACTAATCACTTAGACAATATAACTACGGTTGAGTTACGCGTGTAATTCTACTAACAAACTTTTCTGCATGATTTTGCGGGGGACGAAGTAGCATGTAACCCGCCACTTTGGATTGTATTCAATTACTAGATAGATTCGAATTTTGATTCTTAAAAATAGTCTCGTGAGAACCTCAAACGCGACTAGATTGAAGTTATTGTTCCGCAATGATAGGCTGTCTCGTTTAGTGATAAGGTACAAAATTTTATGTAAATGCACATGATCAATTGATCTTGCAAGGTGGCAGAGGGGAAATGCTAAGGCAAGGCTGGTCCCGAGTTATATGGTCTAAGACTAATCAGCATCATCACAATATGTACACACAGCGACACATCAAGTAACGCAAAACCATAATAAGTTGGCCGCGAGTAGGTAGAGTAATGTATAACGTCGCGAGGTCAGCTTATGTTGGTTTTGCGTAGCTTGATGTGTCGCCGTGTTTACAATTAAATTATTTGAATTTGAAAATCATAATGATGCCAATGATTCATAATCTCAATAATTTTGAAATTTTCTACTGCTGATTTGAAGGTATGACTTTCAAAAATCGCACTTCTGAAATACAGCTAAAGTTCTACGTAAAGGTTATGTAGTAAAAAAATAAACAGATATCTAGTGAACATTGAAATGTATTTTATTAATTAATATTTATGTATTTTGTGATGTAAACTTTAGAATCCAAAGTGTTCCATTCGAATAGAAGCATCCCCCACTCTGCTAATCAATACTGAACTTCTGTAATCTCATTATTCTTTCAAAAGTAATAATATTTCTAAGCCTATACATATCTACCAAGAATAAATTTGATTACCAAATGCAAAATTAATATGAAGGGAAATATAATTAATTCAAACGAATACACAGCCAGCTTCACAACACATGTGAGTGTGTGGGAACGAGCCTCACGGAGTGTGCGTATGTGTGTGTGTAAACAAGCTACGTCAATAACATAACCGACATATACACAATTTGTATGTTGTACTCGTTTAGATCAGACTTACGATAGCTTTTTCTGTTTTAAATGAACGTTACATTAAATTACAGACTGTTTATACTGATTTAACACCTAGTAAAGTTTAATAGGCCATCTTTTCTACTCTTACTGAAAGGTCTAATGGAAAATATTTACTGATATACTCATAACAACATTATTCTTCATCGTAATAGCTTCTATAACATAGAATAAATATGACAGTAAGAAGCAACCTGAAAAATTAAATTCGGATTTATGACAGTGTAATTTAATTTCAAGTTAAAAAGGAAAAGTTTATACATTATTATTATTATCGCGATAAAACGTGAAATAGTTACCTAAAAGTAAAAAGTAATATTACTTGTCCTCCCGTTAAAGTGGGTCACCCCCCGCCCGCGCCCGCCCCGCGGCTCCCGCCCCACCCCCTGCACCGTCTCTCGTCCGCCTCGCGACTGTCCCCACTACCCCATACCACCCCCCAACATTCATTGTGCCGCAATATATTTCTTTTTATGTGCAAACAGAAAAGTCATTTATTTAAATTTTCTCACGAATTCGCATCGCAATTTTATTTTATTATATTATCTGTATCGCATTTAGAGTGCTCCGTATATAACGTATTTCGTTGAACATGTACTCCACATGCTCTTCAATCGAACGTAGTCGTTAGGTATTAGGACTTTGAACTTTTGATTTATGCCGATAGCTAACTACCTTCCTAGTTAAATCTAGTTTTTAGAACGTGGTCCGTCTATCTTTCTACGGACGTTTGCGCCATCGTCTGTTATGTCCCTAAATAATTAAATTTAAAGCTCTCGACGTAGCTGGAAATAATATTAAACTCAATTGCATTGCAAAGATCACAATTTCCCGGCACCAGCCTAGAGCAAGTTAGGGAAAGAGGTATTTTATTTTTACAAAAGTACCTACTTCAAATATGCAGGGTGTAAACTTAAATTCCGTTTATACTTTTGGGGGTGCTTCAGACCGTAAAACTCAACAACTTTTAATGCAGGAATACATTGAAATCTCAAAAAAAATTTGCTGTTCAATACATTTGGGTCGAGCCATTGACATTTTCTATGCAAACATTTTTTTCGCGATTTCGATATATTTCCCGCAGAAAAAGTTTTTTAGTTTGATGGTCTTCAGTTTTATACCCTGTATAGTCGACAGGGATATACAATTTATCCTTTTCTATGCTAAACCTTAAAATCTAAAGATAATAAAGTCTAAAGATGTCTTCAGTTGTTCCCCAAAAAGTAAAAAAAGTTAAACAAATCGTTATGGTTAACCGTCCGTTTGGTCTGTCCCTCTGTTCTGTTGGGTATAATAAGAAAGAGCTCATTAGCTCGAGTATAATTATTATTTCATGATATCAAATGCGTAGAAAAATGTTCGTTCCTAAGAGGTGCTGCTTTAACTTTCATTAATCTGAGACCATACCATGAGTTTTTACTGTAGTATCGTCACCAATTTTGTATTGAATTTCGTACAGCGCTTCTGGTGATTACGTCGAGAACTAACGAGAGCCATACGAAATTGGCGACGTAACTACAGTAGTAAATTACTGTGAAAACTCATGGTAGGCCTACTGCAAACATAAAGAATACCCACTTAGTGTATACAACGTGTAAACTTTAATAAGTTACCTTATTACTATTAAACTTAAATAAGTTATCAATATTTTTTCTTCTCGCTCTATAGTAAAAACGGTCATACATACAAGTGTGAAATTTAGTGTGATTATAGAGCAAACTCTACAGTATAACAACAAATAATAAAAACCGGTCATGGTGAGTCGTTCTCGCGCTAAAGGTCCCGGAAAAAACAAAACTTTTGTGTAAGTTAATATGTTGTGTGGTTGTGTGGTACGGAACCCTAGGTGGGTGAGCAGCCTGACTCGCACTTGACCGGTTTTTATTTGATTCTCTTTTTTTATTTGACGAAAGTACTCTAAATCTAATTAGATTTTCTTTCATAATAATCATTTGCAAAGAAAATAGATACCTAATTGGAAATTACGTTTTCATTTCAATGCTATCAACTAAGTCAGACTGATAGAAGAAAAAACTTTAATTGGTTTCTTATTTTCCTATCTGATAAAACACATTAAGGGTTCGAATATTTTCTATGAGAATCGCGATTGCCCAGCCCTTCGAAAAGTGTGTGTAATATTTTCGATTAAAAAGAATTAATAAAAGTTTTGATAGATTTTTTTCTTATGATTTCACTAGAAAAACTAGTGAATACGTGAGTAAAATTCCAGTTATTATAAACGGTTACAAATTATTCTAGGTTGAGAAAATAATGTAAAAATGCGATATTTTCTTAACTTTTCGAAAAGAAATTCTATGAAGTGAAGTAATTTCAATCGTGTATGCAATTTATGATTTCACTAGATAAACTATCCAAGAATACTGTGTATTTTATCTGTTTCTGTAACTTGTATAAATCTTGCAGAAAAACGAGAAATAAGAGACCCTTTCCCAGGTAATTCCGGGACGTATGGCCCCTTAATAGTACAATTGAACTCTATCAGTTCGCCATGACACAACGATAACGATCAATGTATTAACAAACCGTTTGCTTATATTTTGAAGGTATGAGTTAATTAATAGGTTAATTACTGTCTTTAAGAAGCCGTGGTGGTCCAGTGGCGAGTAACCTTGCCAGCCGTGCAGGAGGCGATGGTTCTATCTCCGTCGAGGCCGAGTCGTATCAATGAGTTTTTAGGAATTTATGTTCGATTTGTAACACTACTGGCTTTTCGGTGAAGGAAAATATCGTGAGGAAACCTGAATGCTTCAATTTCGTGGCATGTATTGTACCCACTGTCCATTACAAGAGGCGACGGGATCACTCCCCTTCACACTGGACAAAGTTTCGGTACTACTAGTGAAATGTTCTGAGGTTTCAGAATATCTCTGACTTCCCCCTGGAGGAATATAGCCGTGAGAAGACTAGAACTAGAACACAACACTTAGAACAATAACTTAACTAAATAAGGTTTTACTCTACTCCGTACGGACAGTACGGAGTGTTCAGTATTCTATGACTAATTTGATTAATACATTAAAATTACCAAAAAATTACTATTTACAAGCAAACGCTTCAATAGAAGATGGGTTGTTTTCTACTCGAGTCAAAACTCGTAACTCGTCTTGTTCCAAAATTTTCATGAAAGACTTTATTTCTCCAAACTTAACTAACCAAGATCGAATCATTAGTGATATGTATACTTCATTTCAAATAAGGACGATAAGATTTTCCGATTCCTATTTAGCTTTCTGGCCAATTCTGATTTGCAAATATAATTTACTGGCTGTTGCCCGCGCCTCCATCTGCGTAGACCTTATAAAAGTATCCTATGTGTTAATCCAGATCATATTCTATCTGTGTGCCAAATTTCATTAAAATTCATTCAGTAGTTTTTACGTGAAAGAGTAACAAACATCCATCCATACTTACAAACTTTCGCGTTTATAATATTAGTAAGATTTATCAGAAAGATATACTATCCGAGACGTATCTGGGACGTTACTAAAGGTGTTATAAGAATAAGTGAGAGGAAGTGTTTTGAAATCTCTGTTTCTGTAATTCAAAATAGCCTTAAAATTTCGTTGCTATTTGAAATCGTTTTTCAATATTTGTTTTTAAAAAAGCAAGGATATTGTAAAAAAAAATCTTTTAACTCATTTGCATACGGTTCTGCGTGAGAATTGCAATGACTTAGTAACTTACCAGTCATCAACTCACTCAGTCGTAAGCTAGACAGATGAAGCATCGATTGTTACAGAATAACGTCATCATCATCATTACCTCAGCCTTAGGACATAGGCCTCCCAATCAACAAAGAAACTTACAGTTATTTTTTGCGGTATTGTAGTACTCTGTGCAGTTATATCAAATCAAAACGTTAAAAAGGTACAACCGAACAAAAAAATGTTTTAAAATTATAATAGGACGACAGATGCAATTAATATTCCGATATAGGTATTCGTACATGTTCGAAATAATTTGTCGATGGCGCGTAGCAAATTCCATCGCGTACGTAGCGACCCGCGTAGCAGCCAATTGTATTGCCAAATAAATTTTACACTCAATTGGTTATAATTATCTAGTTTTTTTATTCAATATAGTTGAATGCACAAAGTATATTTTAGCTTTAAGATTAAAAATAACGCTTAGCTCGCATTTTCAGTACACATGGCGACACATCAAGCTATACAAAACCAACATAAGCTGGCCGCGCGACGGTATACGATCACCCACCTACGCGCGACCAGCGTCAGAATCGCTTATTTTGGTTTCATATAGCTTGATGTGTCGCCGTGTGTACCTAATTCTTTAGCTCGAATACTGTTTTAATAGCAGGATAAACTATAAAATATAATCGCGCGAGACCGACTCACACTTGGCCGGTGTTTTGTTATACTGTAGAGTTTGCTCTATAATCACAACAAGTTTGACACTTGTATGTATTACCGCTATTACGATAGAGCGAGAAGAAAAAACGTTGATTTAAAATAGGTTCTTGTGGAGGATAAATTTTTAAGTTTTTGACATATTTATTTTTATTTTTAACAAATCCGCCATAATAACTCATATACGGTGAAAATTTTAACTATCTAGCTATTACGGTTCAAAAGTTACAGCCCTAAATAGGTAGGACAGACGGACGGACAACGTAGGCTTAGTAATAGGGTCCCGTTTTCGGCCTTTGGGTACGGAACCCTAAAAGTAATGAAATGTTGATGACGTCACTCAGGTGCTATTTAGTACAATTTTTCATACAAAGCATACGTTTTTAAGTCAGATGAAGAGTTGCTGAATAGACTAGTTATCAACTAGCGGATTATTCTAAACTGTAGCAGGAAAAAACAAAGTTTTTTGGTATAAACTAACAGTTTTAAAGGTTTTAAACGGGTACGGCAACCGACGACACGATAATCTATCAGATTAAGGGGCGAGCCGATTAAACTGCAATGAAATAAATTGCAACCAGTCCCATTACTAGGAAAACGATTTTTACTTCTATTTCGCAAATCAGATTGACTACAATATAATTAATCACTTTGCTTGCTACGTGCACGCTACGACACGCTAGGGCATTTTGCGTTGTGCTACGCAACAGTGTTTTTGTTACTTGGTTATCTTAGTTGGTGCTTGCGACTAATTTGTATAGGTTAATGATTGTAGACCTTAATCGACATTTAAAAGCAGTTTTGTTTTCATAAATTTTGCTCTTACAAGCTGGTACCAATGATTTTGTGGTGTCATGGGTTCATGGTGTGGGGTCGCAGCCTTGGGTTGTTTATCACAGTATCATGAAAATAAGGATGTAGTTTGACGAAAATACTTATTTCCAGTATGTACATACATGCAAGTGTGAGTATTTTATATTTTATCTTTGACTAATTATTATAAGGACTAGCCTTTCGGTAGCATTTCCCCTCTGCCACGGTATAAGCACAATTGATCTTGTGCATTTACATTCAATTTTACACCTTATCACTAAACGAGACAGCCTATAATTGCGAAATAATAACTTCGAACTTAGAACGTTTGGGGTTCACACGAGACTACTTTTCATGATTTTTAACATTCAAAATTAGAGTCTAAAGTTATGGGGAATAAAATCCAAAGTTGCGGATTTCATGTTACCTCGCCCCCGCAAAAAGTGGCAGAAATGTTTGTTAGTAGAATTACACGCGTAACCAGTCCACATATAAATAGTCAAAGTACTATATAGATTTTATACAATGCCTATACCATGCAAGAAACTCTTTGGTCTCTTTTTTTTTCAATTGAAGACAGGGCAGGTTGTTGTGAAAAAAAATTGACACTTGCCATAACATCAGAAAGAAAGAAAACATGTTTTCTTTTTAATTGAAGGAAATGGCATCAATGTCATTTTCTTAGTACAAAAGTCGCCAGCGTTGAATGTGCCTGCGTATAGTAAAATCTTTTTAGATTCTCGAATTAAATTGGTTTAAATGCAATCTTCGTAGTAAACCACGGAGATTTAACTCTGCTGCTGATTTATGCCTAACTGAACGAAATCTCTATAGATTCAATGATAGATTTCTATCAATTTCATTGCCATAATTATTGCCTAATATTGTATTTTAATATGGTTTAGCATGGACTACTTGTGAGGATTTCAGACAAAATTATATTTGAGATTTATAATCTTCCGACCAAGACCGAAAGTCTATTTGCTATCAGTGGCCCTGTCTTACCAACTTGAAGACAAGTTCAAAAAGGTGTGAACGACAAGTTATGCTAAAAAATCCCCACACACTTGAACTTGAAACAGTTAGAGTTTACATTGAACATGTGTTCAAATTCATTGAACTTTGCATTCAAAGAGCTCGGTAGTCAATGTGATTGACAATCACAAACAAGCAAATTACAGGTGTTTGTAGCTAACCGGCGCTTTCAACAAAGTGGCGATAAAAAGCGTGTTGGCGTTCATTCATGCCGCCACCGAGCACAGGTCCGATGCGTGTGCGTCGTTACCGCGGGACCACCTTTACTTATTTCATTCTGACTACATCTAACTTTAAGCATTAATATATCGTGCCAATCGATAGACAACATTGAGAATTGGTCTCCTAAAACAATGCACAAAAAAACTTGAAATCCGGAGGCAAGAATTCTAATTAAATGTTTTCGGACACTGTTTGACATTAAAAGGTGTGGTATTGTAATCCTTTTTTCACTGATTACGGTCTTATACTACTGCTGGGCAAAGGTCTCCCCTAAACTCTTGCTTATCTCTCTGTTTGGTGCTACATCCTGCTAATTATTCCAGTAGGCATCCAGAGCATTGGCGTAATTTTTTGCGCTACGACTTGGCTGTGAGTCAGAACAGGAGTAAATTATTGAAGTGCCTGTCCTAGAACTTTGGGTTGGTAACCCAACATCCTGGGGTTCCTTCCAGACAATTCTACTCATATATACGCCAATGATCCAGAGTTGCCATCCTTTCCAGGCAGACCCCGGAAGAGATAGCAACTGCGTAGACCTCGACCTCGACTCCCGTCGTGAAGTGCCCATTGCATGACGACTGATGCCCACCGCTCTGTCTGCATGCGGGCAAATCCTAAAACCTATCATAGTCCGTCGGAAGTAACGCACCGATGCCGGCATTACTTGGCGGCTCGCCTCGTACCGCTCCAAGCCATGGTGGCGACACGCATTCTTCTGCCACGGCCGGCGTGGCACGCCGCCGCCGCCGCCGCTCCACCACATGCCGCGTGCCGAGCCACCTCGCCTCGCTCACCTTCGTATTACTGACTCACTTGACGCCTCGCCCCCAGTCTCGGACGAAATCGCACGTAACTAACCTACGTCTTCCGTCCGCTGCTGATTATGTAAAAGTTATGGTGCTGTTGCTATCATGTGGGTTATTCTCGTTCATGGTTGTACTGATACATTTAACAGTAGGTATTTATAGTTGCGTGCGTTTTATTACACGCTTTTAGCATCGTAGTGTGGTGTGATGCTGTGTAGCTTATGAATCACGTGATAATCTTTTGAGCGGTTCTCTACTTATGCACAAACAACGAAATGTTGCGGATTGTTTGACTGAACCCTTTACGTGTATATCGATGTGAAATGATAGAGCGGATTATACAGGGTGTAACGAAAAGTATCATTAACCTTTAAACCACATACTCTACCCATCAAAGTGTACAACTATTACTATAGGAGCAATTCTGTAAGAACAAAAAAAAATCTGCTGTTCAATACGTTTGATTCGAGTAGGTACTGCAGATTAGTATGAAATAACAGATTTTTTTTTCTGTCAAATTTGCTTCCATACTAAAAGTTGTTCAGTTTGATGGGTAGAGTATGTGGTTTAAAGGTTAATATTTTTTGTTATGTATACGTTCAAACCAAAAGAACGAAAGCTACGAGGACCTCTACATAATAAGAGGACGTATACATAGTGTCTTATTAATGAGGAAGAGACTATACAGTGTGTAAACTTAAATGTGTTACATACTTTAGGGTTTTACACCATCAAACTAAACAACTTTTACTTTGGAACCAACTTTAAAATCGCGGAAAAGCTGTTCCATCGAAAACTTCAATAGATACTTGACCAAAATGTACGAAAGAGCAGATAATTTTTTCTCTTAAAGTTTGTAACGTATTGAAGTTGTGTAGAGTCAAAAATGTTGCAGATTAATGCAGATTATAATCTACTAGAGTTAAACCGCTACTTTTTCTGCACAAATTATATACCAGATTTTAAGTCAGATTATAAGCTATCAAACAAGAAAAAAATTCATCAAAATCGGTTTAGTAGTTTTCGCGTGATGCTCCCTCAAAAAAAACAGACACACAAAAATTCTAAAAACGGTCGATTTGAAGTCCGGGATACCTAAAAACCATATCGTTATCTTTTTCATGTAAATATCTTCAATATACAGACACACTTCTGTTACAGTTTTATAATAGTTAAGATACTATAATGCTTGCGTACACACTGATGTGAATGTCAGTATAACGTTCAATGTGTGCCGGAATGTTGACAAGTTGTTGTAAACAAACCAATTGATAGTTGCGAGTAGAGTGATCGTGTAGCCGTAGAGCCCGCAGGGAATTTCGTAGTAGGCTGTTTACGAATAGTTTCATTCGAAATCCGGAGCTGAAAGTATATCACAATCCCATTATTTATAATCTAAGTAGACTAGTTAGTATCGAATACTATTAAACTCTCCGTTGGAGAGAAAGGAAGTCATTTTATTTCCTTTGTGATGGACGGCGAGGTAACTAGGGTCCGTCTTCATATGCTATGGCACCAACATCCAAATCGCAAAAAAAAACACCTGTCCCATACATTTGGCTTAAGTAGGTTTGCAGTTTAGTATGGAGAGCAGATTTTTTTTCGCGATTTCGATGTTGGTACCATAGAGAAAGTTGTTCAGTTTGACGGTTTGATCATCCCCTTAAAAAGTGTCAACATAATAAACAAAACTACGGTATTTGAATCTTTGGTGTAATCCTTACTCTAACTGCCTTAGGTAGGAGAGCTAATATGGACAAGATTTAAGAATGAATTCGCCGTCGGAAAAGCTTATTGTTTTCAAGGAAAGTAATAGGAACGCGAACGCTTTTATTTTCATTGAGATGTTCTGTATATAAACAAGGCTGTGGCGCACGAGTCCGGGGTCACTTAAAGTTAGTGTCGGCTCGTAAACGTATCGAGCTCGGAGGGGCTACTGCTTGCCGCTCCGCTCCGCCCCGCGGCGACCGCACTCGACACGCTGCCGCACGTCGCCGACGCTCTGAATCGCACCCATTCACACAATATCTTATAGTGGATACACCTGGCTATTTTAAGTCAACAATTTACATTTACATAATTAACTTAAAACGATAGCTAGCACTTAGTTTTAATTCGAGATTAAAATGTGTATTGATGCTACGTTGCTACGAAAAAATTCGTAGTCGTAGACCCTCTACGAAAAAAATTATTTTGTTTTGCAAAGCCTATTTTGAATTAATGATTATGTAGAAAGAATTGCAACTATAAATTCTCTGATTTATCATCAAATAAACTTAAATATTAGTCGCACATCATCTTCTCTCAAATCAAGATAGAATAAGAGTTTGAAATCATTGTGTTAAGCTGATACAATTTTCAACAATCTGTACTCGATTTTCTAACAATGATCATACAAAACCATTACTCATATGAGTGAGGAGTGGTTTTGCATAACACAAATTTTCATGACACAAGATATGAATCTTGTCCAACCATCGATAAAGAAACTTCAGAAACTACCTTGAAAATAAGCGATAGTAGCAGGGCGTGTCCACAATAGGCTCCCCTGGGAAAGGCGGCGGCGTTCCGACAACAGACAGCGGGTGTCAGCCGCCACGTGCTACCCAAGGCCACTCGCTTAGTGTCAAGGTCATTGCCACTCCAGCTCGGCACACGCGGCACCCACGCCTCTCCTGTCACCACAAATAGAACGACCCACTCACCACTCTGATCTACCGCAACTACTCCACAAGAGCCGCCGCCGCGCCGACGGGGACACCGACTGCACTTGCCACTACTTTTTTTAGCGTGGGTGACTGATGCACTTAGTTGTGTAAGTCGACTTGTCTTGCTATAAGTGAGTAAAGCAAGATACCTACGTTACTTGTTCGAATACATATCGACACTTTTGACCAAGACTTTGCAATTGTAGTCAGATTGGAAACACACGAAGTACGGTGTGTGTATCTCAATAGAGATAATTTAAAATATATTATTTTTATATGTATGCAATAATTTCTGGCAAAATCATAAATCTTATTTCACATGAAAACAAACAGAAAGTAAAAGTTCTTAGTAGCAGGCTACCAAAAAGTTGCAAGATCTTCTAAGATATACAATTACACACATTCGCAGGCAGTGTTCCGGAGATACATTAAACACAAATTCACCATAATGAAGTTGACACAAAACACAAGACGTTAGAAACACATTGACAAAGTTCGAGCAAAAGATAACAAGCTCCAAGTTTTCTTACGGCTCTTATGACTGTAGAGTACAATACGCGTACTAATTGTAGGAGATTAGTATTTGTCTATGAACAAGAATAATTATCTAAACTGCATACATACAATATTATTATTATTCGGGTTTTCGAGTCTAGACAGGCTTGCACTTGTGTCACTTCGACCATCGCTGGTCTTTTGTGAACGCCCCGTTTAGAGTTCCGTACTAAACCCTACTGCAGTAGAGAATCGTAGTATGTTTTTGATTGGAATCGTAATGGTATCTCATCTGGTGTCATGGGGTGGTCAGAATCTGTTTTGGAATGTGCAATTGTAGCAAGGATCACTCTCAGTATATTCAAGGTTTTAAGATGGAACGAGACGTTTCAAGTGGCTAGGTGGCAAGTCATAGGTAGCCTTCGCCATAAAACACAGTATAAGAAGAAAAACTTTGCGTCGCCTTGTACAAAACCCATGGGAAGAAATGGCGTGGTCCATTCTAAGCCGGAACCATACAGGTCAGTTATTATACATGGTAATACACTTAGTCCATAGAAATAGTTATATTCTGAGTCACGTTGCAGGGTTTGCCCCGAACACTTGTCTTTCGCGTGGTGTTCGCGCGGTTCGCGTTTCGTCCTGCCACGAGGCTCTGCAATCCATCTCAGTTGTGTTCTTACTCAAAAACAATCGTCGAGATTGGATAGATACTCCCTCAAACCACTTGACACTGGCGGAAATGCAGTGCTAACGCACATGCAAAAAGTCCATTCTTTATTTTTTTTTAAAATTTATATTCAATTACTTTATCACGCGCTACGAAAGCTTCTTTGTAATAGATTACGTGAACTGGGAGTCGATAAATTGTAACCCTATCTGATCTGATATTGATACCTATATAAAGTAGAATAATGGGAAATAACTACCGAGAAATGTCTAGTAATTAAGTTTCTTGTCGGTTCGTATTGTACACGATATAGCTATTTCGTAGTCAAGAAAAATTTACTACCTAGTTTTTAATAACAAATAAAAGTATCTCATGCAGAAGTAAGCAATCTGCAAAATTTATATTTAATACTAACTTGCCAGCCCCCCGTGGGAAATCACGATCCATCCGATTCATTATTATAATAATACTTCGCAGCATTTTAGAAAGGAACTAAAAACTTTATTTCAATAGGACAATATGTTTGTCAAAGTGTCTAAAAATCGTGATGAAAATAGATTAGATATACAGGATTCAACTTAATAATGCCGACGGTTTTTTAAGAGGATGATCAGACCATCAAACTAAAAATAACATTCATGGGACAACATCCAAAAAGCGAAAAAAAATTCTCACACATTTGGATCGAGTCGAGTGGATTGCAGTTTTGCACAGAATTTTTTTTCACAATTACGGGTTTTGGTCTCATAGAGAAAGTTGTTCAGATTGATGGTCTGATCTTCCCTTCGAAACCTCTAGAGCTAGAGCTACATTCAGATATAAAATTGTATATATTTGAACGAAGCAAATATGGCAATCGATTTCGGAGTTAATAATTTGAAAACAATAGAAATCAACCGATCCCTGCTGTGATTTCGACTTTCGAACCCTTAATAAAACGAATTCTTGTATAACCTGAATGAAAGGACTCGCTTCCTTGACTTTTAAATGCCCTTCAACTCCTCCTTGCCGATGCTGTTTTGTTCATATGTATATCCAGATTGATTTAATCGAAATAAAATAACAATATTACTTATTCTCAATTTAATATAGAAATATTTTATCTTATAAAGTAGAGTCGCGTTGCAATTCTGGCGGAGTACGGACGCTTGCGTATCGACGCGTCGGGATTGCACGTGGCTCCACCATTTTGTGAACTCTTTTGTGTTTTAACCTTAAAACAATCACTTGAGATTATAACCTACTTACATTGGCAAAACTGCCACTCTAGACTTAATAAATACCACTGATCATTTTCCTTCATATAATATCCACATAACGAGACATTGGCTGAATTGTGATAACGCATCGGATGCCACTAAACAAAAATTGAATTGAATCTTATAAAGTAGATTCAAAGATGAAATCAATACTTTTCAATGTTCACTGAATTCAAATAAAGCTGTAGAAAAGTACGTATATAATTCTTACTAAGTGTCTTGTTTTAATCAATAGCTTCCGCAAATTCCCAAATTCAGCGTTAAGAAACAAGAGCAATAATGAATGACGTCAAATTAAGCTCTAAGCTTAACAGAAAACATTACTGGAACCTTAATTCGCGATTAAGGCAAACATAGTATGCGGGGTGAGTGGTGGTGTGGAGACGATGGCAGCGGAGTGCATGTGCGGGTGTGTGGGGGGTGGGGCGCGGCGCGGGCGCGGGGCAGGCGCGCCGCGGGCCGCCACTTCGCTGTACTCGAGGAGCCCCGGTACACCTCGGTTTCCGGCGGGTGCTCCACCGCTCCCTCGCGGGCTCGCAGCAAGTGTGTCCCGCCGCGGCCCCGCGTGCCGGCCACGTGGCCTCGGCCCGAGCCTCTACCGGCGACCCGCTTTTTTCCTACTCCATTGATAAAGCTGTAATTACCATCGGCCGATTAAAGTAAACAACTTTACAACGCACCGGTGCACTTTCTTGGCTTATGGGATTGACTTAATTAAGCTATCAGGTAATTGTTTTGTGTTTGGCTCTAATGTTGTGCAATCTTAAGGTACGGCTGAGTTTAGAATTAGAAACATGTGAAAATTATAAAATAACTTTTGTTTTAAATGGTCTTAATAACCTCTTAACATAAATTAACGTTGATAGTTAGTCTTTAATTAATGTTAACCAAAAAAGCTTAGATATAGTATTTAAGAAAAGCAATAATTTTAGTATGATCAAGGCGACATCGCCGTCGGCTCTGTTGCGAGTTTTACTTTCGTGAGAAAATTCAATTCTTACAAGTCTTAAATTTATGTGAAATCAAAATATAAATTCATGTATCAATTGCTTTGCAAAATAAAAGATACCAACTTTAAGAATAAAATAAAAGTTAAATCTCATTTGATGGCTATTTAAAACAAATGAGTTTTTTTAAAATAATTTGGTAAAACACAAAACTGTTAATAACGAAATTTTATGTACTTCCCACAAGCCAGAAAAAGTGCAGATATCTCTGAATAATTTTAAAGACTCTATTGGTAATTGATTGAGGACAATAAATGGACCGTTATATTATTTGGAAGACAGTGTATAAAGTCAATGCAAGGACATGGAGTCAGCATCTACAGAACTACAGGATAGAGCCTACAAAATGTATAATATGTACAAGGTAAGCTATAGAAAGTCAACTTACAACTAGTTTTAGTCCACAGCTTTATTTTACATTAACATTTTATCTTTAATTCAATGAGAATTCAAGAAAATAGAATACATACGTATACATGTAATCTATTTTCTCGAATTCTCATTAAATTGAATACGTGTAAATACATTCTAGCATCATTAGTAATCAGGATAGAGATTTCTTTTACTCATATGGATAAAAAAACCTATCAATAAGAACAACTATTACTATGAGACCACTACTACAGACTTTACTGTGAGAACACAAAAAAAAAGTTGCTCTGCTGTTTCATACATTTTGCGCGGTAGGTATTTTTCTCACAGTTGGTCCCATACTAAAAAATTTTCAAATTGATGGGTACTTTCACCCCTTTGCGTGTTCGGGAGATTTCTTTTTTACACGATGTATATCAAAAGCCCGAATACTTTATTTTCTAGCGTAGAGTTAATCTATTTAAATACGTTAAAAACAAATAACTGTAAGAAAATCCAACAGACGCATTCGCTACATTATACAAACTGTCATATAAGAGTGACGAATTGATACGTTTATGTTACTTTAGTATTCTTCTACAGGTTGTAACAAGTAATACTTAAGGGGGTGCTTCAGACTATCAAACTGAACAACTATCACTACGGAGCCAACATCTAAATCACGAAAAAAACCCGCTCTTTCAAACAAAACTGCAGTACTGTCTCGACTCAAATGTACGGGACAACAATTTTTTTTTCTCGACGTTGGCTCCATAGTGACAGTTTTTCAGTTTGATGGTCTTAAGCACCCCTAAAGTATTATAGGGTGTTTTAGTACACCTCTCGTCGTTTTACTTAATTTTCCATGTCTGCATCCAAAATTGAAACTATTCCGTAAAATTCCGAATCTGGAGTGCGATTTTTGAAACTCACACTTTGAGCTCAGCAGTTGAAAATGTCAATATTACTATGGAGATATGCATCTTTCTACTGCTGATTCGACTTTCAAAAATCACAAACCAAAAGTGTGATTTTTGAATATCAAATCATCAGTAGAAAGATGCATATCTCCATAGTAATTTTGACATTTTCAACTGCTGAGTTCAACGTATGTCAAAGTCAAAGTCAAAGTCAATATAATTTATTCAATATAGGAGCTTACAGCACACTTATCAAACGTCAAATCTTTTTTAAAGCTACCACCGCGTCGGAACGTGTTGTCGCTGTAGAGAAGATGCGGCCAGAAACTCTACAACATAACACAACTTAATAACTATTACAATATAAATTCTTAAGCTAAAGTTATATGAGTTTCAAAAATCGCACTCCTGATTTTATAACAGCATAACACCCTCATTTTACTTCCTCTCATTTTAGTTTTACTGTGTTCTAGTATAAAAACAACCATACCTACGACGTTCGTACATAAACCCCCCTTGTTTAACCCCATGCTAGGGCAGAATCCAATGTTTTTTTAGCCCATGATATTGCTTTTATCATTTGTGTTGTTTTACTTGAAATATTTAACAGTTTTTTATTTTATTTTACCCCTGATTAAAGTTATTAAAGTGTGTATAATCCTACTAATATTGTGAATTGCGAAAGTGTGTATGGATGGATTTAAGTTTGTTACTCTTTCACGCAAAAACTACTGAACGCATTTTGATGAAACTTGACACACAGATAGAATATGATCTGGATTAACACATAGGATACTTTTTTAAGGTCTACGCAGACGGAGTCGCGGGCAACAGCTAGTAATTGTACATAATTTCTTGATTTTGTCTCTATTGTAATAAAATGTAATATAGTAAATGCCTTATAATAAATGTTCAATAACGTTTTTTAAATGTTACCGAAATAAGTGCGAGTCGAACTCGCGCACCGAGAGTTCCGTACCCACCATATTAAACAAAAAAAAAATTATTTCTCCGTAATTCTTAGCGCGAGCCCAAGACACGCTTGGCTGGTTTTTATTATTTGTTGTTTCACTCTAGAGTGTGTTGTATAGTCATACCAAGTTTGACGCTTACGATAGAGCCAAACCAAATAAAAAATATAAATGTTAGGGGTCTACATACAAGAAATTGGTTTCTTTCAAGGTTTTTTAAAAGATTCAAATTTCTTGTATGTGGACCCTTCACATTTTCATTTTTTCATTTGTTAGATGATGTAAAATAATGAAAATAATTCTGTGAAAATTCCAACTCGTTACCTATTACAGTTCAAAAGATACAGCCCTTTAGAGGACGGACGGACGGACAGCGTAGGCTTAGTAATAGTGTCTCGTGCTGTCATTTTCATCAAAAATAGGAAAAAATTCAAAGAAGAGTTAAGCATGTGCGATACTGAGGAGTGCGAGCGAGGCAGGAATACGCATTTCCTTAAGAGGTAGCCACGAAGTAACCAGAGGGGGTGAGGTCAAAAGTTGGTGCGAGCAGGGAGTATCCAGGAGTATCCATACTGTATGTAGTACCTACTAGATACTCTTTCTTTTATTGTGCCCCGCTTGACGGGATCGTGGCGTAAAATCTTCGTAAAATGTAAACAAATTGCTTATTCCTGTCTCGCTCGCACATTACCAACTCTTCTTTTAAATTTTTCCCATTTGTATGAAATGCCATCTAAGTTTCCAAGAGAGAGGATAAAGAATCCCTCCTCTTAGTAGGGGCCAGAAGAATAGAAGGAGAACGATTCGCTCGTGTTTATCAGGCCAAGAAGATTAAAATATTGTATCAGACCCAGGAAGCTGGAATAGGTATTGTCTATACCTGGAGAGCAGACTGCCTTACAAGCGGTGAAACATGAAAATAGTTACTCTTTGGCGGGTAATGTTCGTCCTTCTTTCGTAAATTCCCGTCATTGTTTCTGACTTCAACTTTTTCCCTGTTCCAATCCAACGACAAAAGTTTATAGAAAGGGACAAACGTAAAATCAGAAACATCGACGACATGCGCCGTGGTCAATTTTCGTGTTTCCATGCTTGTAAGGAGTTTATGAATCCATTGGTTTTAAATCCATGTATCAGACCATACCTATGCCAGGTAGGGAAATAACAAAATCACCTAGTAATGATTTTGTAAACACTTCAGGGGTGGTTCAGACTATCAAACTAAACAACTTTTACTATAGCGGCAAAACAGAAATCGCAAATAAAACTGTTGTTTGATACGAGTACATTTGACTCATTTTGAGTCTATAGGCATTGCAGTTTAGTATGGAACAGCAGTTTTTTTTTGCTAGATGTTCGATATGAAATACCAGTTAAACGGTCACCCGTCCAAAGACGTGCACCGTCTGGGGTTACTACGTACCAAAGCTCCACTAAGACCAACTAATATAGTTTTTCAATTATAAAAGTCTGGGAAATTACGTTGCGAAGGATTTCCTGCAATCCCGGATCTATTCGTACTAAATCAAGGACGGTGTAAAATATGCCAACCGATTACTTACCTATTTTTTTTCTTAAAAATCTAGTTAATCGAAGAACATAATATGCTAAGTACTCAGGGCAAAGGGAACGTGTTGTCGGTTTATTATTACATACATACATATATAAGCTCACGCCATTGTCCCATGGGGGTAGGCAGAGACCACGGACTGCCACACGCGCCGCGGTTTATTATTAAGGGATCAAAAATCGACATAAACCTCTTCTAACATAAACATAATCTCTTGAAACTGAAGCTAGGACAACAAAGTCCCTTTTCTCTGCTACGAGCAAAATATGACGGAAACTACCAAAAACTATTCCCTGCTACGAGCAAAATCTGACGGAAACTACCAAAAGAACAAAAAACTAACAAAAACGACCTTGGTCCTTTTTGGGATATTTGGGTAGTGGCAAAAAAACAACTTCTACTCCTATTCCTTCACTGTCCATGCTGCCCGCCTGTGGAACTCTCTTTCCGGAAGTATAGGGGACTGTCCAACAAAAGAACGTCATATATTTTCATTGATTTTACTAGACTAAATTATTCTAATAAAACATCAAATTAAGAGGATATGTGAAAAAAATAGGATTCTTCAAAGCATCAGATATGATGAAGTATTAATAGTAGGATATGATTTGCGGATATGTGTAAATTGAACATATAATTGAAGTTTTGATAAGAGCCAAAACACGATTAAGAGACATTTTCTCGATAGAAAAATAAGCCAAAGTAGCCTCGGTCGTTATCGATAAACCCTTGGAACTGCTAAACGGTGAATAATAGAAACACAAGACTTGATTTAAAAAAAAGAGATTGATATTTTATAAAGTTTGATTAGAGCAGAAATGAACTTACATAAATAGTACAATCACAATAAAATAAAGTTTGTTTTACTTGCGTCGTTTCAGGCGCGCCCCATCTCTTTCTCTCGCGTCAGGCAGTAATATAAGCTATCACACGCCCATTTCACTTCAATTATTTTTCGACATAGGCCCTTAAGGAGCATTTCCCCCCATTCCCAGCTCCACCCGTCTAGAATGTACACGATTCTGTTGTGCAGATTAAAAACTATCAGTAATTATACGGAGACACATCAAGCTACGCCAAACCAAAATAACCTGGCCGCGCGTAGTTAGAGTAATGTATAACGTCGCGCGGCCAGTTTGTGTTGGTTTTGCGTAGATTAATGTATCGCTGTGTGTAAACTGTGAACTATTAGAGTAGGTACAGTTTATAAAAAACATAACCCTCCTTCTGGCGCACTTGGGTAAAAAGGGGCAAAACAGTCAATTTGGGACTAGAGCATTACGGATTTCCATGTCATTCTGGGCCTAAGACATTTTAAGAATTGATCGATTTGGACTAGGCCATTTGAGTTTCAGTAAATATGGAAAATAGATTTGGGTTTGAGTTTTAATGTACCGGAAGCGTATTTTTATATATTTAGTTTTAAAAAATGCAATTTATTCAATTAAGCTGTCCCAGAAATTGACCTTCTATATCAATAGGTATACAGGGTGTAAGCTTTGACTAATTATTATAAGGACTAGCCTTCCGGTAGCATTTCCCCTCTGCCACGGTATAAGCACAATTGATCTTGTGCATTTACATTCAATTTTACACCTTATCACTAAACGAGACAGCCTATAATTGCGAAATAATAACTTCGAACTTAGAACGTTTGGGGTTCACACGAGACTACTTTTCATGATTTTTAACATTCAAAATTAGAATCTAAAGTTATGGGGAGTAAAATCCAAAGTTGCGGATTTCATGTTACCTCGCCCCCCGCAAAAAGTGGCAGAAATGTTTATCAGTAGAATTACACGCGTAACCGACTGGTTACGCGTGTAATATAAATAGTCAAAGGGTGTAAGTGACAGCCTAGCAAATACTGAAACGGTGAACTCAGACCATCAAACTGAATAACTTTCACTAAGGAGCCTCAGGAAATGCGAAAAAAAATCTGATGTCCCATACATTTGAGTCGGGTAGGTGCAACAGTTTTGTATGGGACAGCTGATTTTTTTTCGCGATTCCTGAGGTAGTCTCCATAGTGAAAGTTGCTCAGTTTGATGGTCTGAGTTCACCGTTTCAGTATTTGCTAGGCTGTCATTTATATCCTGTATACTTTCAAAACTTCGCCTTCTAAAAATGGGCCGCTTTCTACCATCAAGTCAAATCTTCAGAGCAAATCGCCTACCGACGGACAATCGGACATCGAAGTGACTCTACAAGGGTATTTTAATTTCCAACATTCACTGTTCAAGGAAGGCTGAGTTGAAGTATACCTATTATTACAAATCAATATAAGCATGATCAATTTATATTTTCTCAGAAGATGTTTTACTCTTCAACGACTAGACGCGCTCGTTCTGCCTGCAGCGCAGCGCTTTCGGGCGTTTCCTTGGACTAAAAATTGTACACTATTGAGCTTTCAGACGTTACGATTCCATTTCACGACGTGTTTCAAATGATAAAAAAAGATTGTTCTACTGTGACTTTGAAATGGACGTTGATGTCTTTTATATTGAGAAACGTTAATTGAAAATGCTAAAAAAATTTAATGTAAAGTTCGTGTAAAATTTGCTATACAGGGTCCTTATTTGTGCAGATAGTTTTTTAAGGGGATGTCCAGACCATCAAACTGAACAACTTTCTCTATGAGGCCAACATCCAAATATCGAAAAAAAAGGTGTTCCACACAAAACTGAAAACCTACTTGAGCCAAATTTTTTCTTCGTGATTTCGATATTGGTCTCATATAGGAAGTGGTTCAGTTCGATGGTCTGATCATCCCCTTAAAAAAGTGTCAAAATATTAAGAAGGACCTGTATACATTGAAGTGAAATTGAAAAAAAAACACAGTGACTGCATAAAATACAAGAAAAAAAATTTTTAGTCTTTCAAAATTATTACCTACTTCGTCAAAAACTCTCCAAGAAGGGTATAATATGATATAGGGGAGACATAACGGCGTTTTTGCAGTATTATCTTCATAACTATTATAAAACTGTAACAGAAGTGTGTCTGTACATTGAAGATATTTACATGAAAAAGTTTACGATATGGTTTTTAGGTATCCCAGGCTGCAAATCAACCTTTTTTAGAATTTTTGTCGCCATGTTTGGTTGTTTGTTTGTTTGTTAATACGCACGCAATAACTACTGAACCGATTTTGATGAAACTTTTTTGTTTGATAGCTTATGATCTGACTTAAAATCTGGTACATAATTTGTGCGGACGAAGTCGCGGGTCAACTCTAGTTATGTTAATAATATTAGTTACTACTAGGCCTAGCAACTAGGTATTAGATACTAGCTAGACAAACTGCCAGTTGCACATACATTCATTAAAGTTAATCCTCCATTAAATCTCTTGCTGTCACTTTTTGTCTTGTTGACGTAGTAAAAGCTAGCAAAAGATTAAATGGAGGATTAAGTTTAATGAACGTACGTGCAACTGGCCGTTTGTTTCGTATTCGTAATAGTTAGGACTAACATTTGCTTTCGGCTTCGCTTGTGTTAAATTATTTTGATTACAGTCGGCAAGCCGTGGTGGTCCAGTGGTGAGTAACCTTGCCTGCCGTGCAGGAGGCGATGGTTCGATCCCCGTCCAGACCGACTCGTACCAATGAGTTTTTCGGAATTTATGTCCGATTTGTAACACCACTGGCTTTTCGGTGAAGGAAAACATCGTGAGGAAACCTGCATGCTTCGAGTCATGTATTGTACCCACTGTCCATTACAAGTGGCGACGGGCTCACTCCCCGTCACACTGGACAGAGTTTCGGTACTGCTGGTGAAACGTGGATGTTCTGAGGTTGCAGAATATCTCTGACTACCCCCTTGGGGAATATAGTCGTGAGCATATGCTTATGCTATGCTTATGCATTCGGCGTAAAAATTAATATGTGTCCATATCCACATCTAATGTTTACAAAATTTTTTGGCGATTGGTTGAAAGGTTGACGTTTGAAAGTGGAACAAACAAATAAACTCACGATTACTGTAGATGTTCCTAGTTTCTAAAATGTAGTTTATCAACTAACTGATTGGAATATATTTGAAAACTTCGATAAATTTCAGTTTCCAGGGCTGTTTGTTAGTTATTTGTACAGCAGTAGCATTTTATATTATTTTATTTGCATTTGGTTTAAGAGAATCTGCGTCACGTGCGTACACGTAGCGTGTGCGTATGGAAAATCAATCATGAAGGTCCGGGTTCGAATCCGCACAACATTCCATGTACACACGGCGACACACCAAGCTACGAAAAACCAACATAAGCTGGCCGGGCATAGGCAGTGTAATGTATAACGTCGCGCGGCCAGCTTATGTTGGTTTTGTGTAGTTTTATGTGTCGCCGGGTGTACCGACGAGTTTCTCCAACTTAGGTACGTTATACCGACTACTCTCAAAAAGTGATAAAACTTCGTAAGGAAACCTGAATACGACGAAAAAGAAATTCTGAAGCGTATAAGTGTAGTTCACTGGTGGACTGACCCTTACAATGCCCTCCTTGGCAAGCCTATGCCCTGCGTGAGAGCGTATAAAAGGTGTGTTAGTCCCACATTACAAGTTGTTCAGTTTGATGGTCTAATCAACCCCTTTAAAAGTTTTAAATGTTTATTTTTATTTTTTAACACCTTGTATAGTTATAGGCTGATGATGATTTGGTTCCAGATACGGCGGGGAGATGTTGGTATTCAACTATTTGCTAAACCAATTCAGAAACCTATTAAAGTCATTTGTAAATACTTCAACAGCGAGTTGGTTGACCACTAACTTGCCTCACACAATTCTTAAGATCAGGTTCAAAGAGTATTTTAAGAAGCTTGTACCCTTGTGTGTTTTAACGTTTCTTTATAAGCAGACGGTTCTTCACTATCTGTAAATCTTTATAATTATGTTGCACTAAACCTAACTAACAATTTCGCTATTCCGAGTACCATAGAAAAAGGCAATCCAGTTTCTCGATTTAAAATTGCGTGATTCGATTTTTTCTTTACTGTTATTATGATAATGATAATTTATTTGCAAAAATATGGTACCTACAAAAGGTTTTAAAAAAATACAGTTTGTCAGCATATTCTACCATGAAGGCATGCAAATGGGCTGGCATAACCTCAGGGTTAAAAGCCCCATTAAAAAAAATTAAAGAAATAAAGAATTTAAAAAAAGGCATGCAAATATTTTTTACAAGTATGATTCATTGAAGGAATTATTTGATATTATAATTATACAGTATAGCAAATTAATTATAATTAATTGATTGGTAATTAGTCAAATTTAAAATGACAGATATTATTATATTCAGTTAGAATGTCATAAATTCAAAATAATCAAACATACAGCCAATAACCCTTTGGACTGGTTACGCGTGCAGTTCTACTAACAAACATTCCTGCCACTTTTTGCGGGGGGCGAGGTAACATGAAATCCGCAACTTTGGATTTTGCTCCCCATAACTTTAGATTCTAATTTTGAATGTTAAAAATCATGAAAAGTAGTCTCGTGTTAACCCCAAACGTTCTAAGTTCGAAGTTATTATTTCGCAATTACAGGCTGTCTCGTTTAGTGATAAGGTGTAAAATTGAATGTAAATGCACAAGATCAATTGTGCTTATACCGTGGCAGAGGGGAAATGCTACCGCAAGGCTAGTCCTTATAATAATTAGTCAAAGCAATAACCACATACCTGTTGTATTGAATAATAAAACATATCCAAACTTGCTTCTTAAACTTCTGAGTGTTAGTTTTTTAAATTCGTTTCTTCTTATGATACTGACAGTTTTTTAGTCAGCATATTAAGAACCCTGTTTATGTAATACTAGCAGCCCGTCCCGGCTTCGCACGGGGTAGACAAATAAATTTTAAGACTCATTTTTCTACACCTTCGGTTACATTGTTCAAATTTTACCAAGGATCCCTAATTTTTTTCAAAATGAAATGTAGCCTATGTCAAATTGGAAGAATGTAGCATTCTATTGGTGAAAGAATTTTTTAAATCGGCCCAGTACTTTTTGAGCCTATTCATTACAAACATACAAACATACTAAAATAGGTACAAATCTTTCCTCTTTATAATATTAGTGTAGATACCGTTAGCTAATCAATGAGACCCCATATAATTTATGGGCTAATAACAATGATTCTTTTATGTTACTAATCCAGAAATAATGCGTACAATGGCGTCTAAATATCACAATCCAGATTACTGCCTGGAATCTGGAGATTAAACCAGTTCGTGCAAAGCTCTCCTACATGTAGTAGGGTGAGTATACCTACCAGATAGGAAACTGAAATATCATTAAAAAATAAATTATCCATTCTTTTGGAATATTAAGAATTTTTAGGACAGTAAGTTTTGCGTCGTCTAAAAATTTAAAATATAATTACATATTTTCTTTTATCTGCAATCTAAACACAACGTTTTCATATAATTGGACCCACACGTTTGCAACGAAATATCTCATCTTAACTATTATAAAACTGTAACAGAAGCGTGTCTCTTCATTGAAGATATTTACATGAAAAAGATTACTATATGGTTTTTAGGTATCCCGGACTGCAAAATCAACCTTTTTTTGAAATTTTGTCTGTCTGTTTGTTTGTTTGTATGTTTGTAACAGCGTCACGCAAAAACTAATGAACCGATTTAAATGAAACTTTTTTTGTTTGATAGCTTATGATCTGACTTCAAATCTGGTATAATTTGGGCGGACGAAGTGGGGGTAAACTCTAGTTATTAATAAATTTATAGGATGGTCATTAATTGAAAATTGTACAAAATATAATTCGTATGTATTTCACATTAATTTTTACAAAAATCTGCTGTTCCATAGAAAATGTCAATAACTACTCGACTAAAATGTATGAAACAGGTGATATTGCTTCCCGATTTCAAAGATGGTGCCATAGTAAAGTTGTTCAGTTTGTTGGTCTGAATCGTCTGAAACACCCCTTTAAGTAGATTAAAAATGAGTCTTGAATGATCTGTATCAAGTAAAGGAACATACAAAAATTATGTCAATAGTTAAAAAATATGTCAATGTATCGAGTTAAAGTGAGCTCGCCACACCTCATACAAAACCATACGTGGTTCTCGTAGGGTGGCTTTGTATGATAAAATGTATTATTTTTGTTTTAGTTATATACAAAAAATAAAAAAGTATGTATCGCATTAAAGTTGAGTGACAATGTCCAAGAAATTTATTTATTTATTAAAGTTTACATCCTGTATACATACATACACGATTGATGGTAAAATGAAAAGTTTTACTTGATAGTACTGTAGCCCCGAGACTTTAATTACTAAAAAGATTACTGATTGCCATTTCGAAATTGTTGTAAGGTACAAAATTACTAATATAAAAACCTAAGTCTTACACGCAGTAAGTAAAAAAAATTTAATAAATTAGCAGAAATTTTTAAATCTCGAGGATACCGTTTTTTTTTTCAACTTAGTTCAATACCCATACGCCATACGTAATAGTAATAGTAAGACAGTCTAAAGTTGCCATACGAAGCTATAAGACCAGATGAAAAAGTCAATTTTGATCGGTCTTATAGCTTTGTATGGCAACTTTAGATTGTCTTACTATCACGTATGGGAATTGAACTAAGGTGAAGAACATGACAGTATAGAAAAAAAACGGTAACCTCGAAGTTTAAAAATGTCTAACATTTTTTTTTCTTTTTTATTACGGGGTTTTATTTTTGTTATCTGTAAAACTTAGGTTTTTATTTGAGTAATTTCGTACCTTACAAACATTTTTTTGGTAATTAAAAGGTGAGTATAATATGTTCCTTGGGCTACAGTGCTAAGGCCGAGCTTTAGAGACGATTTTTTTAGTCTTAGCTCGAGCTAAGCAGGGCGAAAATGTATGGATTTTGACATACGGGAGTTCGAACTATGACTTAAAAATCGTCTCTGAATCTCGGCCTAAGGTACTATGATGTCAGAATTCGATGAAGCACAAGAAATTCACATTCGCATTCATAAAATAATGTAGGTAATGTACCTACCTATTAGTGTGTAAGTGTAGATATTCATTCGTTATCAGGTAACAGGTATAACGTAGTCCCTTACAAACAACTACATGTAACTTGTAATATAAAAAATAAACCGCAATCGCAATCTTTTTTTTTTCCGGTATCTGAACGTACTTAAGAGTCCTGTTACCGTGCAGTGGTCACAAATACAAGATTTCTCAATAATGAAAACCTAATTTTAAAGTCCTACTCTAATATACTACAAAAGCCTAAAAGCTATTTTTATGGAAACATTCCACTATTAATAATATCGAAATAAACGTAGAAATGGCCGTTCTTGTTTTCCCATCTTCAAATTTGTATGTTTAAAAACTTATAAAAGTATTGTATCAAAATAGCTTGAAGGCTTTTGTAGTAAGTTGGGAGTAACCATTTTTAGGGTTCCGTAGTCAACAAGGAACCCTTATAGTTTCGCCATGTCCGTCCGTCTGTCCGTCTGTCCGCGGCTTAGGTCAGAGACGCTTAGTACTAGAAAGCTGTAATTTGAAATGGGTATACATATTTCCGGGGATCCGTTAGCGAAATATTAAACTTTAAAGTGAAAATTTTTGCTAGATTCAAGTGCCGGTTGTTTTCGATTCAAACGGTTGTTTTCGATGTTGGTCCCGTAGAGAAAGTTGTTCAGTTTGACGGTCTGATCATCCCGTTAAAAAAGTGTCAGCATATTAAGTTGGACCCTATATAACGAATTTAAAACGAAAATTATCACCGCTTTTGCAAGTTAAAGAGTAATAATCGACCAACTTGTAAAATGTACTTTTTAGACTTAATTAGCCGTTAAACCGTAGTAAAAAACAAAAAGACCCGTTCTAAGTCCGTATATTGTGACGGGCAACTACGGAACCCTACCCTGCGCGTGGCCCGACATGCGCTTGGCCGGTTTTCCTTTTTTAGTTTAGGTTTTTGTTTTCTTAAATCTTTATTGTGAAAAGAGTGCCACTGACGGTAATAGGGCTCTTAATACTTCAAGCAAGAAATAAAAAATGAAGATATGATATTGCAAACAAGCTATTAAATAAAATGTCAAGCTGATAGACCTAGTACAACTGTTATTTTACTTTAAAAACTTCGTTTTTGCATTTACTGGATGGACATAGATCTACCCTACCATACAGGAAAGCACTGGATAAACCTCACATGGTCCCTGTTCAGTAGATCAGACACCAAGATATTAGTGTGGTGATTTCGACTCTACTTCGGGTTGTTCAACGGCAACGGCAGGACCAGCATTGCATTAGAGACAACAGCAGCGACATCGGCGTCGAGTGCGGCGGTTGGCTGTACTAGGCAGGAGCGCGGCGGACGGAGGCGGGCGCCCCGCGGCATCGCGCACCACTACCGCCACGCAGTCTTCCCGCGCGGCCCGCACGTGCTTCTAGCGTGCCTTCACAACCACCGACAAAACCTTTCCGAACGAACTTCTAATATAGGAGTGAAACAAATATCTGGAACTGCTTGTGTCCCTAATTTGTGTTCGGCGGACGTGACCCGTTAACTTTAACTGTGCAATGACTTGAGTGCTCTATCAATTAAACTTGTAATTGTATTATTTTTTACTTCCCCGATAGATTAATTAGATCTTACATGGAACCGGAACGCATTTAATTAATGTATGGAATTTGTTAGGCTTACTCCTATTAAGTTGGATGGAATATATGGAAACTGAGAAATAAACAACTATTAAATGGTGAGTTAATATTATTTGTAACAGCATGTTATTAATATTTAAATAAAACACTTTTCGTTTACTTTTATAATTCAATTAGTCACATTCTCTATAGTATAAGATATTGAATTTTATAGAACCAAAGTTTCGAATCATTTTGTCCATAAAACATAGTTAATAATTACTTACTCTTATGCTAATATTATGCGTAATTAATTATACATGAGTCGACGGTTAAAGGAAGAAGTGGTAATTAAGTAATAATATTTTTTAATTCGTATTAATAACATTACATTGGAATTTCGCCTACATTGTTTGCATAAAAGTTTTATTACCATGAAAAATAGTTTACTATTTAAATAATTAGTTTGTAATGGTTAATATACAGTTAGAAAGCGATACTTGTCGTTAGTACTATATCTACTGGCTCGTAAGTGTTAACTCTACAATATCACTATTCAAATGTTGATAAAATACCGCTATCTCCAGTGAACTAGTACGTTGGCAAGATATTGAAATATATAAAGATAAGACATCGTTTAATTATTATTTACATCTATAAAAACCCAGCAAATCATATTAGAACGAATAATAATCTTTTTGGAACGGGAAGCACGAAAATGAATTCACGGAGCATTTTCATTTATGGCCATCTCTACTTTTGTCGTCGAAATAAAAAGCAAACATTTTGCCAGGGCCGGTGGTCCCTCCCCCCTCCCCCCATCGCTTGTACCTACCTCCTTTAATGAAGAAAAATTGCTCGTATGTTATGTCGTAAATTAAATGAAAAACTCTAGTTAGCTCTATATAGGAACAAACACACACGTTACAGCCCCTGTTACCAAAAAGCCATGTTCGAAAGCGTTGTTAATACAAAACATTCATTGAATTAAGTGGATAGTTCGAATACATTATTAGCCTACTTCTTACCAATCTAAATAGAATCATTTTTTTCTACTTTCACCTCGTCTATTGTTGCGACCATTCAAAATGTACAAAAGCGAAAAAGAAAAACAACTAATAATTCATTTACGGTCTACATTTGTTCAACTTGCCTTTTACTGCTACAATTGGACCCAATATTTAAGTTACAGACTCATAAATATTAGTTAATGGAAATACCGTTTATTTATAGGGAAAAGATACGACTTTTTATTGTTAAAGAATAACCCACATTTACTAAGTAATTCATACTGTTTTGGGGCAAATAAGAGCAACGAACCTGTGTGAAACCTTAGCAGAAGGTACATTCTCAAGAGGGCGGTGTACTGCAAGTCTGGTACACCGCCATAAAAGCGTATTCTCTGAACCAAATCTAATAGGACGAAAATAAAACATCATTATGATACACGTTACTCATAAAACTTTGAAGTTCAATAAAGGAAGCAGCAACATACAACTACATGACCGTAGCGTGAAATATCGCACGAAACTACGCCCATGTATATCGCAATGCGGATTCGTAGCGTCGTAGCAATATTGCGCTACGTAGCGTAGCAATATTATGTGTACCTACACTCAGTTTTTACACAGTGCTAATAAAAATGCACTGGACTTTTGTCAAATAGCTCTTGAATCTTATACTAGAGCTAAACTACCAACCAACACAATGAACGTATGGAAAAAAATCAAAATAGTTATTTATCGTAGCATTTTATCAATATTATTCGTATTTTATGTTTACATTTTCAATGTGTTTAGGCTAAATTGAGAACGAAAGATAGTCGCGTCTTGACTTTCAGGCCGAGATTCAGAGACGATTTTTTTAGTCTTAGCTCGAGCTAAGCGTGGCAAAAATGTATGGATTTTGACATACGGGAGTTAAGCTAAGACTTAAAAATCGTCTCTGAATCTCGGCCTTAGACTTCATCTTCGTAAATTATATAAAGTGGCATTCAAAATGTGATAAAAATCATGAACTAAAACTATAATTCAACAAAGTTCTAACACAAAAGTAAACACATGAAACTAAGCGATGTAGTAAGTAGAAAACTGGTACAAAACCCTTCACGTTTAATGGACTAATATATGGATAATACGACATTTATCATAAACCAGCTTATAAAGATATACGATAAGATAATAATGCTTGAAGCTCTAAATAGTAATACAAAATAACTTAAAAGTGAGATTAATGACAAGGTCCTTTTATGCTGACATTAATTAATTGATTGTAATGCTATGAAACATTACATTTAATAATTAAATTAAATATACATCTTACCTACATTGGCTATACACCAAAATAAGAAATACAACTTTTAAACAATAAAATTGGTCCCTCTCCGAGCGGTCTCTACCCTTTTTTTATAAACATCCAAAAAAACTATCCACCTGCACCCTTATTTTTATTTGTATTGAATACAAATTGGTCTCCATCACAAATAGTAAGCACAAAGTTACGACGGAGCGTTCCAATTGTAATAACATCAATTGATTTAAAGTTATTTTAGTGGGAGGAACGAAACGAGGTCACTGACCGGCAATTATGTCCTAGAGACTCACAACTACATAATAATAGAGCGCAGAGCCAAGCTTCGGAGATATTAAAATCTTCGCTACAGAACACATTATTGGTACCTTAAATACAACATTGTTTTAAATAAAATTGTATGTATTACAAATATAAATAATAATGTTATGTTATGTAGAGATAAGGTTAATTCGAAAAATACAAATATATTGAATGTCAATATATTTTTAACTACTTATAATACAGGGTGAAATTGATATCATTACCATCCTTTTAAACCAAGAGTCTATCCATCAAACTGAACAACTTTTACTATAGGAGCAAACCAATCGGAGCAAAAAAAATCTGCTGTTACATATATTTGAGTCGAGTAGGCATTGCAGTTTAGTATAGAACAGCAGATTTTATTTTTCTCCGATCGGTTTGCTCTTATAGTAAAAGTTGTTCAGTTTGATGGGTAGACTCTTGGTTTAAAAGGATGATATCATTTTCCACCTGTATAAGTAACTTTCATGTGTTTGCTAATTAAAAAAAACCTAATAAATATACATAATACAGGGTGTAAGTAACAGCCTAGCAAATTCTGAAACGGTGAACTTAGACCATCAAACTGAACAACTTTCACTATGGAGCCTACCTCAAAAAAAATCAGCTGTCCCATACATTTGCGTCGGGTAGGTAGGTACAGCAGTTTTGTATGGGACAGCTGTTTTTTTTTTGTGTTTCCTGAGGTAGGCTCCATAGTGAAAGTTGTTCAGTTTGATGGTCTGAGTTCACCGTTTCAGTATTTGCTAGGCTGTCACTTACACCCTGTATTTGGAAAAAAAATCATGTTAGTTATTGAAAAATATTAGTCTGAATAAAGTCACGAACTAAAGTAAGATTCCGTTAACAGTCTAATAATACGACAACTTCGATATACAATTTCTAAAAGAATTTAGGTAAATAGATACCTACTTTTCAAAGTGTATTAAACTTACCTACTTTTTAAAACTTTCTACTTTCCACGCTCTAAAAACATGTTAGAAACATCGTATCGTGGATGAGACTTTATAATTGACAATTATTGAGATTTATTGGTTCTACGAGATAAGTATTTTGAAGGTTATTATTATTTGGGATTAATTTTTAATAGGTTACTTGAACCATCAAAGATAGAATGCATAAACTCTTGCACAACTTCGTAAAACATTACTCTATTAAGTTAGTTAGTATAGTACAGTAGGATCCAATGTAGCACAAAGGCCTCCTCTCACGAATAATTGTGGGAGTGAGCCATACTCCACCACGCGGGCCTGGTGGAAGATAGTGGTGAACTTGCTGTCAGATAATTTTACAGCCGCATTAATAGGACTCTTATGAGGCAACAAATCATCATCAGCCTATCACCGTCCCCTGTTAAACATAGGCCTCTCCCAAGGCACACCACAAAACTCTGTCCTCGGCCTGCCTCATCCAGTCGCTCCCCGCTAATTTTTTTAGGTCTGTCCAGCGGGCAGCAGGGCGTCCCACACTACCCCTGCCAGTTCGTGGTCTCCACTCTAGAACTCTGACAGCCCATCGGTTGTCAGTTCTTCGGCAGATATGACCAGCCCATTGCCACTTCAGCTTGCTAATTTTCTGACCTATGTCAACCACTGACGTATTACTTCATGTATTTCAAAATTAGGTAGTTTTATTAATGTAACTTTTCGGAATTATCTCCCCCAATACAACATCAAAATCTTGCAGGAGGCACAATAATGCATTTCTCACAATGTTTAAAAATGTTTGTAAGGCATAACGAATACGAACAGCTTTAAGTACGAATATAAATATTGTATTAATACAAACGGCTGGTAAGTTACAAAATCGAATAGCACAGAAAGCAATTATTGGCGTGTCCTTTCACTTACTTGTTGATAGTGTGTGTTAGTGTATAAAATAAAGGCCCACTGAGAGCACAGCCGGTGTGCCACAAAACCGGTCCGTGAGGAATGAGACCGAACCGCGGCTCAAGGTACTACAATGTTGATCAATCCGATTTTGGAACAAAGATTAAAACTTATAGAATTTATTGAAGCACAGTTTTGGAATAATTAAGAATTGACTTTGGAGAGCTTATGCCATGCAATATAACGACAACGATCTTTTTATTATCACTAAATTAATGAAAATAACACATCTTGAAAGCACAATTTAAAAATGAGATTAAATGCAAATGGCGACGGGCTCACCCCCCGTCACACTGTACAGAGTTTCAGTGAAACGTGAATGTTCTGAGGTTTCAGAATATCTTTGACTACCCCCTCGGGAAATATAGTCGTGAGCATATGTTATGCTATGCATACTATTAAGTGCGTTTCTTGAGTTTAAATTATTTGCAACAGTCTACCCTCAATCTACATTTTATTTTTAATTCAATAAATTTTTTGTTGATTTAACTTGACGTCGCCAGTTTGTATTTTTTTATTTCTTTACATATTTACAAAGTTTTTCGAATACAATATAATATATTTCAGCTGGTTGATTCTATGGAAAAATAATTTTAAACCATTTTTTATGTTTTTTTTTTTATAATGTGTTTAACGGCTCTGGATTCTAGTCCTTTTTAGCCATTCGTTATTTTTTTTTCCTGAATTATTGCCAGTAATAAATATCTCACTTTAGTAATCAAAACTCTTTTCATATTAATCTTAAAATTTTTTCAAAGTAAATTCAGAAAATGCAGCTTTTCAATCACTATTTTAAATTGATTTAATACAGGGGTGAGTCTTAAAAACATTTAGCATTAGGTACATTTCTTTTCGCGAATTAAATGTTATAATAGTGAAAGTTGTTCAGTTTGATCGTGTGAAGAATATAGGTAATGCCTTTTAGTTTACATCTCGTGTATTAAAAATTGGATCAAATTCATGAAACCATTTTCGTGAGTCGTGCCAGACATTGGACTGATGCCAGCAAAGGGTTGAGTTATAGTTAAACTTTTTCGTTATTCATTACATAAGTTATGTAACAGTACTTAAGAAAAGATATACTGCATCTAAATAATCTAATAAACAATGATTAAGTATACATATAGGTTCCTTCTTAATATGCTGACACTTTTTTAAGGGGATGATCAGACCGTCAAACTGAACAACTTTCTCTATGGCACCAACGTCGAAATAACGAAAAAAAAAAACAACCTAATCGAGCCATATGTATGGGACAGCTGTTTTTTGTCGCGTTTTCGTGTTTTCCCATATAACTATCCCCCATGACTGCCAATAAATATATTTTCTCCCAATATCATTTTTCATACTTTTTTTTTAATGGGGCTTTTAACCATACGGCTAAGTCAGCCCATTTCACCAATATTATAAACGAATGAACAGTCCTAACCCGGCTGACTGTAAAAACTCATGCAGAGTTGCTGTTTTGCATAATGACTTTATAAAATGTTTATAACATGGCATAAAATGCTCTTAGACGAATCGGCTGAGAAATTTTTCGGCCTATACGAAAAAAAAAACGTGTTTTCCGAGATCCTTAGCGTGAGACCGAGTTTTTATGTTTGTTGTTATACTTTAGAGTTTGTACTATAATCACACCAAGTTTGACGCTTGTATGTGTTACCGGTTTTACGATAGAGCTAGAAGAAACACCGTTGACGAAAACCTATAGGTTTCTCAGGGAAAGTTGTTCAGTGTCATGGGTACAATCACCCCTAAAAGTAATTCAACTGTTTACCCTAACACCCTGTATATAGGCTTAAATGTATTTACTGATCGCTCTATCTCTTACACTGCTCATACTGGTGACAGTGACGGCATCATATTTAGTAGTTTTTGGTGAAGCCAGTCTAACAAACGGCCCAACGCTAAACAACAAGCTAAAATTAAGTATTTGGGCAGCGTCGAATCGTTCGTTGTCAAAAGGTTCTGCCGTCGAAACATTCAGAAGCGAAACGTTCTGTCGGCGAATCTTTCACAGGCGAAAGATTCTGTTGTCGAAACACTCGATAACGAAACGTACTTTAGGCGAACCATTCGACGGAGAATCGACTGTCGGAGAAATGTGTCAGAATCATTATGTAGTTAGTTATACTTTTAACCCTGTTTAAAATGTGAACCCAAAAACATTTAGCTATAAAACAATCTGTAAAATGACAATGGTGGTTGGTTGATTTTACTGCGGTTGTCATCTGCGGTGAGGGTACGAAGCTGTATCAAAATCCATATACTTTCGACTCTTCTTTGATTAAACTTGCGCTCAAAAAACGTCTGTGAATCTCAGTCTAATGTATCGGCCATAGGCCCAGCACACGGCGACAAGGCTTTGTCGTGTCTTTTATCTCACTCATACCTATATCACTTTACATGTAAAGAGAAAGAGAGACCGACCAGTCGCAGTGTGATTGCTGTGCTAGGCCCTACTTTGCCCAATCGCAGTTTCTTTTAAACTGAAGTACAATAATGTCAAATGCCCATCGTTCATAAATTAGAGCTAATTCCGATGGTCATAGGTCACAAAATGTCACAATGATGCCCGCTCTAAATAATGTATCACGTTTGCGTTCTGAGGTTCTGACTGAAAAACTAACAGAAATTCAAATTCAACTTCTTTAACACTACTGAAGTAAAAGCCGTATCTTCTGTACTCATGTGGTTATACAGTAAGGTTTTGAAATGCGTAAAAATGTATGTAGGTACCTATATTATGGATATAACTATAAGTTTATTGTGTTATGTTATATGAAGGTAAACACATGTAAAGAGACAACATTTTAATACCTAATATACTCATTTACTAACACTATACATACTATAATATAAATTAGAGTCAAATCGACTACACGACTCAAATCGGATACTATTTGGTCGTTGTCGTATTCGTTTTGTAATTAGAGTCTATTTTACTTGTACGTAATTTATTAATTAGTCTGAGTTTTTACCTAGGTTCTTTAATTAGAACAATGCAACTAAATAGCAAGAAAAATTATATTAGTTAAATTAAAACACAATTTACATACTTTACGGAGTTGTGCAGACCATCAAATGGAACAATTTTTGTTATAGATAAAATATTGAAAAAGCGAAAAATCTCCTGTTCTATACATTTGGGTCTCTCGACCCATTAACATATTCTATGAAATAGCCAATTTTTTTCTAAGCGATTACTATTGAGTACTTACCTACTTAAAGCCTCTTAAGTTAGCAGTTTTAGGAAAATTCCTGAGTACCCCAGTCAATTTACGAGGCTTTGTTAGGATTGGTGGGTAGTAATTATGAATGGGACTTTTAAACTGTAATCGGCACCACTTATTGACGAAAAGACTTTCAAAACAGATTAGAAATTTCGCTACGCAACATAGAAATCAAAATCCCGGAAGTTTTAATTCGATTTAACAATATAAATGACTTTTTGTCAATAAATTGCCATAGAAATTTTAAAAATTAGTTATTCATTAGAAAATACGAACGTATTTCTCAAAGCTGTAGACTAGTAGTAGTAAGTAGAAAAATATTTACTCCGAATGTGGATAAAGTCAGTCTTAAAATGAACAACAAAGTTTTTACCATCTGGTTTTTCAGAACAAGATAAATTTTAAATTTGAGGCTGTTCCTGAAGTGTTTTTTTTTTTTTTTTTAGTTTATTTCTAGCCTCAAATTGGCTCTTAAATGACAATTAGTCAATCAACAATTAGTTCCAGGTCTGACCGTAAAATGAAGAAAGAAGAACATCATATATAATAGAGGGAGAATACTATCATGAGTTTATGTAAGAGAGATAAAATGTACCCCTAATATTATTGAAGACCCAATAAAAGTTAAAAATTTACGAGTTTATTACAGACCACGAAACTTTGATGTTGGAACATTGGATAGGATCGTTTCACGTTTGCAATAAACTATGAATTGTAATAAATAGTGGCACAGTTCAAACCAAATGCTGTGAGACAGAGAATGCCATTTGAGCAACTCTCCACGCCATTCAATATCGCAATGTTAAGAAATAAGTAACTGAATCAAGAATTGGCGCACCAATTGCAATAGTTCGAAATAAATATTATTTCTTTCTGACACGCATTTCAAACTCTAGATATTACTGAAATGAGCTGTCTTGGAATTTCCTAATTTTTATCAGGTTCAGACAGATAGAAATCGAATTAAAGTAAATTTAGAAATTAAAGTAAACGATTTAATTGTAAAAAAAATTATAACAATTATAGGCCCGCCATATTTTGTTTACAAAAAAATATCATCCTCGATTTATTCTTCTATCATCGAGTTTGACTTGGCAAATGATACATATTTTTGCTTGTTTTTGTGAAAATAGAAATCAAACCAAACTATCGATAGGTAGCCTATACAGGGTCCTTCTTAAAATGATGACACTTTTTAAGGGGATGATCAGACCATCAAACTGAACAACTTTCTCTATGGCACCAACATCGAAATCGCGAAAAAAAAATCAGCTGTCCCACACATTTGGCTCAAGTAGGTTCGCAGTTCTGTATGGACATCTGATTTTATTTTCGCAATTTCGATGTTGGTGCCGTAGAGAAAGTTGTTCAGTTTGACGGTCTGATCGTCCTCTTAAAAAAGTGTCTGCATATTAAGTAGGACCCTATAAAACAACTATGGTATTCATGCTTTTATTAACACGATAATACCCTAAACTGGAAGGTATACCTACTTAGTACTTTCTCTACAATATAATTGATCGGAACAGATTTCAAGATAAATCGATTTAACGTCCAACCAACTTAAGCTTAGAATAATTTACTATCCTCTTACCGAGTAAGATGTAATCAACAATTTACTCAGCGAGAGAGACTGGAGGGAATTTAATATTGTATAAAATAAAAAGTATAATAAAATGGATGTTAACTATCAAGTCGGGAAGTTAACGAGGTTGTTGTATGGCCATCGATCGACGGATAAAGGTATTACTTGTGATCGCTGAAATTGTTCCCGACATCGGCATAGGCACATAGCCAGGAAACATCTCGTGGGGCAACGTTGTTATAAAATCAATATCGAGCTAAATTAAACGTTTTGATGAAAATTATCTACCATAGTTATTATGTATAATACGAGATAATGTTATAATAGAAGCTGATACATTCAACGAGGTGCAAGTGCAACAACAAATGAACGTTTATATTAAAACTAGTAGGTCGATCGAACTTCGAAATTCACAAAACATAGATCTGGAGTGCGATTTTTGAAACTTATTCTTTGAACTCAGCCATCGAAAATGTCAAAATTACTATGGAGATATGCATCTTTCTGCTGCTGATTTGACTTTCAAAAAACACAATCCAGGATAGGCGATTTTTTAAAGTTGAATCAGCTGCATCTCCATAATAATTTTGACATTTTCAACTGCTGAGTTCAACGAATGAGTTTCAAAAATCGCACTCCTGTTCAAGAAAAGCTATACTGTCATTTACTGGACTTAGGTACCTTACCTACCCCTTCGGTCTCATTATGCATTTTCCATCAGGTGGATTGAGACATAAGGTCCAACAACATGAGCTGAAACTATTTTAAGGATAATCAGACCATCACATGCGATACCTTTTTATGTGTGACCCAACATAGAAATCTCGAAAAAAATCTACTGTCCCATACGTCCGGGTCGAGTACTTAATGATCTACTGTATTTGCAGTGATGTATTGGTATGGAATAAAAAGCAGATTTCTTTTACGATTTTGGAGGAATTTGTTCAGTTTTATGGTCTGTTTCCCCTTTAAATAGTTTCGTCTTATTTTGATGTACTGTATACAAGGTGTAACAAAACAAAACAACCTAGTAATATTTAAAGGGGTAGGTTTAGTAGAGCATCGATCTCAACAACTTTCAGTATTGAGACAAAGTCGAAAAAAAAATCTGATAGATACCCCATACATTTTGAGTCGAGTAGGTATTTACTGCAGTTTTTTATAAACAGGAGGTATTTTCCTGCTCCATAGTAAAAGTTGTTCAGTTTGATGTCTTTAATAATCTGAACCGCCCTTTTGTATGTGAGTGGGTGTTTTGTGTCACCCTGTGTAAGCCCATGGTAATTAATAAAACTCTTAAGTTTAGATTAACTAAGCCCTTGGATAACAGATCTTGCATTGTTGCAGCGACCAGAAAACCTCGAGTCGCCGCTGTCAGCCCTTCGCGACACGAAGTTTAGCGTGTACGCTATGAATGATCAGGTCTGTATCTTATCTTATATACCCCAATAACACTATAAATGCTAACGTTTGTACGGTTAAGGTGTTTGTTAGGACCTCACCACACATTTAGATTAGTCGGATACGATTAATGTGAATTAATGTTCTTTGGCCTTACCCAATCACGCTGGAAAGACTTAATCGGTTTTTATTGACCTCAAGTTTTATGTCGACGTATTTGTCATACGATATGGCGCATGCTGACACGAAAGAAGATGTCGATGAAGACGAATCCGCAGGCAGGAGTAGGTCAGTCAATCAATTTTGCATACTACATATGCTCACGACTAAATTCCCCGAGAGTCGGAGATATTCTGAAAACTCAGAACATTCACGTTTCACTAATAGTACCGAAACTCGATACAGTGACGGAGAGCGAACCCGTCGCCACTGCATGCCTACTTTTCTCAGTTTTCTTAGATTTTTCTTCTGTAGAGTAGGCTTGTAAATACTCTAACAGCAGGTTGACCACTGATTTGTCTCCATAGACCCGCAATTTTGTAAGCATGGGGAAGTTTGACCCACTTCTTCTAACATCCATTAGTGAAATGGATCTTTACCTTGCAGTGGAATCCTGCAAGCTATAATTTTCTTATTAGAAACTCTTTGGTCTCTTTTTTTTACACCTGAAGACAGGCAGGTTGGTGTGAAAAAAAAATTACAATTGCCATAAAATCAGAAAGAAGAAAACATGTTTTCTTTTTAATTGATGGAAAGGGTATCAATGTAATTTTTTAGTACAAAAGTCACCAGTGTTGAATATGCCTGCGTATAGAAAAATCTTTTTGGAAGCTCGTTGGATTCTCGAATTAAATAGGTTTAAGTACGATATGAATTCAAAATGAAACTCCTAGATATGATTACGTCTAAGAGGAAGGATCTCTCTTTAAGATTACGTATACGATACGTAATTAAATCCTATTGAATGACTCGTAACGTAAGTAATGATCTAAACAAAATAATAATCAATAAACATTAACATCACAATTATCCTCCACTTTACGTTGCTATAAAAATAAAAGAAAATAACATGGTGAGTTGCTGTACCACACATGCATTCTTTACAATAGAACTAAATAACAATGGTACAATTACATCGAGAGCTTTTTATTATCATTAACATTGTATAGAAACTTCTTGTGCTGTGTTGTATTCTCTCATACAGACTTTCTTATATGTTCAACTTATATGGTAATAGTCTCGTACCTAGGTCGAAAAGGGGGAATATTGAAATGAAACAGGAATGGTGCTTGTACAAAGTTGATACTTGTCACAAATTGGTCATAAATCGTTGTTCGATTTATTCTTCTATCATCGAGTTTGACTTGGCAAATGATACATATTTTTGCTTGTTTTTGTGAAAATGGAAATCAAACCAAACCATCGATAGGTAGCCTATACAGGGTCCTTCTTAATATGCTGACCCTTTTCAAGGGGATGATCAGACCATCAAACTGAACAACTTTCTCTATGGGACCAACTACAAAATCGCGAAAAATTAATCAGCTGTCCCATACATTTGGCTCGAGTAGGTTTGCAGTTTTGTATGGAACAGCTGATTTTATTTCGCGGTTTGGATGTTGTGCTATAGCCATACAGAAAGTTGTTCTGTTTGACGGTCTGATCATCCCCTTGAAAAAGTTTCAGCAAAATTATAAAGAAGGACGCTGCATAGCCATTGACCTCTTATACAGAACATGTAGCACTAACTACGAATTTATATTAAGCCATTCTGCCTGTACAAGATAACTAATGAGTGACTGATGAATGCTATGAGACGAAACAGAGCCAGGTATCTGCTGTCTCTACCACTCTACCCCAATAGAAAGAAGACATTCGTAGTAAAGTAGGTAATATATGGGTAGGTAATAATAATAAGTATTATATGTGTAGTACAGATTTTTTGCTTTGAAAATTTGGAAATGGAAATATTGTACCCAGTCCCTACCTACAATCTTTAGTATTAAATTTAACTATTAAAATAGCCTAGCTCGTTTTTAGGGTTTCGAAGTCAACAGGGAATCCTTATAGTTTCGCTATGTCCGTCCGTCTGTCCGTCTGTCCATCTGTCCGTCTGTCCGTCTGTCCGCGGCTTAGCTCAGAGACGCTTAGCACGAGAAAGCTGTAATTTGACATGGGTATGCATATTTATCACGCCGACAAAGTGGTAAAATAAAATCTTGAAAATTTTTTTTTTTTTAATTTACCTCCCCTACACGAAAAGTGGGGATGAAATTTTTTTTCTCGTCTGGGGTATCGTTTATCGTTGTATAGGTCTTTAAAAAATATTTTGATTGTGGGAACCCCATTTTTCGATTTAGGGATTCGTTAGCGAAATATTAAGCTTTAATGTGAAAATTTTTGTTAGTCAAATGTCCCGTCCCCCCCTCCCCCCTGCCAGCTAAACGGTTGTTTCTAGACACGTGAAAAAATTCACGGCAGTATAAAACAAGTATAAATCAAAAAGCCCCCTTCTAAGTCCGTATATTATAAATTGATTGTTTTGTTGCAGACCTTTCATACTCCATCTTTCGGTGACGAAGAATTTGACATTCCAATGATTCACGGACAGCATGCTGCTAGCGGAGGAGTCCAGAACTCACACATTCAGTACACGCAAATACATCACTCTGCGCCTCAGGTAAATATATCAATGTCTTCTTGTTCTTTGGACTCAAATGCATCTTCGTAAAATTAGAAGCACAAGCTATAATTATGTTATGATGGAGGATGGAATTTGTTTTTGGAATGACGAGCCAGGAGTGTAATTTTTAAACTAAGGTAAACTACGTCAACTTTAATTCGATTAAAACAAATCGATTAACGTAAGAATCATCAAAATCGGCCGACGCGTTTGGTCTCTCGTGTGCCACAAAGGAACAAACGTACATATATATACACGGCGACACATCAAGCTACGCAAAACCAAAATAAGCTGGCCGCACGTAGGTAGAGTAATGTATAACATCATGTGGCTAGCTTATGTTTGTTTTGCGTGGCTTAATGTGTCGCCGTGTGTACATAGGCTGATAAATACATTGGAATCCGATTGCGCGACACAAAGGAGGGTCTTTGCGTCGCGCAAACGGAAAAACCATTTGTAGTCATATTTGGCTGTATGGACTGTTTGCCCTTTGCCTTTCCGCAAGAATAAAATTTAACAACAACAACAAGAAAAAGTCAATTTCTTCTGTCATTAGTGTCATTTTGACATACGGATGCCCGGACTGGAAACATTCGCAACAATCGCATTTGTGACGTCATAATGTACCACTAAGCTTTTCACATACTTACAAACAAACGAGATAGCAAACGAATTCATTCATTTCATTCATTCTTCTCTTCACTCCAAAATGCTCTGCGTGTACTTTATCATCTCAGTTTTTCGAATTTTGCTTTAGTTTTTTATGTTATTTATCTCATAATTTTATTTGATTTCTATCGCTTTATTTAATTGGTTAGTTTAAATGGTTTCAGCATTTATTTTTATTACTTGTTTTGTCATATTGTATTCGTGCAAACAAGTTCAAAAGTTAGTAATATTGTAAAACAATGGTGTTGTCTACAGGTCGGTATGATGAACCCGGCGCAAGACGGTCTCGCGCCTCCCGGCGGAGCGCCCTCGTATCAGCAACCTCTCTACCTGCAGGAGCCGCATACACCGGTGACATCTCACAGGTACTATACAAATAAAATTGGGAAAGGAAAGCTAAAGTATTCTCCAGATTTTTTTTTAACTTACGCTACTAGACGGAATGTAACCGCGTATTGGAGTCACGTTGCAGGATTTGCCCCGAACACTAGTCTTTCGCGTGGTCATGGTGTTCGCGCGGTTCGCGTCTCAGCCTGCCACGAGGCTCTGCAATCCTTCTCAGTTGTGTTCTTACTCAAAAACAGTCCTCGAGATTGGATAGATACTCCCTCAAACCACTTGACACTGGCGGAAATGCGGTGCTAACGCACAAGCAAGAGGTCCATTAATTATAAATAAAAAAAAACTGTGTATTAGATAGTCCGGAGTCAGGTGGCCGTCATAGTACAAAAAAGTAGTTATGTCGATAAGGACAGCAATAAGGTAGCGATCTTCTTTTTTAACTTGAGTGAATTTGCTGTGCTTATTGAGTGAATATGACAACACACATTCCAACCTCTATTACTTCTCCCATTATGGATCTATCCTATTCTCTATCTTTTTAGAGGAAGAGAGAGATGGCTTCACTTTAAAGATACCTTTTTGTAGCTATGTCTGCCGCCTGGGTATCATTCAGATTTGGAGTTCGGGAAACCTAAAAACCATATCATAATCTTTTTCATGTAAATATCTTCAATGTACAGATACACTTGTAACAGTTTTATAATTATTATTTATAAACATACAATGTCAAGCACATTTGCTATTTAAAATTGACATTGGCAAAATCAGCAACGCTAAGATGAAGCCATAATTTAAAGAATAGAATAGAGAAGCAGAAACCTAATATCAAAAAATGTTTCAGCAGCGCAGGCGCTCCAGCAGGAAATTACATAATCCAGCAACAACCTGGGGGCCAGCAGCGGCTGCTCATGATGCAGCCAGCTCAGGTCATGAGCGGTCCCCCGACGCCCAGCACGCCCACTCAGCCCGCACCGGTATACGGGTCACCGCAGAGAGCATCCCCTCCTGGCACTACTAGTGATGACTCTGATGATAGTGTACCCTCACACCACTCACAGGTAAATGAAAGTCTAAGGCATGTTACCAATGTGTGGAACGGTACATTTCGTTTGAATTTTCTCTAACGGCCTTCTCTCTGGAGCGGCCAGTAATAAAACTTAGTATTTTGAAAGGTCCTCTAAAAACCTATGTAAGGTTTTTAGAGGACCTTTCAAAATATATTAAAAAACATTACATTCACTGCTAGGCCGCATCGGAGCTGTGCTATTATGGTACAAATCACTTTTTAGCACTAAGACCGCCTTGTTTTATATTATTATAAAATAGTATTTCTGTTTTTCTTTTCGGTGTATTTTGCTGATTAGGTAATATGTTTCCATTGATTGATTGAAAATGAGTTGATTCTTAAAGGTTTTGGTTACTTTTTCATGAACCTTTAGAGTCAAATATCTCAGCTCAGATGCGAGCTAGGCCATGTTTGTTTTTTATAGAACTATAATTATACTTTCATTGGTGGCCGCGACTGTTAAAAAAAGACAATCATTTTACTCATACCTATAAATGTAAACTATTTATTCGAGAATAGATGAACCAAATGTGCCAACCTGACCATGTGTGTAGCATGCTTAATACAGAATAATATCTTTGCATGTATTTTATTACATTAATGAAAATAATTGTTTTTTTTTATACCTATACAAAATTTGTAACAAAACACCCTAAAGGGGTGCTTCAGACCATCAAACTATACAACTCTCACTATGGATCCACCTTGGAAATCGCGAGATAAAAAAATCTGCTGTTTCATACAAAACTGTAGTAATGAGTTGACTCGACTCAAATTTATGGGACAGCAGATTTTTTTTTCGCGATTTCGATGTTGGCTCCATAGTGAAAGTTGATCAGTCTGATGGTCTGAAGCACCCCTAAAGGCTCCAACGGGTTTTTTTTTACACCCTGTATAATGTTATTCAAGTTTATTAAATAAAGTCACCCAGAGTAATTAGAACTATGGAGCAATTGCACTTATAAATACCAATTCAATTCTTCTCGATAATGATAAAGACCAGAATTGAATCATGATTTTTAAGTGTCATTGCTCCATATAAGTGAAAACCTGATGTAAATATGTTAGGGGTGCGTTCTGCTTGCAGGGATTATTTAAAAATAAAACAAGACTTCTCTGGACACTTGCCTTTGTGTTGGCAAATACGGAGAAGAACTGAATTGTGATTTATAAGTCTAATTACCCCATAATTAAAATTACCCCGGGGGACCTTACTAAAATTATTTACCTCTACTTTGACTAGCTGTAATTTTTGTGTTTTATATTTGGCCAAATGACATACTCCCAAACTCAAAGCGCACAACACAAATTCTTAATGATTAAACCTTGACCTTGACTGACCTTGACTTATCATCGCCATTACCTCGAACCAATAATTTATCAGTTCGTTTGGATTCTAGTCGTAACTTCAGTTAGGTATATTACAAATAATATATACAACTAATATCGAGTGCAGGGAAGTGTGCATGATTTATAATGTTTTAAGGTTACCTCCTAACCACATTTATTTCCCTTATTCCATTCTGAAACACTAAATATGGTAACAGTGCACCTTGCTACATCTATACACTTTTAAAGATAGTTGTGACAATGTTTCTGACTACCCTGAAAGGAAATATATGGTTGTGAGTTCATAATATGTGTATCACCATGCCTCTTGTGAAAAAGGGTACAAGTAGAGTTGTATCCACCTTACTTGTATCCATTTTCACTAGAGGCACAGTATTGGTCTCTATGTTTGTTATAGTTCATTGGCATTACAATGTCCTCATTTATTAATAGTGCAATATTTCATTCGATCCATATAACATAGAAAATTCTAATGAATTGGTTGTTTGTTGGTAGTTGCCTGGTGATGCGGAAAGCCTTCTGCCTATCCATTATTGCTCAGCGAGCCGGCAGCAACAAACTACGCTTCATCAGGTATAGGCAAATTTTATCGCTTAACATACATAACTAGGAGCATGTTATTGCTCTTGTAGATTTGTATTGCCAATGAACTATATTTTCTAGATACCGAAATGGAATTTTTTGGTATCTAAAATATGCATGTACGCATGGGCTCTGGGAAGGTGTGCACGAGGATGTACTGCACCTCTATGTTGAAAATCTGCTTAAAATGTGCTTAAAATCCCCGCTACTTCAAGTTTACGTAAATGCCTAATACTTATTTAAATTACTTAATTAGTTGGTGTAATCTATGTATGCACCCTACCTCAAAATAACCCTACAGGCGAGCATGCATGTATGTTCAACCACAAATTTCATCACAGTTCAATTTTTAAGCATCGTGTTAAGAAACTATTCTTATTGTTTTACATTTTTATTCTTGTTCACAGATTGGAGTAAGCAACATGGCTGTAAAAAGGTCATCACCTGAACCTATGGATAATGGAATTACCCGAGGACAAATGCAGAAAAAGCCAAAAGTTCAAAAGAAAAAAAAGAAAAGGGATCCCAATGAACCTCAAAAGTAAGTTAACTTTATATTATTATCAGCAAATTGTACATTGTTTTCATCTAGAAATTTTATAAATTCAATTTAAATGGTGAATGTGAAACAAAACCTCAATATAACTTATAAATGTATTTTTTACGCAGGCCTGTATCAGCATATGCTTTGTTCTTCCGGGACACGCAAGCAGCCATCAAGGGGCAAAATCCTAATGCAAGTTTTGGCGAAGTGTCCAAAATTGTTGCTTCCATGTGGGACGGGCTGGACTCGGAACACAAAAGCGTAAGAATGCATTACATAAATACTTGATGGTTTTTCTGCTTAGAATGGACCACCCCAATTCTTCCCGTGAGTTTCGTATGATGCGACTAAGGGGTAATGTTCCTTATGCACTGGACACGTCATTAAATCCTGAAACCTTAAATATCATAAAGGTTAGCCTTGCTACAACTACACGACGCTTAAATACATAATTAGTTGTAGTAATGTTTCTGGTCACCCCGCAAGGGAGTAAGTTCGTGAGTTTATGTATGTATGTGTTTTTCTCAGTTGTAATCTAAAAATTATTGCTTACACTCGTAATAACTAAAATGCACTCGTTTCTAGTCTGTCGCTCGTCTAGTTGAGAAATTTACTAGAATTCTTATTTGCAGGTCTACAAACAAAAAACTGAGGTCGCCAAAAAGGAATATCTCAAAGCTCTTGCTGCTTACAGAGCCAGCCTCGTATCTAAGGTAAGGAAAGCTTTTACAATAAACAATCAAAGACTTGTTTTTACTTTTTCATTTTAGAATTATTGTATCAACAACACATTTCGAAGCTGCAGCAAAAGTATTCTTCTCTTCCTGTTACCGCTACGTGGGGTATAGGGCTCAGATAATAGCTCTCCACCGTCTTGGGCAGTACTGTAGATATCCTCCCAGGTCATTTTGAGGAAGAAAAAGTATTGCGAGCTTGGAAATCGTGGTGAGGCCACAGAGAGCGCGTTCCGCTGTATCGCCTCTAGAAAATCGCCTATTTTAAAAATCGCTAGTGTTAATATACTGATAAATGTACTACATAACTACGGTGAAGTGTACTTCTTAACTTATGTTTGACCATTTGTATGTCTTGGAATATTACTTTCAAAATATTTCACTAGTCTTGTCGCTCGTCGATTTTCGGAGTCTTAAAGTTGCGTAAACTCTAAACCAACAGCGACATCTATCGAGATACAACAATAACTTAACTCTCGAAAAAAGCAACAGAGGGCGCTTATTTAAAAGCTCTAGAGGACGCCTGTGCTATTTATCGACTGCTTGCACTGGTGTCAAGTATTGCCAGACCTCCGATTTCACGGGAGATCACCCGATTTTTAACATAGTGTAACAACGAACTAGATACCTGAATCCCTGCGTGAAATGATACACAAAAATGAATTAGGTATACTATACAAGGTGTTACAAAAATACAAATAAACATTTAAGGGGGTGGTTTAGACCATCAAACTGAGCAACTTTCACTATGGGACCAACATCAAAATCGCGAAAAAATGTTCTGATGTTCCATACTAAACAACAAATCTATTCGAGCTAAATGTATGGGGCAGCTGATTTTTTTTTTCGCGATTTCGATGTTGGTCCCATGGTGAAAGTTGTTCAGTTTGATGGTCTACACAACCACCTTAAAAGTTTAAAATATTTATTTTTACTTTTGTAACACCTTGTATAACATATTATCAAAAAGCTAACTTAGTCTCACAGTGCGCTGACATGCAAAATACTCTTCTCTCTCTTATTTAACTGCCAAAATACAAATGGTAGCGTATATATTTAATCCACTGTAAAATAACGCAATACATTTTTTCAAAACATAATAGCAATAGGTAGTAGTATTATTAAAAACACGAATTTAGGTCCGTATACAACGTGTTAATAAACGCAAAACTAGAAAATAGTTTGTTTAGAATCGAGAGCTGCATCGAATTATCAAGGTTTCAACACAGGTTAAATTTTTTCAAAATATTAAATAATTTGTTCGTATAATCGAAAATTTACTGAAATCGATGACAATTTCTTGATGATGACAGATTCTTAAAATGTATCTATGAGCACGCTAGCGCTTTCATTCATTGCTGAAATAATAACAGATCATTTATGCATGAAAATTTAAAATGCTAATAAGTTGCAATTATAAGTATTCAAATAATGAAATTATTGTTTCACTGCAATTATTTCGTTATAAATCAGTTGGTTGTATGAGGTTTTGCGCTTATTTATTAACACGTTGTATACATTTTAGTTATTTAATGTTAGTATTAAAAATTTTCGAAATCAGATCCACTATTTTCTCATGTTTTAAATATTTGCATTTTTGTCTTCACACATCTCCACATTTTTTCTCATTACACCTCCTACATTTTATCCAAAAATTTGACCTTGTACTGGCAACACTGGTTTGACATTCTGAAAGTTCTCTTATGCATCCGGTCTGGCAGCTTTGTTTTGTTTGTTCGTTGTGGTTTGTTCTTTCCATCGTTTTTTGTGGCATTTAGCCTTTCGGTAACTAAATCTGAACATCTATTCGTTTAGTTTATGATATCGGCAAGAAACGGTAAGCAAAACCACGATATAAAAGCTTCATAACCTAAAAGCTTTGTTTAGGTTTTATTCTAGTAATATATAAGTCTATGGTTTTATTTTGAACAAAACATGTTTAACCTGTCGTGTGCCGGGAAATACAGACAATAGAAAGCAAATTGTTTTCGTCGCGCGGATCCGAGAGGTTAATAAGCCTACTTATCTTATCCTTGAATTGAACTGAATCAATATTTTCAATATGCTTACGACTATATTCCCGCAGGCGGTAGTCGGTAGTGTTCTAAATGGGCATCATTATAGCAGTGCCCAAACTAGTATTTCTAAACTAATAATTTATTTAATAATCATCATCAGCCTATACAGGGTGTAAGGAAAAGTATCATTAACCTTTAAACCACGTACCATCAAACTGAACAACTTTTACTATGGGAGCAAACATGTCAGATCAAAAAAATATCTGCTGTCTCATACATTTGAGTCAAGTAGGCGCTGCAGCAGAAAAAAAAATGCTGTATGAAACAGCATTTTTTTTTACGCTTACGGGTTTACCCCCTTTGTAAAAGTTGTTCAGTTTGATGGGTAAAGTATGTGGTTTAAAGGTTAATGATACTTTTCCTTACACCCTGCTGTATACATCCCACTGCAGGGTGTATGGGCGTTAGTCCACCACATGTGGCCATTGCGGATTGGTAGACTTCACATACGCATATGAATTTCATTTTCAGCATATGCAGGTTTCCTCACTATATTTTCCTTCACAGTTTAGGAGCAGCCTGTATTATGTTACGTACATAAGTCAGAAAAACTAACATAGCATGCACATGTGGGTTGTCCGTGTGGATTCAAACCTTGGCCCTCATGATTGAGTGCCCATACCTCTCCGCAAAGCACCACAATGCTCTACAATTAAATGTTTTAAATAAATCTTTCTAATATCAAGACTCAATAAATTAAACACTAAAAATAAAAATCTATGTTGATCCTGACATTCCTTTGCTTGTCTGAAACCATATCAACATAAAAAACTTTAATTTTAGGGTGGTGAGCAAGAAACCCCGACTATGTACAACCACACCAATAGTGCCAACCCGACGGTGCCCTACGGCAATTATTACCAAGGCCAGGCATACGGCAACGGTCACTCGCCCCAGGGCTACGTGCCCAACCCCGCGCCGCAGGGCTACTCGCCTCAGAACTACCAGGGGGGGCAGCCGCAGGGTTCGTACCCGGGCCAGCCTCCTCAGGGCTACCCTCCGAACCCTCAGCAGTCACCGCAGAGCTACCAGGGTGGCATGGCTCATAATCCTCAGCAATATCAGGTAAGTTAATGTTTAGAAGTAGTGTTAGTAAGTACTATATTATTCATATCTTGACAACCTAGCGTTTACCTCATATTATCCTTGTCTTACATAACATTTTATTTCTGTTATTTTACAATTCTTTTTTTTTTTTACACTACATTTTATTTTACTTATCTACATACAATTTTTCACAAATCTTCCAACTCTATGACCTCTTCAACTTGTCTTTGGACATAGGTTTTTTTTTTTACCCATGTCTCCATAATTGTGTATGTGCTTATATCTGTACAAATAGGTATGTATTCTGTATCATTGTATAGTCATCGTAATACAAATCTGGATTTCTTGTGGATTAACATAATCTGTGTGACAATGTCCAAGATTTAAAATAACTTTATAATTATATTTGAAATTTTTAAAATGTATTTGAATACAAAAGATAATGCCCAAATAAGGCTAAAGATGCGTCATCAATGCATCATCATCATTCATTTATCAAAAATATTTGGTCTGAGTTATGAATCCGTTCATATGTATTTTTGGCCCTATGGGAATGGGGGTTTAAAAATAAAACAAAATTACATAGTAATTTTTTGCAAGGAATGAATGCTTTTGTTTTTATTACCTATCTATTTTTTACTTAGGATTTTTTAAATATTTCTTATCAAATAATTAACAATTTTCTTGATATAATAACGTTGTTTATGCTCAGTCCTTTCTTTAAGTGACAATTTGGGTATAATAATGCTTAGTACATGTCCTGTCTTTAGGTGACAATTTGGCCAGACACAAGTTCAGCCTAACTTTCATATAATTTTGGGCATGATCTTTTGATACCTAATAAATTATTTAGTTTATAAAAGTAGTAGGGTAAAAGCTATTTTATTTTAAACTTTAATAATTCATCTATACCAGGGTTTACCTGCGCAGTCACCACAAGGATACCAAGTAAACCCAGCAGCATCGCCACAGAACTGTCAGCCTGGTATAGCCCAGTCACCGAGGAGTTATCAGGCGCAGTCCCCACCCAACTATCCCCCCAACTCGGGGATATCACCCCCTGGATATAGACAAGTCCAGTCACAGAATCCTTCAATGAATGCAGTACATGCTATGCAGTACCATCATCCACAACAGGTACTTATCTCATCTTTTTGTTATTTTGTTAATTAAGTAGATATTCATTATTATCGGCCTATACTGCAGGTCCCACTGAAGGGCACACTACCCTCAAGGAGGGTGTATGGCGTTACTCCACCCCGGATGCCCAATGTATATTGGTAGACTTCACATACACATCAGAATTTCTTCCTAAGCATATTATGCAGGTTTCCTTACAATGTTTTCCTTCACTGTTTGAGAGCAGGCGGTATTATGTACATTAATTAGAAAAACTTCATTGGTATGTGACATGTCCGTGCGGATTCGATCCCGGACCATCATGATTGATTGTCCATACCACTCCGCAACGCGCCACCGACGCTCTCCGACTTTAAGTAATATTTCAATGATTCGATATTAAATTGTATAGCAGATAAACTGCAAGAATAATGTCCTTCACATTACGAAGATTATGTTGCAAGGTCATCAGCAAATGTGGCTGCAGCCAGATCAATAAAAACTGGTGTCTACAGTGTCTTAAAACCTTTTTCATTGTGGGGAAAAATAAATGATTTTAATTGTTTTTTAAATTATCCATAACAGCACAGACCCGTCAATTTGTAGTGTGCGTCACCCCCACACACAATTTAGGACAGTCAGAAACATGAACATCGCTATTAGTATAAAAAGGAAGCAATGTCCCTTAACTTAATAGGATAATTTGAACTTTAAAATGTCACTGTTAATAAAATCTGTGAATAAATTAATAATATGTTAATCATTTATAGCAGATGCAACAAACGCATCAACAGATGCAACAGGCACATCAAGTTCAGCAGTACCAACAACAACAGCAGCAGCAGCAGCAGCAACAACAACAACAACAACAACAACAGCAGCAGCAGCAGCAGCAACAACAACAGCAGCAGCAACAACAACAACATCAGCAGAATCAACAACAACAACCTACACAACAACAGCAACAACAATCACAACAGCAAAATCAGACACCAAAACCTGAACAGCATTCACCTAACAGCAATGGAAGCTCTGGCATGCCACAACAATCTCCAGATGTAAGTGGTAGGGTTTCAATTGTGTAAGTGTTTCAGTCGTGCTTGAGCATGACACTACGCATATCCTTTTTTCTCATAAAATGAATGTTTTTCGAGCAAAACGTCAATATTTCTAAATGTATTTCATTAAAATAATAAAGAGGAAAAAACTTATTATAAATATGCCAGCGCATTACTTACGAATCATTTCAATCGAAAATGTGAAACTGTTTACGTCTGACATGGCTGTATGAATGTATGGCCCGACACCTTGGCCTTTAAAAAAAAGGTAGGCACAGTTTTGACTAGGAAGCTGGCATAGGTATTGTCTACACCTGGAGGGCAGACTGCCTTACAAGCGGTGCAACATGAAAATGCTCCATGGAGGTCGGTAATATACGTCCTTTTTTCGTAAATTTCCGTCATTGTTTCCGTCGTCAACTTTGTCCCTTTCTAATCCAACGAAAAAAAGGGACGAACGTAAAATCGGAAACATCGACGACGGACACGTACGAAATAAGGACGAACATACCGACCGCCATGTCAATTTTTCGTGTTTCAATGCTTGTAGAAGGATATGGATCCATTGATTTATATCCATGGTTTTGACATGATCTGACGCACTTATCTATGATGAACATGCCATCTGTTAAGTTATTAAGTAAAAAAAAACGCTCATTTTTGATACTAACTTTTCGATTGCTTATTTAAATTGAATAATAGGAAACAAACTGACCAAATATATAAAGTAACCTATTTTGCAGCAGAATGAAAACAGAAGCACACCATCTTGCATACGGCAGGGCTGCACCAACCCTGCCATAGCTAACAGTGAATGGGAGGACGAATACTGCTCCAATGAATGTGTCGTCAGCCATTGCAGGTAATTTTGCACATTTGCTATTTATTTTTTAATCAACGGATTCTTAATTTTGTATGATGATGATGATGTCCGCCTTGACGTGTCCGTCATACTTCACCTATTGGCCACTGGGCTTCACCTATTAGAGTGGGCTCGAATGTGACTAGCGAACCCAAATTCCGACCCAAAGGTCCGATCGCACGAAAAACAGTAAAGTTCTCCGCCGTCATTATATATGTAGTTATAGCTTGGCTTTGGCCGTCTTCCTAATTTGGCGCTTAGCATCAAGATCTTTTAGGCGCATTTCATCGAACTCCTCAGTTCGCTCTGTTGTAATACACTCGTATTCAGACAAAACAGACAAAAGACTAGATAGTCTTTAGCATCTTCTTTTCGTATCACAATTAATAACAAAAAATAGAGAATAAGGAACAGGAATTTTAAGAAAAATTATTTCGTGTTTCCTGTCTTTTTTCGCAAATCGTGTTCGGATAAACATGGCGAGACATTTCGAGAGCAAGCATTTTGTTTTTCCTATTAATTTTATTATCAACTTATACAGGGTCCAACTTAATATGCTGACACTTTTTTAAGGGGATGATCAGACCGTCAAACTGACCAACTTTCTCTACGGCACCAACATAGAAACCGCAAAAAAAAAAATCTGCAGTCTATACATTTGGCTCGAGTATGTTTGCACTTTTGTATGGGATAAGTGATTTTTTTTTTCGCGATTTCGATGTTGGTGCCATAGAGAAAGTTGTTCAGTTTGACGGTCTGATCATCCCCTTAAAAAAGTGTCAGCATATTAAGAAGGACCCTATATTTATCAAGATAATTTTCCAGATAATTATATTTTCAAGCCCTTCTTCTTCTAACATTTGTGCATTTTTGAAGCCCTGATTTTACTGAAATGCTCAGTATTATACTTAGTATATTTTACGTAATAATTTTTAATGTCTTTATTTGAAAATTTCAGAGACGTATTCAGCTCATGGGTGGCTTCAAATAACAGCAACCAAATTCAAAACTTCTCTGCAGTGAAATAAATACTGATAGTGTACATATCAATACGTAATATTATATTACTACTCAAATAGTGAGTAAACAATGAATCTATAAAAGTACATTGTTAAGTGTATTTTACGTTGTCATCGTTATTTATTAGACAGTGCACACTTGTCTCAAATCACAATGTGATGTAACTAGTTAATTTATCTTTCTTCTAATCGTGCAGAAAATGTAATACAATAACCGATGTTTTATTTTGCACAAAGAAGTGAAATTGTTGCTTTTGATTGAGGTATTGAAGCTATCATACTTAATGCCATTTCACACGACCCGATCGCCGGATACACGTCTGCGAATGTATTGGCCGGCTGCGTAAATCGCTTATCCTACAACTGGATGGTACCGGAACGTGTGAAAAGGTACTTACTCTTCTAGATGCCATACTGGAGAACTAATGATAATTTTATATAAGTTCTTGAAAACAGAGCAAACCTATTTTTATTGGTTACTTTTAAAAAGACAGTTAGTTAGTTTAATTATGATTTCAACTGTTGAATTTGAGATTAAATTGTTAATTGGTATTACTTTGAGAACGTTATATTCACCAAGCCTAATTATTATTGTTCTTCTCACATGTGTTAAATATGTTTGTTGAATGAGTCTTGATCTGCTCACGAGAAATTGACAAAATAAGGACCATTGAATGCATTTATTTTAAAACGCTGAAATTTCAAATTGAAAATGTTATTTTCACTGTATAACTTTGACAAGCCTTTTTAAAGCCATCGTGTATGTGCGGGCCACACTAGAAAATACAGCAATAATTCGTTATAAAAGAAAATTAAAATATAGGTCTCGTAGTCTTCCTTATATAGTATTGTCGTAGTTACAAACCATGTTAATATATTTTAACTCGACTATGTGGTACTTTTTTTCTCGAGTAATATGATGTTAACGTAATATTGATTAATGAGGATTGAAACTTCGCCTTAAACAATTTTATTATTATTGAAAAATATTAAATTAAATGTATAGGTAGATGATTAAATTACTTATCTCAAAATGTCCTGTGGTAATGCATGCCATGCTGTATTTTAAATATAATTTTGTCAGTATTTGTTGATTTTAAATCATTGTTTAATTCTAGCATTTACTAAATACAATGTAAAATTAATATGTATTATTATTACGACTAGAATCATCGCGGGTCCTACATAAGTAGATATGTTCGACGCAGCTTCGTAACAGAGACCGTATTAGTCCGGTTTTGATATGTAGCACTTATTAGTGATGTAAGTGAAAATTGTAATTCATAATTACATGCTTATTGGTGATAAAATTACTACATTTATGTCGTATTTTCAGTAAAAGTACGATAAGCATTTAAAGAGTGCAATCATTGTAAATTTTCCAAATGATATACATACATAATAGCAATATCTACTTTTTCTCTAGGAGTTGTGTTTAGAATAGGATTTAGCTGGACCAAAATTCTTTCTTTATATTCAAAGCGATGATAATAGTTCTTAAGAAAATATGTTCTATTGTATATTCAATACATAACAATTTGTAAATAAACACATGCAATAATAGGCGTAGTAATAGAGACTACCTGTAGCATAATATTTTTTTATTTTATGTTATTTATTTAGTAGTCTCATTAGATTATTACCTATGAGAAAAGTATCTTTACAAAATGTAAAATACAGTGTATAAAATGTAATTAGAACAATAATTTCATTAAATTTCTTAAACAGTAGTTCTCTTTCTTTTGAATGTTTCTATAAATCCTAGAAAGATCGAACAAAATCTCATTATTCTCAAAATGTCTTTTCAGTAAAGATATTTATAAAACAAATACTTATATTCGGAAGATCTATGCTAATTACAAAAGTAATTAAAATTTCAATTGTCGACGAGAGAAAACAATCACAATCATTGCTTCTTATCTGAAAGAATCCAGAACCTTCTAAGGAAGAATTATTTCCCTATCGTCGCTTCCCATGCCATGATGCCGCTCTTCTATTTTTTAAGCCCTTCCCGCAACGCCGCGCCCGCAAGGAAGGACAGAAAAAAAGTGGGAGAAATACACTACTAGTTTTTAATTACAGACCATGAATCTTATAAAAGAAAATTATTTACACTAGTTTCCCTTCGAAATTTTTTTTTTTGACCTTCCATACTTAAGTGCGGATCGGCCGATCGATTTTCTATGGGAGGTCCAAAAAAATTCTCGCTTTTCGACCCATGTTCCTTAGGGAAAGTTGGTTAGATTCATGGTCTGAATACAAGAACCCTAAAAGACTACGACATGGTTTTTAGGTATCCACGACTCCAAATCAAAAATTATTTAGAATTTTTGTCTGTTTGTTCGAGCCTGAATTTCAGCATCACGCAAAAACTACTGAACCGATTTTGACGAAAATTTTATTGTTTGATAGCTTATGATCTGACGTAAAATCTCTTAGATATACTTTGTGCGGACGAAGTCGCGGGTAAACTCTCTAGTACAAAATAAAGTAGTAACTAATGTTTACTAAAAGAGGAGGAAACGATGCTCTTCGTTTCCTCCTCTTTTAGAAACTTGTTTTACTTTCAAGCCAACATTATTTTCTTGGGAGCCATGCATCGGTGCCATTGAGCTTCTTGGAGCCATGCAGGAAGTTGGAATAGGTACTAGCAGGAAGGTGACATAGGTATTGTCTGAGGTCTGAGCCATGCATACAAAACCTATGCCACCTTCCTGGAGCCATGTCACGTCAACGCCATCTATCAAGTCATGTCATGCATGTTGAACTTCATTTAAAACTGGCTGTCAGAAAATCTCACATTCACCGAGCGAGTGAGCGTAGAATAGTTCATACATTGATCTTTATTCAAATTGAGTTAATTCACTCGTTGGCCTCGGTACTTCACTACCCACATTTTGCTCGCTTGTACACGTCACGCTGCCATTCAACGAAATCTGACAGTGCAAAGAAAACGAATTGTAGTTTCTAATTTGTTATTTTGAAAGGCTGACCAATCTGCTGTCGACCTCACTTCTGTCCGACGTTTGTAATTGGTTAAAATCACCAACACAAAAACCAAAAAGAACTAAATTCGGTATGGGTGACGGACGTTTTGATTTTGTGGCCGACGGATAAAAGATAATTAGTTTTAGATGTAAAAGAACTTGATATATATTTATTACTATTAGTATCGTGTAAATAACATTGGTACCTTGTAGTCATATATACATTTTAATCAGTAATGTACTAAAAATAAGTCATTTGTAACGATTTGTGTGAAGGAATAATTTTCCAATATGATGGACGGGAACGATTTATCTTCTGAAACTAGCAGAAAGGGTATAATATCTCAAGCATGGACACGTATTTCGCAGGTAACGTAAACTCTATAATAATGTGAAGTTAATTAAATCATGTCAGAGCAACCCAACGTGTCTTAACTCATTTTAAACTATTACCTACTTATTAAATTTTTAAGACTTCTACAAGGCCCATGTAGTGAGTAGTAACCCTATTTTCTCAATTATAATATCATCGGTAGCCTCTATTGACGTATATTAGGTTCACATATCGTAAGCAACCTAATTGATCAAGTGGCAGAGTTGAGTGAGGTACCTACTCTTGATTGAACAGATATCATCAATATAAAACCTGTTGTTCCTTCACTTCAGATGTACCAAGGGACTCTAGACAAATGGACACCACATATGAAGGGACGGTGGATCGGCAGTGCATTTCTTCTAGGAATATTCATGCTTAGAATTATCACAAAACAGGTAAAGAGATTACTTATTTATTCTAGGCTTTTTTTTGTTAATTTATATCCTTGGGGAAAGGCAAAGGGAGACATTTTAGTGGAATGCTTCAAAGTTTCGAGATTCACTGATGAATAAACTTGATGTATGTGCTTTTCACAAAGTTTTAGCGAGCCCGCTAGTTAAGATGAAGCGAAAAAGCTGTTTACCATTGTGACTTCATCAGTGAATCAATGGTTTTGAAATGCATTGATTATTTTCTCTTTGGTTGATGTAATAAAGTTTAGGGTTCGTCACTCTTTTTGACTCTTACAATTAATCATAAATGTTTCATTACTAATATCAATAAAGATTGGTTATTTAACACTTTCGCTGCTAAGCTCAAAATCATGATCCTCGCGCAGTGCTAAAGTTGACCCCCCTTATAGGTTGTGCACAGTCTCAATTCAAACCATTTTAATTTAGGAGCCACATTTATGTTCAGAACAGAAATTACATGAACATAAAGGTGGCTCCTCAATTCAAACCATTTTATTAAGGACCCACCTTTATGATCTGAAAAGAAGTTCCATGAACATAACTATACTTTTACTACAAATTCTAGAAATATTCCTACAAAATCTACTAATTTCCTACTAAATGTTACTGCATAGAATCTTTTTTCAATAGCAAAAACAGCTCCTCAATCTATGCGCACACTAGGTACCTACTGGAATACAAGAACTAAATGCCAAATAACATTACTTTACAGGGCTGGTACATAGTCACATACGCCCTCGGCATATACCACTTGAACTTGTTCATTGCATTCCTGACGCCTAAGATTGATCCAGCTATGGATTTTGATGGTTAGTATTTTTTTAGTACCCTAAGTTTACAAACAATACAAACTAAAACATACTAATTTCAACTATTATTGATTATAAACATGTTAAAGCCATGTTGTGCTATTTCGAATCAAATTATAGACCTCCCCTTAAGACACAATTTGCTGCCGAGCATGCAGAGAGGATGAAGAGACCATGGAACATATCCTTTGTGACTGTAATGTCTTGGTGGCAAAACGCATGTGCCTCCTCGGAGATGGATACCCAAATCCGGGAGACCTTAGGTTTCTTCCCCTCAATGGTGTTGCCTCCTTCATTGACCATGTATTTGAAGGGTGAAGAAAGTTGGGCCTAACACAAAAGATCCCACTGGGTCGAAGTGTTGCCCCACAACAAGATAAGATAAGACGACAAGATAAGATAAGACGCAATAGATTGAAAATTTCGTTCTCTGGCTAAGTGGACTCGGTAGCAAAATTTGATAACGCACTTCCCCGGTTTGGAAGTTTCAAGTCCAGCCCGAGACAAATTTTGCAATCTTTAATTTGATTTGAAACATACTAGTAGGTAAAGAATCACTTTTTGAATTCAAATGGCACCTCAGTACCAAATAAATGTATTCTTTTATATTCTGTTGTATTCTATAGCTTTCAAGAGCATTTATAATAATAGAAATGTACATTTCTAAATGTTATATGTATGTAAAAGTTTGTTCACCCAGCCTACCTATAGTGTAATTTTCTGACTATATCGTTTACAAATCAGGTATTATGACTGTGATATTTTGTTACTGTGACCATGGTATCCATTGTCTGAAATTAATTAAGTAATTAAGAAGCTAATAAGTAATAAAGAACTGCCAAAAACACCATGTCGATTTGATACCGATTGAAATGGGTAGTTTTGGGGTAGTTACTCAATAAGACACTATGTCAAAGCCTATTAAGGTAGGTTGAAAACTCTGACAGCAAAACATTGATACAAATTTTAACCACAAATTCTAATGAATCCCCGCAAAGCCCCCTTGCTCTGCGCAAGTACATCCGTTGCCATACTGTAAGGTCTATATAGGGTTCTTCTTAATATGCTGACAATTTTTAGGGGATGATCAGACCGTCAAACTAAACAACTTTCTCTATGGGACCAACATCCAAATCGCGAAAAAAAATCAGCTGTTCCATACAAAACTACAAACCTACTCGAACTAAATGTATAGGACAGCAGATTTTTTTTTCGCGATTTAGTTGTTGGCCCCTTAGAGAAAGTTGTTCAGTTTGATGGTCTGATCATCCTCTTAAAAAACTGTCAGTTATGCTATGCTACCGCCATTATTGGTGAGAGGAAGCCTTAGCTCTGCAGTCTCTAACTTAACTTAAATGTTGTGAATAAAATTGCAGGTGAAGATGATAATGGGCCAGCTCTACCAACACGAGCGACTGAAGAATTTAGACCATTCATTCGAAGACTACCAGAGTTTAAATTTTGGCTTTCAGTTTCCAAGAGTACTCTGGTAGCTATCTGCTGCACCTTTATTGATGCTTTCAATATTCCAGTATTCTGGCCTATTTTAGTCATGTATTTTATAACACTATTTTGTATTACGATGAAGAGGCAAATCAAGGTAAGAATAAATTATTATTATTTAATTTTTTGAACTTTAAGGGCCTTTTTGCAATCACGCGGGTGCATGCAGGTGACGCGTATTTTACATGGCAGGCTACGTTTGATATATCAAAAGATAACATTAAACGAAGCATGCAATGTAAGACGAAAATACCGCCTGCATGCGGATCCACATGACTGGAATAAGGCCCTTATGGCTTTGAAACTAAATGCTCTTTTATATATAAAAAGCAGCACATACTTTGCCTGTCATTATTATTTTAAAACACCAAAGGCAGGAAGTACTTTGATAGGCCATATCATATTGTTGATACATTTGCTTCTATTTAGTAAAACATTAAACAATATTTATCAGTTGGATTTAGGGACATACAACTTGACATGAAATAACGTTATCATCTCCATTGGAACTCGATTTTTAGGGTTCCTTAGTCAACAAGGAGCCCGTATAGTTTCGTTCATTCTGTCTGTATGGCCTACCTCAAATGCACATACAGTGTGTAACTTTTAAGGTGTGCATTTTGACATTTTTTGAGATGATGTATGATCATTTATTTATTACGAATATAAATATGAAGTAATTAACCGAATTTTTCTGTACTATATACTGTACTGTGACATTAGAAATAGAAATCTGGCTGCTCTGTGACGCGCGCATGGGCCGCTCCATTCGCCCCACTCGCGCTCGTTGGCGGTGCCGGAGCGGGCGGCGCCGCAAACAGAGCAATGTGAAAAAAATTGCCTATTATGAAATTCATTCGAAATTTTCAAACATTTTTATTTGTGCCGCTTTTTTATTGATTCGTTCTCCAGACCAGTTTCTCCTTAAACACCTCGAAAGTTACATCCCCTGTATAATAAAGAAACATTTTAAAAGAAAATAAGTTTTGTTGGTAGTGGCATATGTAGCCTCAGTTTGGACTCAGAACAACGTATGTAATTCACTTTAGTACTAAAAAACGTGATCAACATTCACGACTTGAGATTATGCGCACAGTTTTAATAAATCCTTTGTTTTTTCAGCATATGATCAAATACCGGTATCTACCGTTTACTCACAGCAAGCCAAAGTACAAAACTGTAGACTCCACAGTTACTGTAAACTGACGTCATTCACCGAAACCATCCTACCTGCGTAATATGGTCTGTGGAAATTTATAGTTTAATTTCACTTAAAAACTGTTGTATGCAAATGTTTCTAGAAATACAGTTTTTATTATAACGTTTTCTTATTTTTAATTTTTCTTCTTATTCAGTTTTCGTTACAGGGTGTAACAAAACACCCTAGTAATATTGAAAGAACATTAAACTGAACAATTTTCACTATGGAGACAACATAGAGAAAAATCTGCTGTTTATTATAAAATTAGCGGCCGTAGTATAGGTTATATCACACCTTTTATCTCGTTCGTTCGCGCGCAAATAGAAAGAGATCTAAGGTGCGATAGCGCTATATGACGCTGTCCATACTACGGCCGCTCTGCTGTACCTAGGTAGTTTAGGTACTCGACTCAAATGTATGGAACAGAAGATTTTTTTTTAATGTTTTACCACCTCCTTGGTGCAAGGTATTCAGAATGATGGTCTAAACCAGCGGTCGGCAATTGGCGGACCGCGGTCCGCATCCGGACCGAAAGTAGAAACCTGGACCGCCAAAACTTATACTTATACCTGCTTGAAATCTTTTTCTTATTTAATTATAATAATAACTACTGATTTAATGTTTAATAGTTAACAGGCAGATACATAGTTGATATGCTGTGTAGCGCAAGAGAGTGCTATAGAGCGCGGCGATCTTGAACTTTTCACTGGACCTCGATAAATATTTTCAAAAGTATCCGGACCTCGCTTAAAATTATTTGCCGACCCCTGGTTTAAACCACCCCTCTAAATATTACTAGTGTGTTTTTATTATAAACTATACATAGTGAAGAAATGTCTTACACTTCTCCACCAAGTGATTAGTTGTTCAGTGTTCTCCACTTCGAGACATTTCTCCACTTCTGAAATTCATGGAAAACCAGGCACGAAATAACAAGTTGTGTGTATAATAAATATAATTATGTATGTTATCTGTATTCATTGTTCTCCTTCAAGCAGGTCATACACGGAACGGACTTCCTTGCGCAGTGCACCTTTGAAGGTCGACCCACTCTGGTCTCAATATTTTCTCAGTTCACCGCAGTTCTGCACACTCGTGCACTCGTATCCTCTCAAAAAACAACTGACGGTAGGACGCCACGCACGAAACTAGAAAAACTATAAAACAGTCATGCGCGCTCGTTTTGCCATGTGTAAAGTAACAAAAGACAGGCACATCTCTATTTTTCTCGCTTTCCCGCGGACATGCTGGGCCCACTGCAGGCGGCTGAATGGGACATGCACGCACAGGTACCCTCACCACAGTGCAGACTCGTGGTCACCATTTTATCACACTGGTGTGACCACGACACACGGTTCAACAATCTAGAGCAGGTAGTAATTGAATTACAATTTTGCTTCGGTCGCCTGCGCTGACTCGAACTGTGCAGCCCACACAGGTCCAGTACCGTTGACCAGCACGTCTAGCATGATTTCTGTACTTGCGCGTGACTCCGCTTTTTTTTTCATACTACAAGTCGCGGCAATCGGGAACAGGCTATTTTCTATGTAGCGAAGGCGCGTCCTGCGCGAGTAGAGAAATCATAATAGACGTGCAACGCGTCTAGCATTCTCTTCTTGCGCGCGACTCTTGCTTTATTCCTAACTATACGTCGCGGCAAGCGCGGCTTTCGCTCTCCGAAAAGCGCGGGAACAGGTTATTTTCTACAGAGCAAATGCGCGTCGCGCGCGTGTAGAGAAATCATACTAGACGTGCAGGTGTGTTCATACAGGCGCTACGTTGTTCATATTGTATAGTTATAGTATATATTGGCTTCAATGTCGAGGGATGTATTGTACCCACTGTCCATTATAAGTGGCGACGGGCTCACCCCCCGTCACGCTGGACAGAGTTTCGGTACTACTGGTGAAACGTGGATGTTTTGAGGTTTCAGAATATCTCTGACTACCCCCTCGGGGAATATAGTCGTGAGCATATGCTAGTATATACAGAGTGTACCAAAACTCAACGTCGAGCCAAAAACAGGAGATAGGTAAGTTTATGGCTGTTCAGGGAAAAATATAAATTCGAAGTATATATACTATAATTTTCGAAATTATGATATTTTTTCGGTAAACTCGGCACTCTGCTCCAAACTTTTAGATGTAGTGATTTCATTAAAATACTTGCTATTTATTCATGAATAATCTTTTCAGTGGTCCCAATTCAAAAATAAAGGATTATTATTATTTCCTGTCAGACTTCAGTGGTACATTTTTTTTTCATTAGCTTCTTCGAGACAACACACTGTATAAACAATGTATGGCGCTAACCTGGCAAGTTATTTCAAAAGTTGGCCCATTTAATAAAGTTTTCAAAATGGTACCGCACTTGGGACTTCTTCTTTTGTAAAAAAAAAGTTGTGATTTATACTTAATTGTTTTCTTGCAGAACAACCTGATTTGAAAACAATAATTCCATATTAAAATTTCTTTACATTAAACTACCGTAATTCAGGCGTTGCATGTTTATTAATAAGGAATTATTATTTAAAATAGGGTTGTCCTAACTAATACCTATTACTTCCTTCTCACGAAACCACCTCTTTACAAAAAATGAAAAAGTTAATTAGGTTATTTCAAATCACGCGTAAGGCGTTGAGAATTACGACACGATAAGAACTTTTAACTCTAAAAACGTAACTAGGTAGGTACCATCTACCATTTATCTAAGTACTTGTAATGTCAAATTGTAGGCACCGGATATTTCTTTAGTTTACACAGGTACTTCCGAGCTACGCTACGACGGTGCGGTGTCGTCGAGAGTTCTAAATCGATGATCGTAAGATAACACTCTTTCATCTCGACGTGAACGATGAACGTCGCGTCGTATATATCCACTGCAATAGCCTCGTAAGAGGCCCGCGTCCTATAATTAGTTACTATATTCGCGTATCTTATATTTCAGGCCAAAGACTGAAACTTTTGATAATTTTACGATGATAACAATGGCGCAAAACTGACCTACTAAGCCACTGTTATAATTTTAGTGTGTCATATTGATTTCTTTCCGCCTTTTGCTAATTGGGGCTTACGAAAATCATAATTTGTCACTGTTTTTAATAAACAAAAGCATAATTATCCGTTCTAAATAGTACCTGCCTATAAAACAGATTGTTTATGAAAGCAATGTTTAATGATAGGCGTTCGGAGCCAAGAAGTAACTCTAATTGGGTCATGTACACGAACGGGCGACCCACTGAAGTCTACGACACAATACCTACATAGCTATGGCTGTAGAAAATCATTGTACCTACGAGAGAATCTAATTATAGTTATTGACATAGAAACGTATACGATGATGAAAATAGAAAATAGCTGGAGATAGGTATTTACCAAAATAATAGGTGCAAAGCAATTATTATCCCAGAAATAATAAAGCTATTAATAGTCGCTAGGTAGCGATAAAAATAATAGCGAGATATTTACATAGGTACTTAGTGGCTACCACATATCGGTCGGTCGACTAACAATGTTATTGTAAAAAAATGATTTTTAACAAACCTACTTGCTATGTGCTACTATGATTATAATGTGTAGATGTGCTCCGATTTTCAATAGTTTTTATTTGATTAATTAAGTGCAGTCACATGATAATCATAAAAAGTCGTGCAGTATAGTTTAAAGAGTTAATCCTACCATTACACTACACACTAAAGTAGGTAGGCGCCTCTAACTGGTAAACTATTCGAGTAGGTAATAGGTACTCCTTATCTTGATCATACAGAACCTGCAATGCAGTTTCTATACGTGTAGTAAAACATGGCATGTAAGTAAACAATAGGAAACTGAGCACGTAACGAATGCTAATAGTTTAAAAAAGGCTTTATACTTAGGTACTCTTCTAAGTACTTACCCAAAATGAGTAATTAATGTATTTGATGTAATTTTACAACTATATAATGAGTTATAAAGTATGTAGGTACCAAAGTATATATCCCTAGATACTATATAGGCCTTTCTTATGCTGTAATATAGGTTTAAAAAGTCTGCAGTTAGGTACCTACATAAAACATAACATAGACGACTTAGGCCGAGATTTAGAGACGATTTTTAAGTCTTAGTTCGAACTCCCGTATGTCAAAAGCCATACATTTTCACCCTGCTTAGCTCGAGCTAAGACTAAAAAAATCGTCTCTGAATCTCGGCCTTTGACTTTTGCCACAGTATAAGAAAGAGTACACACGGCGACACATCAAGCTACGTAAAACCAAAATAAGCTGACCGCGCGACGTTATACGTTATGCAACATCCGCACGGCCAGCTTATGTTGGTTTTGTACCTTTGTCATTTTGTTTAGCAGTGGGACACACGTAAAAGTCCGTCATGACTTCAGATACCTCGTTGTTACAAATTTATTTTGCCCTTAGAAGAATACATCTCTGAAGCCGTAGCATGTTGCGCGTGATACGGCTATAATTATTGGTTTTAGGGCATTATGCGTCGAGAGCACTACGGCCGCTGGTCATAGTATTGGGAAATTCTACTTATGTTTAATATGATTACAAATTAATTCAAGTAGTTTTACCTATTCTTGGTGAAAGGGACAGCCCTCCGCAGACTGAAACGGTGAACTCAGACCATCAAACTGAACCACCATGGGGCCTACCTCAGGAAACGCGAAAAAAAATCTGCTGTTTCATACCAAACTGCTGTACCTACCAGACTCAAATGCCTATACATTTGAGTCCGGTAGTTACAGCAGTTTTGAGCAGAATTTTTTTCGCGTTTCCCGAGGTAGGCACCGTAGTGAAAGTTGTTCAGTTTGATGGTCGGAGTTCACTGTTTCAGTGTGCGGAGGGATGCCCTTACACCTTGTATGCCTAGGTAGGTATATAGGTATCACTAATGTTAAACTTGGGAGGACTGCGGCCGTAGCATGATGCGCACGATTAGGCTATATTGCGACTTTAATCACGTTCGTTGGCGCGCAAATAGAAAGAGAACTAAGGCACGATAGCGCTTTATAACGTTACCATGCTACGGCCACTGTTGGGCCAAAATCAGTATCACCAGTAGGTACTACCTACTTCCTACAGTTACCACTCTGTAGTTACCTACCTAATAGATAAGAAGGTAAGTAATGTACCTATAACGTGTGAAGTTTAATTGTTTTATAAATGAATATGAACTTCAATGCTATAATATACCCTACTAACTTTTATAAAAATATACATACAGGGTTTTTGAATAACGTAGTTAGGTATAGGTTTTGTTGTGTGTAAACTTTAACAATGAAAAAGCAATAGATCAGTGAAGACAATCGTGTGGAACCAAAAACGCCGCGTAAGTAGGCAAATAAGTTGTACCTACACAGTGGAAAATGCACGTGATGTTAGTGAAAAGCGAGAAAAACGATCTAAGATGTGTTTACGCGGTGTCTTGTTTTGTTATAATGACATGAAGATAATAATCGAAAACTAAAATTACTGAAAATTTCGGAAAAGTCTTTAGTATTATTTTCCCGACTAAACATTTCCGAAAATATCGATAAATTCCTAATCTCGGAACTCTTGTATGTTTCAAGGTGCATTTACAAAGTATGATTCTTCACTTCACGATTGACTGTGAATCAGTCGGAGAACATCGTTCTGCAAACTAAGCCAAGAAAATTAAAATTTTCTCTAGTGTGGAAGTGATATTTTCTCGATGAATCATCATTTATAAATGATTATAGAAATCACATAAAATGATCACACTGGCAACAGTGCCCTACCTATTTTACCAGTGTTACTATTTGATGACATTTTCAAAAGTAATAAAACGCGCTCGATATCCCTGTTTATTTTATTGACCACTCGCCAGATGTTTGCGCATTGTTTTCCAGTGCGCAGTAGTTTCTCTGTCGTGAAATCGGGATTCTGTTTTAGTATTATATCTATTCTGCCATTTTGAAAATAGTGGCGTGTATGGATTAGACCTAGTGTTTTTTATGTGACAAATATGTCCGGGAGCAATGATAAAGTGTCGACTACGCAGCGTATGATTCAAAGTGTAGCTTTCCCTCCCAGCCACAAGCTCACTGTAACGGAGGTATTCGATGAAAAAAGTGCAAAGCCTCTGCCAGAGGTACTGAAGCAACATTTTATCTTAGAGGGTCGGATCGAGGAAAATGCGGCTTTGCGAATCATCCAAGATGGTGCCACCCTATTACGGTCAGAAAAAACGATGATCGAGATTGATTCACCGGTGACCGTGTGCGGGGACGTACATGGCCAGTTCTATGACTTGATGAAACTGTTCGAGGTGGGAGGCTCGCCCTCGTGCACCAAGTATTTGTTCTTAGGTGATTATGTCGATCGAGGTTATTTCAGTATAGAATGTGTTCTCTACCTCTGGGCTTTGAAGCTGTGTTACCCGAAGACGTTATTCTTATTACGCGGCAATCACGAATGCCGACATTTGACAGAGTACTTCACCTTCAAACAAGAATGCAAAATCAAGTATTCTGAGAAAGTGTATGATGCATGTATGGATGCATTCGACTGCCTGCCCCTTGCCGCCCTTATGAACCAGCAGTTCCTCTGTGTGCACGGTGGCCTGTCACCGGAGATCAACAACCTAGATGATATTCGTAAACTAGATAGATTCAAAGAACCTCCCGCATTCGGCGCCATGTGTGACCTACTCTGGTCTGATCCTCTTGAAGATTTTGGCAATGAAAAGAATGCAGAACACTTCTCGCACAACTCCGTCAGAGGTTGCTCGTACTTCTATAGCTATGCGGCCTGTTGTGATTTTCTCCAAAGAAACAACTTACTGTCGATCATACGTGCCCATGAAGCTCAAGATGCGGGGTATCGGATGTACCGCAAAAGCCAAACTACAGGCTTTCCGAGTCTCATCACCATTTTCTCCGCTCCCAATTACTTGGATGTTTACAACAACAAAGCGGCCGTCTTAAAGTATGAGAACAATGTGATGAACATCAGGCAGTTCAACTGTTCTCCGCACCCCTACTGGCTGCCCAACTTCATGGATGTCTTTACTTGGTCCCTTCCGTTCGTGGGTGAGAAAGTGACAGAGATGCTGGTCAACGTATTAAACATCTGTTCGGACGATGAACTTATGACTGAGGGAGAAGATGCATTGGAGGAAGCTAATCTCAGGAAAGAAGTCATCCGTAACAAAATCCGTGCGATCGGAAAAATGGCTCATGTGTTCTCTGTACTTCGTGAGGAGAGTGAATCTGTGTTGCAGCTGAAGGGATTGACACCTACTGGTGCACTGCCACTGGGAGCTCTATCTGGCGGTAAAACCTCGCTTAAGAATGCCCTGCAAGGTTTCTCTCCGAACCACAAGATAACGTCATTCGCCGAAGCGAAGGGGCTGGACGCTATCAACGAGCGCATGCCGCCACGCCGTGACGGCCAGCGCACGCCGGACCCTCAGGAGAAGAAGCCGATTGTAAACAGCAATGCACACTCGTGAAGTGTTAGCTATTACTTCTCTTCGATCCTTACTTTTTGATCCACAATTACAGTGGTAGTGAAATATGTGTGAAGGAGACTCAGCTTTTGGATTGATATTTCACATTCATAATAACTAGGTGGATTTGAAGGGAATTGTCATAATAGATACAAAATATTTTTAAATTTGGATTTAACTTTTTTTCAATAGTTGAAATTAAAATTTCTCTTAAGATATTACCTCTCGATATTTAAAATATGTCAGATCTGCAGGCAACAAATTTATTTAGTCAATTAAATATTAAGGTATGCACATTTATTTATAATGCGCTGCACTGTTTAATTTTTGGTAATGTAATTTTAAATTTTTCATATGAAAAGACATGATATTGTAATGTAAATTTATTCAGATTGTCTACTTATACTCTACATTGTTATCTACATTAGTGAAAATTAGACATGTCTATAATTTTCAAAGCATAATTAGCTGTGATATTAAGCGACGATCAATGTATTATTTAATAGCGATCTGCTAGTGAAGTACAGGCATGTTCATTGGCTAATCATGCATTGAAATATGTAAAGTAAGTGGAGAGGTTCAGGTCTCAGCTTGGACGTGTCTTTATATTCTATTAAGTAATAAAATTAATTATGTACTATAATAGTGTGCAGCACATGATGTGTTGTTGCCGTGCGTGTGTGCTGTGTAAATATGCCTTGTGCGTACACACACGTTATTGCAGCTTTAACACTTGAGATAAATATTACTCTCTTTAATATCTTTGCTACAAGTTGTACTTAATTGTATTTTATTGTACAAAATATATAAAATTACTATCTATGAACTATTACTTAAAAATTAATTTATATTTGGGTGTATGCTGGCCCGTTGTTGCCTGCATGCAGCTGAAGCTGAACTTGTATGCTGGAACATCACATATTAAAGTTTCTTAGTCATAATGTTTCGGTATATAAGGTGTAGTGGCTAGTCTAATTGCAGATTTTCTTACAGCTTCTATTCCAAATTTCACTTATATGATAAATTAGGTTTAAAGACCTATGCACTGTTGGAAAATCTCTTTTGGTCTGCCAAATAATCATGAATCGATGCAATAAGTTCATATTGTGAATACTAAAAGTGACTTACATCATTTTTCAAAGTCAGTACCTACTAAGTATTTTATCTCAATTCAGTGTGTAGTCCTTCATATGTTCTGTACTTTTAAATAAATTTTACCTACCTATGTAAAAAACTAACAATATATTTAATTTTATTTTGTACTAATCATGGGAAGTGTTGTTTTATCCTTATAAAATATATTAACATTGAGCTCCATAAATTACGGTTTTACTTTCATAAGTTTCCCCTACTAGCAGATTTCAATTTAATTTTTTATAATATTAGGTATTACTTTTTACCTCTATCATTTATAAATAATTGAATATGGTATAGGTACTTAGATATCTTAGCATATATCACAGATTGTCTCCTTGGGGAAAATAGTCTTGAGCATATGCTAACTTTGTTAAATTCAGGCTTTGGAACCTATGTAAAGAAAACGAGATATCTTTTGAATTATGGGGTATATCGCGTCAAAATGAAGAAAACATTTTCTTTGGTTAAATATTATTATAAAGTCTAAGAACCGAGATAATCAATACAATCTCTACCGTAATGGCTTTGACCATGAACGTCTCAGTTTGGAGACGTTTTAGAAGATTTGACCGAAATACCTACATTTTAGGATTATTTTCATGCCTTCTATAGATTTTTCCAAGTTTGGGCGGTAGCCACAAAATCGTGGAATTTGCAAGATGGCGAAAATTAGGTAAGTACATGCCACTTCTCTTCTGTCCTGCCCTTAGTTTTATATTTATGTCCAGTTGGTCAAGATTACAAAAATTACAAAATTTCCTAGCTAATAAAAATATAAGGAGTGCGATTTTTAAAAGTCACAATATGATCAATGTAGGTACGCACGGCGACAGATCAACCTACCCATAGTTGGACCTTATGTCCATGAACATAGAGTTCAACTATGTATAGGTTGATCTGTCGCAGTGTGTATCTAATAAACTATTAAATTATCACCTATATAGTTCACATCGAGTTCAGTAAATTTAAAATTATACGAACAAAATTAATATTTTGATAAAAATTATCCTATGATGAAACCTTGATAATTCGACTCTGCTCTTGATTCACAATGATGATGACAAACCATTTTCTAGTTTTGCGTTTATACATTAACACGTTTTATAGGTAAAATAATCGACTACCTCGTCAAGACGTGCAAACGATTTTCAACCTTGACTGGTATACACTTTTTTGGCCGACTGTCCCTATGATGTTACAAATAAATATTCTCTAAATGGTTATGCCTTGGGTGAGCATAGTTTTTTTGTCTTCTAGGCAATACAAGAAATGTTAATTTCGAAACATTAGCATGACCTATTATAACTATTTTAGTAAACTGCGCTTCTTTAACCTGTGGTTGAATATTTCAAGGAAGATTGGCGAATCTGGATTCTGGACGCAGTCTTTTTTACGACCACAACAAGCCGAAAACAATACCTATAGAAATTTTAAATTACAGTCACGTTGTGTTACAAAAGTACAGTCAGTCTTTATGTGGGTGACCGTTTTAGTGGTATTTGATCCCGAGCGTCTCGTGTTTCGGAAGACACGTTAAGCACGTACTTCACAATGGAGCCTCATTATGAAGTACGAGACAACTTAAATACTGATGCAACATTCGTAATCATTATCGCGTGGTAAGCTAAGTGGTTAGTAAGCTGCGATGGGCTACCGATACCTAGCATTTTTTTCTCAGTGTATGGTTTTAGCAAAGAAGATTCGAAAAGAGATTTTCGTATGAATACACGAAGTCCCTCGAGCCTCACGGGTTTCCAGTACCTATACTAGGTACTGTAGGCAAAGAAAATTGATACAAATCTTTAGATTTAGAACCTATTGTCATCGAAATAAAGGTGACAAAAATGTTTATCAATATTATTCGCTGACTGTACTTAGTTTTTTGTAGTTTGAGTACCTACAGGGTGTAAGTGACAGCCTAGCAAATACTGAAACGGTGAATTCAGACCATCAAACTGAACAACTTTCACTGTGAAGCCTATCTCAGAAGCCAAAAAAAAAAAAGTTGTCCCTTACATTTGAGTCGGGTAGGTACAGCAGTTTTGTATGAGACCGCTGATTTATTTCGCTAAGGTAGGCCATTCCATAGTGAAAGTTATTCAGTTTGATGGTCTGAGTTCACCGTTTCAGCAGTATTTGCTAGGCTGTCACTTACACCTGTATACCCACTTGACAAGTTTGAGCAACTTGAAAAGTTCCAGCTAATCCAGTAGGTAGGTATACCAAATATAAAGTCACATGACAATCTACCTACTCATTAAAATTTAATAATATGCATCGTGGGTACGTGAATTGTTTAAGTAGGTGTGTGGAGTGCGGCTACCTATTGTTTCTTATGTCACTTAAACCCCGATTAGCATAGTCATTACTACAGAGTACCATGTATTCATTACGAACAACTTTTACACATATCTACATAAAACAAACCTACGTCTAAGTACAATAATTATAAGTAAACATCTTCGATTATTTCTGAGCTTGAAGAAAAACATTTTTGTGTTCGCAGTTCCGCATACTGCATTATAGTTACTTACACACATGCTATGATGCTGTACACTATTAGTACCTAAGGCGCGGTTTATACAGAAGAGACGTGTGGCGGTGGCAGATAGTCAAATTAACACATTTATAATCCTTATAGTACGTGCGATTCTCCTTTACGACGCTATGCTACGTACTATAAAGTTTATATTGTGTTACTTAGATTATCCGCCACACGTCTCTTCTGTATAAACCGTGGCTAAAGTAGGTATCCTACAAATCGAATGGATTTGAACTAGGTATTTGGCTATTAGGATTTAGGTTGCTACATTGCTTTATGAAGTTTACCTCTTCAGTGATATTCACGTGGTGGTGCAGTAATGTAGCTCAAATCGGATACAGGATCAAGATGTACAACTTACTAAGAGGATTGTGAAACTAGGAGTCTCAGTCTCCATACAAAAAGCAAAACCGTTTGCACTATAAACTCTTTAGAATTTCATTTAGGGTTTGTAGATTTGAAAACTTTAATTTTCGGGTATTAAAATCCCATCAAAAACATTTCATGTAAAAATTTAGCCAAGACTTTCGACACAATCCTCTCCTAAACAATTTTGAGATCTCATGTAGGCCAAGTCTTAAATTAGTCTTGACCTTGGTCAAAGAAAGTCAAAGGAGTAAAAGGATTGTAAGTCTTGGCTACATTTTACATGAAATGTTTTTGATGGGATGGTTTTTTGCAGACCCATGAACATTCTCCATTCTTTTTGTAGAGATCAGGTACCACTGCAACACCAGGTCTGATAAGTTAGAATAGAACCCGAATTTAAATAATACCTAAAGGTACTAGTATTTATTCGCATGATACCCACAATACTAATTTAAAGTCCGCAGATCCTCAAACTACACAGTTTAAGTTGGGAGTACCTACCCCTGCAGCAGGAGTTGGGACCTGGAATTTTAATAGATATCAACAATTTAATTTTAAATTATGTAGGTATTTAAGTAAATGATTTCATAAAATGAAAAACAATATCTTTTTTGTACGTTCCATTCATACTTATCGATCGATTTTCTATGGTAGGTACGCCGGGCAGGTACACAAAATTTTCTCGTTTTTCGACCCATGTTCCTTAGCGAAAGTTTAGATTTACGGTCTGAATACACCCTTAGCGTTACATTACTAATTAATAAAAACCGGTCAAGTGCGAGTCGGGCTACTTGCGCACCGTGGGTTCCACACCACCACACAACATAATAACTAAAAGATTTTTTCCTGGACCTTTATCTCGAGAACGACTCACACTTGGTCGGTTTTTATTATTTGTTATCCTGTAGAGTTTGCTCAACAATCACACCAAGTTTGACGCTTGTAAGTAGTACCGTTTTTACGATAGAGCGAGAAGAAAAAACGTTGATAAAACTATTTTCTTGTATGAGGGAGGACCTCCTTAAATGTTAACTTATTACATTTTTATTATTTGTTAACAAACCCATCCTCCATGTAATATCGCATATTCTGTGAAAATATCAACTGTCTAGCTATAAGCTATTACGTTTCAAAAGTTAAAAGCCCTAAATAGGTAGAACGGACGGACAGACAACGTAGGCTTAGTAATAGGGTCCCGTTTTCACCATTTGGGTAAGGAACCCTAAAAACTAGTGGTGTAGCATTACTAAGCACCCATTTTTTTTAAAGAAAGAAATTAATGAATATTAGGAGTGGCCGATTTAGGTAGGTGTTTACCTTCCTACTATTTGATTTGCAAGAGGCCTGATATTCGAAGCTGTTTAAATAAAATGATAACACAAGGCTTTAACAAATGAACGCAAAATCTAAAAACCTTTTGTACAGAATCGTGAAGTAAATACTTCACATTCAATTAAGTAGTTATAACCTATACAGGGTGTAACAAAACACCCTAGCTTCAGACCATCAAACTGAACAACTTTCACTATGGAGCTGGAAAAATTCTCTACCCCATACATTTGAGTCGAGATGGTACTGCAGTTTTGTATGAAAGAGCGGATTTTTTTTTTGCGACGTCGATTTTGGCTCCATAGTGAAAGTTGTTCAGTGTGACGGTTTGAAGCACCCTCTTAAGTATTACTAGGGTGTTTTGTTACACCCTGTATAGAGTCCAACTTAATATGCCGACGGTTTTTTAAGAGGATGATCAGACCATCAAACTGAACAACTTTCTCTATGGGACCAATATCGAAATCCAAAAATAAATTTCACATGTCCCATACATTTAGGTCGAGTAGGTTTGCAGTTTAGAATGGAAAGCAGATTTTTATCCCGATTACGATGTTAGTCCTATAGAGAAAGTTGTTCAGTTTGATCATCCCCTTAAAAAACCGTCAGCTTATTAAGAAGGACCCTGTATATGTACCACTGCAGGGCACACTTTTTATTATTCTTCAACTTATGTAGGCTTATGTGTAGGAAATCCTACTAATATTATAAACGCGAAAGTTTGTAAGTATGGATGGATGTTTGTTAATCTTTCACGTAAAAACTAATGAATGGATTTTAATGAAATTTGGCACTCATATAGAATATGATCTGGATTAACACATAGGATACTTTTTTAAGGTCTACGCAGACGGAGTCGCGGGCAACAGCTAGTATATAATAATAATTAAAATAAATAAATCAATTCAATTCAATTTTTGTTTAGTGGCATCCGATGTGTTATCACAATTCAGCCAATGTTTCGTTATGTGGAGAGTATACGATGGAAAATGATCAGTAGTATTAATTAAGTTTAGCATGGCAGTTTTGCCAATGTAAGTAGTTTATAATCTCAAGTGATTGTTTTAAGGTTAAAACACAAAAGAGTTCACAAAATGGCGGAGCCACGTGCAAGCCCAACGCGCCGATACGCACGCGTTCGTACTCCGCCAGACTTGCAGCGCGACTCCAATAAATAAATCATGTCAACATTTAAGTTTTATTGACATTTGTAAAATTCAAATAGTAACTTATAAATAATGATTTGGTAATTAACATAAATTGAATTTTACTTATGACCATTCAAATACATCTTCTGACACACAAACCTTATATTCAAATCATGTAACTGTGGCACAGTATTTTCATTGAAATCGTTAACAGTTGCAATATAACTATGTTTCATACATTTATTTTCATCTGTACAAATACATGTTTCTGACGTCTTACAATCATTGTTGTTAACTATAACAGAGTACTGAGTAATTTGGTCAGAAAAAGTGTTTACACTATCTATTCTGGTTGTAAGCAACCAATTCATACTAGGCATTATGAAAAAGACAAATATTGTTAAGGCAACAAGACACTGTATAGGTACCGCAGTTGCCCAATATTTTTGTGGGTAATAGTAAATATTAAAATAATGTAGATATTCATCTGGCACAAAAGCCCAAGCACAGTATATTCCTAAAATTGTCTTGCTGAACAAGAACATGAAAAATCCGTATATAGATCTTGCCGGCGTCGGCGCGGGTGTGTGTTCTGGCATGGTACTTATTAATTACAACTAACTTTCAAATTGATCTATTGTTTTGACGACCAACAAGACGTTTTTGAGGAATGCATTAACAGCTACTCTTAATCTTTTCAGCTCTGCTCCTTTGAAAGTTCTGAAAAAGTCAAACGGGTGTAGTGAACACAGTAGCTTTATTTATTTTGATTCCCTATTGAATTATTTTTATTACTTGCTTAATTATTAGGGGCATGTGGGTTATTTGGTGGTGGCTTAGAATCTTAGACAATATAACTAGGGAACAGCCTTGCTGTAGCATTTCCCCTCTGCCACGCTACAAGATCAATTGATCATGTGCAATTGCATAAAATTTTATACTTTATCACTAAACGAGACAGCCTATAATGGCGGAACAAGAACTTCAAACTAGTCGCGATTGGACGAGACTATTTTTAGCAATCAATATTATAATCTAAAGTTATGGAATAAAATCCAAAATTGTGGGTTTCATGCTACCTCATCCCCCGCAAAAATGTCAGTAAAGTTTGTTAGTAGAAATACATGCGTAACTTGTCCATAGTTATATTACGTTGTCGTACGAGGCGACTAAGGGATTTAAGGATTCTTAAGTAGTGTTTATTGGCCTCTCACCGCTTGACACATCATTCCATCCTGAAACTTAAATTGCTAAATGTGAGCTATACTATAACTAGATTAGTATGTAGCTATGTGAACAGTACAAAAACTGACATGGTCTGTCGGTCGGTTTAGGAGACAGCCATTCAAACGTCGTCCATAACTGACCTTTGAATAATTTTTTCAAGTCATACGTTCAAATCTGCAGTAGAAAATTGCTATGGAGATTATGCATCATTTGGTCATGACTTTGAATGTCACTTTCAAAAAATGGAGTCCAGTGTTGCCTGATTGAATGCGACTATAGACAGAGTGATGATGTGAGTGAGATAGCACTGGGCCGTCCCAGATTATAGATTGTTTCTTTATCCACGTGGGTTATAATAATATCAATTTCACCAGAGTAGGGTGAGAAAATAATACAGGGTGGATGGAAAAGTATCATTAACCTTTAAACCACATACTCTACCCATCAAACTGAACAACTTTTACTACGGGAACAAATCTGTTGGAGCAAAAAAAATCTGCTGTTCCATACTAAACTGTAATACCTACACGACTCAAATGTATGAGACAGCTGACTTTTTGTTTGTTCTGACAGGTTTGCTCCCATAGTAAAAGTTGTTCAGTTTGGGTAGAGTATGTGGTTTAAAGGTTAATGATACTTTTCCTTACACCCTGTATAGTGTAGATAAAAGTGCTAACATTAAAAGGTCCGCCCCATCAGTAGTAATGTTCCTTCGCACACCACTCCCTTTCAGCTCCTTGTCTACCGTCAACACGTCACACGCCAGTGTGGCAGACGCGGGAGATGAAAACGGGATACTTAAACATCTGAAAATTATACGGTGAATTGTATTTTATTAAAATATTAGGTAGGTAAATTGTAGGATACAAATCTGGGATAAAAACCTACACGTCCTTTTCGTATACTTCGGCCATTTCAATATAAATTATGACCACGTATCGATTAACTGTCCTTATTTGTTTGTTTAGCACAAACTACATCACTTTTACATTTATTCGGCTAAATAAGTACAATAATAATAAAAATACAAATAAATCATCACGATCACAGATTACTGATCCAGGCTTGTGACAGCTGTAGTTCCGATCTAGCCGTTTTGGCGCTGAAGTCTCATTTTCCCCCATGAAACGTCATCCATCATTGGACGATAATAGGACGCCATATTGAACTTATAGCAACAGCATCTCGTGTTTATCCTGGTATTTTCATTTGAGTTGAGAATCCTTGAGAAGCTCTAAAGCCGAGATTCAGAGACAATTTTTTAGTCTTAGCTATAGCTAAGTAGAGCGAAAATGTATGGATTTTGACATACGGGAGTTCGAACTATAACTTAAAAATCGTCTCTGAATCTCGGCCTAATTCTTCTTCATAATAATATCGTTGATTACTTTGTTCTTTGGTCAAATATCCCTATTTTTGCATTCTGGAATCAATGTATAATTATATACTTACCTATAACTTGTATACTACAAGTTCTATACAAATTAGCTCTAATTATTACTCAACTTGAACTATCCAACGATATTATTATGTCATACAACGGAGAATAATTAGTGTTTCTCAAGGATTCTCAACTCAAGTGAAAATACCAGGAAAAACACAAGATATAAGCTGTTGTTCTGTAAGTTTAATATGGCATCCTATGGTGGCACTTTATGAGGGAAAATGTGACTGCAGCGCCAAAACGGACCTATCAGAACTAAAGCTGACACAGGCCTGAATCAGGCATGAATCAAACCAAAAACAAAATGGGGTCCGGTCCGTTTCAAAGCGTGTAAAATCACTCTGGGAGAAATCCTCTAGACGTGCAATCGATCGCACGCTTTCGGCCAAGGACAAATAGCAAAAATGGTTATTGGACTTTGACTAATTATTATAAGGACTAGCCTTGCGGTAGCATTTCCCCTCTGCCACGGTATAAGCACAATTGAGCTTGTGCATTTACATTCAATTTAACACCTTATCACTAAACGAGACAGCCTATAATTGCGAAATAATAACTTCGAACTTAGAACGTTTGGGGTTCACACGAGACTACTTTTCATGATTTTGAACATTCAAAATTAGAATCTAAAGTTATGGGGAATAAAATCCAAAGTTGCGGATTTCATGTTACCTCGCCCCCCGCAAAAAGTGGCAGAAATGTTTGTTAGTAGAATTACACGCGTAACCAGTCCACATATAAATAGACAAAGTTATTGGACGAGAGCAAGTTTGCGAGTTTGAGTTTGCTAGTGAAACGTGGATGAATATCTCTGACTAACTACCCCCTCGGTGAATATAGTCGTGAGCATGTGCATGCAAGCTTGTGATCATCGATCGGCCTTTAGACAGTGCAATTTGGCTAAAGGCAGTTTAGACGATGAAAAAATTTTGCGGCGCCAATTTGTTCGCACGGAAAAAAAAGCACGGCACGCGGTCGGTTACACGGTGCTAATTTTCAGCGCCAATCTTGCCGTTTTCTTTGTAGCAGGAGACACGGCTTTATAGAAACAGTACAATTACCCTCCTCCAGAAGCCGTAGCATATTATACGTGATAAAGCTGTATCACGAAGGTGTGATAGCGCTATATCAAGGTGCTATGCTACCTATGCAGCATAGGTAGCATGGCACCGTGACACAGCGCTATCACACCGTCGCTCTCTTTCTATTTGAGCGCGAACAAACGAGATAAAAGACGTGATACAACCTTATCACGTGTAACATGCTACGGCAACAGGAGCTTTGTTTTCGTCATCAGAGTAATGTTGTCGTCCTGCATAGGTAGCATGGCACCGTGATATAGCGCCATCACACCTTCTTTCTCTTTCTTATTTTATTAGATTTATTTATTTATTAGGTACTCAAACAAGTCACAATCAATTTTAAAACATAAAGTAACATGAGCGAAATATTTTAAGTCTAGACTGTGACTCAATTAAATGAGTACACAACATGAGTAGAAAAGTGAGACATGCTTAAAATTACAATTTTCAAGAGATTTTCTATTTGCGCACGAACGAACGAGATAAAAGACGTGATACAGCCGTATCACGTGTAACATGCTACGGCTTCTGCCGCGATTACTTGCTTAGTGGACCTGCCTGTCGCCTCTCCGAATGTGCGTCACAAAACTCATTCTTCGACATTCCTCATTCTGTCGCTCCCAGTTCGTTGGTCCAGAGAGTAGAAGGACTTTCCACGCTCACCTGTCAGTTCGTGGTCTCCACCCCATTTCCATCGGTAGCCCATTGCAAAGTCAATATAATTTATTCAATATAGGAGCTTGCAGCACACTTAACAAACGTCAAATCTCCGCGTCAAAGCTACTTCCGCGTCGGAACGTGTTGTCGCTGTAGAGAAGATGCGGCCAGAAACTCTAAAACATAACACGACTTAATAACTATTACAATATAAATTCTTAAGCTAAAGTTATGTATACAATAATCCATAGTCTATTTAATAAAATAATTGATTCTATTCAGTAAAGTAAATAAAGTGACCTCAGACCCATTGCTACTTCAGGTTGCTTATTTTCGGTGCTACCTATGCTCGTGGATGTTCGTAGTTTTTGAGAATATCTGTGACTACCCCCTCGCGGGATATAGTCGTATAATATGCTGGATACTTATGCTTTATTTTAGTTTTCTTGTATCACAATTCACATCATTCGATGTCGTATAGTAAGCGCAAAGCAGAGTACCTACTTCTAATATACTTATATTACTCTTTGGTACCTACCCAAGTATATTATACTCCATTCCAAATAGCACGAGATTTCAAGGATATTTTGAATTACAGAAATAGTGATTTGGAACACTCTCTCACCTCACTTATTCTTAGAACAGCTTTAGTACCGTGGTACCGTCGAAGATATGTCAAATACAGATAGTATATCTTACAGATAAATAAAGTTTTTGCTAATCAGAATTGGCCAGAACGCTACATCGGAATCGGAAAATGTCTTCGTCCTTATTTGGAATGAAGTATAGGTAAAAATGCAAGTTTGAACATCACCGTTGTAGTGTGGTTCCGGCTTAGAATCGACCACCCCATTTCTTCGGGTGGGTTGTGTGTGTCGTACGAGGCGACTAATGCATAAGGGTTTCTTGTTCAGTCTTTTTGGTCACACGTCACTCCATCGTGAAACCTGAATATACTAAAAGTGAGCCTTGCTACAACTGCACGCTTAAAAATGTAATTGGTAGTTATAGCAAAGCTTCTGGCCAACCCAAAACGGATTATGGTCGTCTGTTTATGCATGTGTATATGTATGTTGATCACCGCCAATGAGGATGTAAGTAATTATAACCAACTCGCCTCGCCCCGCGCCGCCGCTGCGCGCTTTACACACCACTAGTTTTTAGGGTTCCGTACCCAAAGGGTGAAAACGGGACCCTATTACTGAGCCTACGTTGTCCGTCCGCCCTGTCCTGCCTACTTAGGGCTGTAACTTTTGAAACGTAAAAGCCAGACAGTTGAAATTTTCACAGAATATGCGTTTTTATTGCGTATTTGTAAACAAATAATAAAATGTCAAAAAGTTAAAAATAAAGGGGGGATTCTCATACAAGAAACTAGTTTTATCAACGTTTTTTTCTTCTCGCTCTATCGTAAAAGCGGTAATACATTCAAGCGTCAAACCTGGTGTGATTATAGAGCAAACTCAACAGTATAACAACAAAAAATAATAAAAACCGGCCAAGTGTGGGTCGGTCTCGCGCTAAAGGTCCTGGAGAAAAAATACTTTTTTAAGTTAATATGTTGTGTGGTGGTGTGGTACGGAACCCTCGGTGCGAGTAGCCCGATTCACACTTGACCGGTTTTTATTCATTACTAACATAACTTTAAGGGTGTATTCAAACAATGAAACTAAACAACTTTCCCTAAGGAACAGGGCTCGAAAAACGATTTTTTTTATACCTTCCATACAAAAGTGCGGATCGGCCGATCGATTTTCTACGGGAGGTCCTAAAATGTTTCTCGTTTTTCGACCCATGTAGGGAAAGTTGTTAAGTTTAATTGTCCTATAGTGGTGTATAGATTAGGTACTCAGCTGAGAGGTTGTTCTGGGTAATAAGTTGTAAAATGGGGTTAAGAATTAGGTAAGAATGCCTTCTTGGTCCTATTTCTAAAGCAAAACCTTGAACGTTTTGAGCTACGCCCACCTCAACATAATTTGCTTCAGATTTTGTACATCGAGGATTTTGTATTTTACATGTTGCGAAATGAGAATCAAGCTGCCTAACCGGGAAATCCATAGCTTACTCAATTGATGTCAGAGCGGTTAGCGGTGCTCTCTAAAAGGATATTGTGTCGTGTGTGTAACACACAATTACAATTGATGATTTGGTTGAGTACCTCTCGGGAGTTAGCTCTAAACTCCAAATCTTTCGTTATGCTCGGTATTCAATATGTCCGTGACGAAAGACACTGGATTATCTCCTAGGTTTACTTTAGTAACATTAATCTGTGATTGTGATTTTATCTCATCGTGTTTTCATTCTTTTCAGGGTGATGTTACAAAACAACCTAGTAATATTTAAACGGTTGGTTTCTAGACCACCCAACTGAATAACTACATCGACAAACAATTTAATAAATTTGCTGTTCATACAAAACTGCAGACCTACTCGACACAAATGTATGGGACAGACGATTTTTATTTTGTCATGTTGGCCTCCACATAGTGAAAGTTGTTCAGTTTGTTGATGATATGATGGTCTGAACCGCCATTTAAATATTACTAGCGTGTTTTGCTTCATATAGCTTAGCTTAGCTTATAACTTTCTCATAGCTTTCTGTTCCGCAGTCGGGCTTTTTGTACTTAAGGGTATATTACTGTTGGTGCGCACCATACAAACGAAGTCTGGTTATATTTTTAATAATAACCAATTAAAGTCAATGACTATGCTTGTATCATGTCAGATTTACGTTAAAATGTATAGTTTTAAAGTTACAGTGCCTCAAAGATTTCCATACAAATCTTAAATGAATCCTAGCATTGAAACTGTATATTTTAACGAAAATCGGACACGATACAAGCATAGAGATTAGTTTCTAGATTGTTTCTGAAAATTTTCATTGACTTTAATTGGTTAGTATTGAAAATATCACCAGACTTCGTTTGTATGCAGCGCGCATTTACGGATTTGGAATAAACTTCTCTATAGCGAACGAACGGAAGTAGTTATATCTATGCGAATACGTTAAATATTGTTGAGCTTTCTGAAATTTTCATGACGACGTTAAAAGTGTATTAAGCGGAAAAACCTTGAATTTTTTAAAGATTGTAGGAATTTCTGCTTTTGTTGTTTCATTGAAGGCGTGATAATTCCGAAACCAGAAATGTTATTTAAGTGAAAGGGACTGGTATTTACTGTTTGCGATATAGACCGAACTATTATTAAAGTTAATATTAGGTTGTTTATGACTACTTAAAAGTTTCAATTCAATGACTTACCAATTATATGACTACTGACTATAGGGACTGCACTGACTGTATCAACTTCCAGGGCACCTTTTCACATAGACTACTAAGGTCGTTAGTAAGTAGATGCTACGAGTATTCAATGGATTTCTCTATCTAGGTACAATCCTCTGTAATCTAGGTCAGGATCTAAATACCTCGATACGTATATGTCCTTTTTATTCTAAACATTATACCATTTTAGAACTGGATCAGACGTGAATCTAATCGATGAACTAAAGGCATATCGACTTTTTAACCGAAAGGTAAAGCAACTTTCGATAAAATACAGGGACACGGCGCAAAACCGTACAAAGTAAATGTAGTTATCACAATCATAGAACACTGCGGGATAAAGCTACACTCGATCAGTGCAATTTCTAAATTAAACAGAGTTATTCCACTGTGAAAAGTTGTAACAATAAAATATAGCAGCCTAATTAACTTGTTTTGCAAATGTTGACATGTATTTAAGTTCTGTGACTGTGGGTCTTAAAGTTTTCTCTTAAAGAGGCGGTCATTGCCCAAGGATACATTCATTTTATTCGAGTGCGTGGGATACCTTACGTAGTGGTAACAAAGATATTATTGCTCTTCTCTCAGATAAAAGTTGGACGTCTTAACGTAAAGTTATACAATCTTAGTGTATTCAAATTCATATCAATAGAAAAAAAACTGAAATGAAAATGAGAGCAAGTTATTCAATAAAGTTGATAATGGTTTGTATTAGTTTTAAATTTTTAAGAGCTACGTTTTTTTGTTGTTAATTTTAAATAAGTAGTGACATTACCTGTGCAGGTGTTTATTATCAGCGTGCCATTGGAAGCAGTGACCGTAAATCCGGGCCTGTGTCCGACCAACAAAATAGCCCCACACCGGAGGAGCGCGGGATGGGACGAAGAAACACCACGAACCTTCGGGGCATATTACGATTTGTTGTTCGTCCCATCCAACCAACAGCAGTTCGCCCCACAGAGCAGCTTGCAGGAAGAGCCTCAGAAGGACGAGCTGGATGATTGCGGCGATATAGAGGACTATGACGAAAACGATCTGAGTTCTTGTAAGTGAACGTGATGAATTTGTAGAAATACCTATTTTGAACTTAACAACAATTTTTACCATTTTTCGTTACACCTCTACTTATACCGAAAGAATGTTTTAAATGCGCAAATAAATTCATTACTTCGGTACCTAACTTTAAAAATTTCTGATTTCAGTGACAGCACAGTCAAATAGACGATATGGGTATGATGGTAGACTGTTTTTTGGACACTTGTTTCATGAGCAACCACACGAGCAGTACCCAGATCGGCCTACAAACCCGAATCGGCCGAATCCAGTTCGGCCTACTAGGCCCAACTACAGTGGTCGACCTACGCCAGGCCCACCGCCCAATAGACCAAACTATCCGCCAGTACGGCCCCCGTACTGGTCTGGAGGATACTTTGGAAATAACCCTTATCGGCCGCCGTCGCAACAACATCCATCTGGTAACTAATATTAATGTTTTACTAATCATCACATCACTCAAAAAGTTTTCATTTTAATTAGGTAGATTTGTACCTAATAGTAAGTGTATTATAATATTTTCATGTGAGAATGTTTAGTTGCATACTGCATACGCAAAAGAGGAAATTCCGATTTGTAATTGAAATCTACCAATCCGCATTGGGCACGCGTGGTGGACTAACGCCCATACGTCGTACAGTCAGCATCATATAGATCTAAGCCTCTAAGGCGACCAAAAAAATCTCATTTACAGGAGTTCATTTTTATCTACGCAATCAGAGTAATATTGATACTCATATAAGCACCCAGAGTGTTCAAATAAATCTATGCTACGACCTGTCATTAATATGTAAGCTGTCAAGATGTTCATTAATATAATTACGCAGTCAAACTGCTCAATGGTATCTAGGCATTTAAGTAGCGAAATATTATTTATTGTAAATTCAAGTTCATTCCTTTACGTTCAAAGATTTTTTACTTTTGATCACCATGATTGCTTAGTTACCGTCGAGCGGTTTACTTGCTAACATTATTTTGAACACCCTAACAGCTTACATAACATTGGAATAAATGCTGGTAAGAGATTTATGAATACTCTGATTGCGTAGACAAAATTTAACTTCTGTAATTGAGAACTTTTTGGTCGCCCTGGAGGCTTAGATAATTTTGATGCTGACTGTACATTCTTGAGCTTAGGCTTGTGCCCTGCAGTGGGGACGTATATACGGTACTTCTGAATATCCTGACAGTTTTTTAAGGGCATGAGCATACCATCAAATTGAACAACTATATCTATGGGACCAACATCGAAATCGCGGAAAAGAAATCTGCTGTTTCATACAGAACTGCAATTCAACTCGACCCAAATATGTGGATGTATGGGACAGCTGATTTCTTTTCACGTTTTCGATGTTGGTTCCTTAGAGAAAGTGGTGCAGTTTCTTGGTCTGATCAACCTCTTAAAAACCGTCAGAATATTGAGTTGGACCCTGTACAGGCTGATTACGATGTTTAGTTGGTATTGGTATGGTACGATATTGTTCACAGATAATGTGAAACCTGTGCATGAGGACAGTTATCATGAGCCTGTGATGACGTATCGCCCCGACGTCGTAGGAGGTCCCAGCGGGCACGTGGTAGGCGTGAGACCCACGAAGCGCCCAGCTACTATGGCGACATCTACCGGACAACAGAACGAACCGACCTATGTGCGCTTCCCAAAACCTACCCAAGGTCCTGGCCCAGCTCCAGTATACACAACAAGACGACCGAGGCCTAGAAAATTAAACAACAACGACGGCCTATTTGGGTCATTTATAGATTTACTATTTAAATAAATTGATTAGTTTCCTTTCAGTTATTTTGCTGTCGTAATTGATCAAATTACGACCCCCTTCCTTATTTACATCATGTAAGAATTTGACCTTTCATTGTCTTTGTAATCGTAACCTTCCTCCACGGAGAATACCACGACATGACATTTGGCCAGAGATGTCTTTCTTGTCTTCGCTTCGCTACTTTAGCCTGTGACATCGCTGGAAAATACACACGTTACGAGCGCATTGTATCTAAGGAATTAAAAGTAACCAGTACATAGTCATAAAACGCCTGTAATATATGGGATCGGATGTCCACCTACGATAATGTAGGTACATAATACAGGGCTTAATCGGGAGCGCGTGACAGACATTCGTCTGGATATGTAGCCATTTTTCGCCCATTTGCCACATTAATTAATTAATAAAGTACCTAGTATTAAGGATGATATCATTCCATGTCGTTGTGAACTTGAATAGGAGGTAAATTGTTTCGAACTGTTAAAAAGTGCGCATGTGAAATTAGTGCTAGTGACAAACTGCGGCCAAGAAAGAAGAATTATAAAAAATTTGCAAAATGGGAACATTTCTCATTTTTACGATAGTGCTCTGTTTTGTGGCGGAAATTGTTTGCGGAGGTAAGATTGAGTATAAAATTCACCAGTTTGTAAAAATTTGGTGTTGGTCGAAATATAGATAGCGCGATCCCTAACAATCTCTCACCTTTTTCACACTGATTATACCTACTATAAATTCTTGAAACGTTTAGATGGGCCCTACAAATTTTGAGGGACCGCTATTTACTTTTTTTTAATTTTGGTATATTTCTAGGCTCAAATTGGCTCTTAAATGATATACTTAGATACCAAAAACAAATTCTTGATTAGTCCCGGCTCAAACCGTAACATGACTGGTCTATTTGGAAAATTAACATAAAAAATACATGTCGTTTATGTTGTAGAGCCAAACCCTTATGTGGAAGCATTACGCAGTCGGCCATGGAAAAGTGTTCAGAGATATGTAGAAATTCGTCCAGGAGCTCACATATTTTACTGGCTGTATTACGCAGACGGTACCTCTCTGAATGCTGAACGCAAGCCCCTGGTTATATGGATACAGGGGGGACCTGGTTTCCCTGCCAGCGGTTTAGCCAATTTCGCTGAAATAGGACCCCTTACCATGGATATGAAACCGCGGAATCATACTTGGGTAAGGAAATACGTTCTAACTGTTAATATTCAACGCGTTTAGCTATTGCTCGATGTTAACACTCGATCGTTTTAGGTAAATGGAAGAAACTTGTTACTAATAGACCACCCTGTAGGCACCGGATTCAGTTATGTCACAGAAAAATCTTTACTCGTAAGAACTGATAGAGAAATGGGTAAGTTCATACATGTAAATACTTAGCTACGAAGTTAATATGCATGAAATAATAACGTTTTACAGTCATCTACAGGGTTACGACATTGATACGAGGATCATTAGCATCCTTTTAAAATAATAGTCTACCGATCGGTGCAAATTTGCTCCCAAAGTTAAAGTTGTTCAGTTTTATGGGTATATATACTCTAATAATATCAAATTCACCCTGTAAAATAATCTTAAACAATTCTTATTTCGCAGCAATTGACCTGTCAAGAGCAATAAAAGCGTTTTATAAGAGACACAAAGAATTTCGTAAAACGCCAACATATATTTTTGGACAAAGTTATGGCGGTAAAATATGTCCAAGATTGGCTTATTATTTACATACGGTACGTTGTTGGCATAACTATTGATTTTATCTTGCTTTGCTACCTACTTCACTTGTTGGCTTGATTAAGATGATGAAGATCCGCCTTTGTACATTATTTGGGCTAATATTTTCTTTGAAACGTAATAAAATGAAATAATTTTAAGGATGTTCTGAAATTGGGGAGTCGCGCTGCAATTCTGGCGGAGTACGGACGCGCGTGCGTATCGACGCGTTAGGATTGCACGTGGCTCCTCCATTTTGTGAACTCTTTTGTGTTTTATCCTTAAAACAATCACTTGAGATTATAACCTACTTACATTGGCAAAACTGCCACTCTAGACTTAATAAATACTACTGATCATTTTCCTTCATATACTATCTACATAACGAGACATTGGCTGAATTGTGATAACACATCGGATGCCACTAAACAAAAATTGAATTGAATGTTCTGAAATTATATACCTAAGTACCCAAACTTATACCTATCAAAATTGTGAACAGAACAGTGTGTACATAATCTATTATTGTTGATAACATTTGATATTCATGCTATAAATTTTAGACATTAATTATCTATTCTCTTTATTGTGTAATGTTGTTCAGTTAACAAATCTGCGCGTAAATGGTTTTCAATTCATTAGTTAACACAACAGTGGTAGGCTAGGGCTATAAAAGTTAATTCATTATCTTAGCACTTGTTAATGTTGCCGAGTCGAGTGCACCAATAAGCAACCTAACTGTGACTACCCTTTGATTACATTAAGGTAATAACCTAATGGTATTGCTTTTGTAATAAAGCGGTCGACCTAGCCAAAATCGGATATAAGGACAAAGATAATTAGTATCAATGTAACTTTATTTCCCAGGCAATAGAAAAGAAACGTCTCAAAATGAATTTCAAAGGTATCGGAATCGGTAGTGGGTGGGTAGATCCTAAGGAAAGCACGCTGGTGTATCCGGAGTACCTGTACAATATGGTAAGTGTCTCTGACGTCAATAAACCATAGATTGAACATACAGGTGAAGAGTGCAACGTGGATGTTCGAAGGTTTCTGAATATCTCTGACTATACGGATATGATGGGATTAACAACGTAAGTGTCAAGTTATACTTTTACCTAGCGTACGGCGGCGTGTGCTGGCGCACGCTATTTAGAACTCTATTTGAATTGGATAAGGACGACATTTCGACATTAAAGACGACGGTATCAAAAGAAAGCTACTAAATAGCAGATTCTAAAAATAAATAGGTATATATTACAGTACTTTTATGCTACCATAAATGTACGAAAAAAACTTAATTATTTAAAAAAAACAAAAGACCCAACTGCTTATTATTTTTCTGCTATACCAAATTTTTCTTTGTCCCTGTTTGCGATACCTACGTAACAACATTCAAATTACATTTGCACAAACAAAGTTAATATAGCTGATAAATAATAATGAGCTGGTTTTTCTCTTTTCAGTTAATAGTTTTTTTTCCGTAAGTTTTTAATTCAGTCAAACTAGCTTATAAATCCTGTGATCTCTTTCAGGGTGTCATCGATCAAAAAACGTATTTAAAAACTTTGAAAATGGCAAGAAAAATGGCCAAGCATATGGATAAGAAGGAATATGTAACCGCTAGTTTAATGCACGATGTTATAATTGAAGTTCTCATGCATGAATCAGGGATGCGTATTAATTTCAATAACATTAACCAAGAAAGCCCTTACGAAGCTCTGGGAGAGTTGTCTGTTAAAGTAAACGAATACGTGAAACCAACACTATCTCATCTTGTGAATCAGAGTTTAGATTGGAGTTTCATGTCCGAAGAGGTTTGGTACAGTCTCAATCAGACTTTTCTTGTCCCTTCCACAAAATTTTGTAAGTACTTATTATTACTTTCTATTCAAGAGGGTACCGAGCCTCTAGTGCTGCCCATAGTCGTATTTATTAATTTCTTAAAAAAAATATTAAAAAACTTTACAAGAATTTTACATTGTATTCTTTGCTAATTTCCAATTTACCGAAACTTTATGTTTTATGTATTTAGTTACACTATCTTTAAAGCCGTCAAAACCCAGGCAACTTATACTCCATTCAAAATAGCAACGAAAATGTAAACCTATTTTAATTACAGAAACAGAGATTTGAAACACTTAGTCTCACTTATTCTTAGAACAGCTTTAGTAACGTCCAAGATATGTCGGATAGTACATCTTTCTGATAAATAAATTATGTGTGCTTATCACAATTAGCCAGAAAGTTAAATAGGAATCGGAAAATCTCGTTGTCTTTATCTGGAATGAAGTATAGTTTGAAGATAGTAACTAAAAACATTTAAAAAATCAAATCCGTAATGCTTCGATAAATTGAAAATCTGCGAGGACTATACATTGTGACATCTTTGTATTTTTTCCACTTTGTATAATTGTTAAGAAATTAAAAAAATCGATTGAGGCCAGCACTCGAAGCTCGGTGCCCCCTTAAGTGTAACCTCGGGCGGACAAATGACTCATAATTAAATTCTTATTTTTCATATTTCAGTAGAAAAGCTTCTAAATGACACGAAATTGAACATAGCTATTTATAACGGAAATTTGGATATTGTTACCCCTTTGGCTGGTAAGTTTTTGTTATTTATTATATTGAGATGCGTCGGTAAGAGGAGATAAGGAGTATGTACACACGGCGACACATCAAGCTATACAAAACCAAAATAAGCTGGCCACGCGTAGGTAGAGTAATGTATAACGTCGCGCGGCCAGCTTATGTTTGTTTTGCGTAGCTTGATGTGTCGCCGTGTCGTGTGTACTCGAAACCCGCGAGCATGTTTTACTCGGCGTAAGGGGAACTCGCTAAAAACGGAATAACTCGTTAACTAATACTAACTCGACACTAATAGTGTCTGTACATTGAAGATATTTACAAATAAATTACAGATGGTTTTTAAATGTACCTGACTCCAAATCAACCTTTTTTAGAGTTTTTGTCTGTCTGTTTGTTTGTGCGAGCATCACGCAAAAACTACTGAACTGATGACAAATTTTTTTTTTTTATTGCTTATGATCTGAATTAAAATCTGGTATATAATTTGTGCGGACGAAGTCGCAATTTAACTGTAGTTTCCTATAATTTAATTTATGAAATTTGTTCAGTAGCATGAGTACAGTCGCCATCAGATATATCGTAGCAGCAGTGCTAATTTTCAATAAATTCATTTCAGTAAATGTTACCAATTTTATCTAAACATGTATTTGGTCATAAATATCGGAAAAGCTCATTTTCCACAATTTCTTTACAATATTTTATAAAATTGAAATGTATAACAACTGATTAAGGTCTTTTTTGCTAAACTGCTCAGATGTTTATGATCACCCTGACTGCGTAGATATATTTGATGCTCTAGGCGTTCACATATTTTTGATTGGTTATGTGTAACGAAAGTATTGAAAATAAGAACTGCTTCGAAATATTTGACCACCTTGTTTGCTATGATATATCTGATGGCGACTGTACAGTCACCCTTTGAAGTGATGAAACTACACCCTGATATGATGCTGTCATACTGGACATCAGTATGAGCAGTATCAGAGATAGAACTTCACTTACATAATTTGACTTATATATAAGAGGAAGGATCTCCATAGAGTCCGCATAAATTTACGATTGTAGTTGGTCTCTTTTGTCTTATGACATACCTTTAATAGTAGAAGGAGATGAAACTATAGATATTTGTTTATGCGGCTGTCCCTAAGAGGAAGGATCTCTCTTTACGACTAGAGTGAGCCATACCAATTGTAAAGTGTCCACTTTTTTTGACGTTTAGGTTTGAGTGTGTGGGGTCAAGTAGTATGGACAAAAGGCACCAAGTGAGATAATGGCCTTATGTTTACGGTCACTTTTCACACACACTAGCTCAAAAAAAGTGGATAGTCATAAAATCTATATTTATATGAAGTGACATTTTGTAGTCAGGTGGCCGGCCGTAGTAGAAAAAAGTTGTTACGTCGATAAGGACAGCAATAAGGTAGCGATCTCCTTTTTTAACTAGAACGAATTTGCTATGTGCATCTCTTATTGAGTGAATAGGACAAAACACGTCCCGACCTCTATTACTTCTCCCTCTACGGATTTCTCTGTCACTTTTCTCACAGACTGCTAACATAATATTCGTGCATTAACCAACTGAACAATATTACCAGGTGCATCTAATTGGGTTCACAAACTGAAGTGGCCTGGAGCGCAGGAGTTCAAAGATGCGAACAGGATAAAAATAAATGGCGATAAAAACGGTTTCTACAAAAAATCAAGACAGCTTAGCTTTTGGTGGGTCTTCAAATCAGGACATTGGGTAAGACTACTACTAAACATATCATACTTTAATCAGACTTCAAAATCAAACCAATAATGAACAATATAAAATGTAACCTCGGAAAAGTTACTCCCTGGTTTAATATCTTTGCAGTCTGCTAATGTGGATATGACCACTGACTGATGATGTGGAGACCATTTTCATACATACATATCGGTTTTTATCGGCCTGTATTCATTCATAATATAACATGCATGCTTCGTTTTTGACGAAACCTGGTGCGATTTTTATAATACGAATACGAAAATGGCACAAACTATGATTTATAAGACGAAATTATTATGGATTTATCTTCCAGGTACCAGAAGACAACCCAGCAGCAATGAAGCAAATATTAGACCATGTTACATTAGATAAATAATAAAACTTAGTGCATTATGGACTCCAGAATAAAAATGTAAATGATTTATAAATATTTTAAATAAAAATCAACCAATTTATATTCTTGTAAAAGATTTTATTAATATTTCAAACACAATTTACTATGTACAAATTACATTGTAAAAATATTCATTCTTGTCTTATTATTTACTGATTCATTTATTGTTATAGGCAACACTTACAAAACATAGTATAGAAAAAAAAATCTAATTCATCATGAAAATTATTATGAAAAAAAGAATTAAACAATCATTATAATTTTAAACAATAAGTACATTGTAATTATGCACTCAACAAGTATGCATGATATTATTATAATATATTCCAGTTCAATACCAACGTAATCAACAACTTAGTCAAATGGCATTCTCCATATAATTTATATTAAAATCCAATAAAAAATAACGGCATGGCGTTTATAATAAAAAAATATCGATCAGCCTAATTTCATTGCAACATTTGATATTTTCCGAAATGACTGAAAAAGCAGCGCTATTCACTGGACACATAAAACCTATTTACATTTAACAAATCTTAAACGGACAAATTAAATCCTAAATTCATTGTTTTTATATTATCGTATTTCAGTGATTCATTAGGTACATTGTGCTTTCGAAATAAATAAAAGTACCTACGTTTGCGTAAAACTGTAAACAAAAGTTCAATACCCTAGCGCAGTAAAAATAGGCCGAACGATCCAGCCGCACAGTACTAGGTGCTAAACAACAAAAAATAATTATTAAATCGTATTCCGTTCTATACTACGAACCGACTTAAAAAATATGTAAATATGTATGCATATAACCACACTCCCTCGGCACGAAGATCACGAACGCTACGAGAGGCACGAGCGGGCAATGAGAGGGAAGACTGGAGCATAAGACTAAATAATACTTACGCAGACAAAACTAGTCAGGTTGCCAAAGGACCCGAACTATCAGCGGATCATATCCAACGAAAATATAACGATAAAATCCTCGTGTATAAGTCATAAATTGATTACAATCGTACCTCGAAAACATCTTTAAAACGAGATACTACTAAGATACGTTCGAATATTTGGCCGTATTCTACTGAAGCGCGGTGAATATAAAGAACTCACGCCGCTACGGAGACGGGCATCGATAATATATAACAGAGGTTATTGAGACCTGAATATGTGAAGGGCTAGTTATCTACGTAGATATTATGTGGTCTTACGTCGGAGGCGAGCTAGCGGCGGGGGCCCCAGGCGGCGGTCGGTGTGGGCTGAGATGGGGGCGGGGCGCGGGGCCCGCCCATGGTGGGGAACTCGTGCGTGGAGGCGGTGTCGGGCGCGCGCTGCTCCCACGGCCCACCCTTCACCACGAACCCGGCGGCTGGTGGCCCGCCAGCGCTGGATGCGGCCGCGGGCTCCGCCGTCAGGTCGCCGAAGTCACCCAGTGATGGAGCTGCCGGCCTCTGGTATCGGTCCGTTACATCTTGCAGCTGTTTGACAATTACATTATTGATTAAACTTTATCAGATCTGTAAAGGAAGGTGAAGTGAAGGAAGATTTTGGTGAAAAATATAGTGAGGAAACCTGCACGCCACAAATTAGAAGCATTTATTGTAACCAAAGTTCATTATAATTGGCGACGGGATTGCTACCCGTCTCACTGGAAAGAATTTCGCTACTACTAGTGAAGTAGTGAATCGTGGATATCTCTGACTCCCCCTCGGGGAATATAATCGTGAGCATATGCTTATGCTTAAATATGTATCCATAAATTGGCCATCCAAATCTCAAACGGTAAAGAAAAAAATCGCGAGGAAACCTATCTATGAAGGTTACAAGTATACCACTTTGACTATTTATATGTGGACTGGTTACGCAAGTAATTCTACTAACAAACATTTCTGCCACTTTTTGCGGGGGGCGAGGTAACATGAAATCCGCAACTTTGGATTTTATTCCTTATAACTTTAGATTCTAATTTTGAATGTTAAAAATCATGAAAAGTAGTCTCGTGTGAACCCCAAACGTTCTAAGTTCGTAGTTATTATTTCGCAATTATAGGCTGTCTCGTTTAGTGATAAGGTGTAAAATTGAATGTAAATGCACAAGATCAATTGTGCTTATTCCGTGGCAGAGGGGAAATGCTACCGCAAGGCTAGTCCTTATAATAATTAGTCAAAAACTGTAACAGAATAAAAAGCATCTTACATATTCCTCGGCCAAGTTGAGGAGATGGTCTTTGGCGTCGAGCACGTTGTCCTCGTCGCCGGTGATGACGACGGTGCTATCCTCGTTGTTCTTGGGGAACCGGATGTCGACCTTGTAGTCGTCCATGATTCGCCGGATGTTCTTCCCTCGCAGGCCTATGAGCCGCCTGTGCACGCGTGGGTCAATGTCTACCTCTTCACGGAATTGGTTGTCCTGTTAAGAAACAATAATATTGATAAAATGTTCAATACTGGACGATCTTGTAAACACTTATTTTCAGGGGTGGTTCAGACCATTATCGAACTGAACATCTTTTACTATCTCTCGTCCTATAAATAATCTTTTTTTTAAATTCAAAATGGGCTTGCGTTTGGCTTCAGCTCACAGTGTAGATGAAGACGAGGATGTAACGCGGTCACCCAGAAAAAGCCTATTAACTCTTCTTTTAAAAATATCCTGATTGTATTTCAAATCATAATGACATTAAATTAATAGTTTATACTTTCAATATTTGAAAAATATAGATATAGGGCCCTTCTTAATATGCTGACACTTTTTTAAGAAGTTGATTGACTAACCAACTTTCTCTATGGCACCAACAACGAAATTGCGAAAAAAAAAACGGTTGTTCCATACAAAACTGCCAACCTATGCCTGAGCCAAATGTATGGGAGAGGATATTTTTTTTTTTGCGATTTGGATGTTGGTTCCATAGAGAAAGTTTTTAAGATAGTCTGATTATCCTCTTAAAAAAATTTCAGCATAATAGGTTGGACCCTGTATAGTCGCCATTTCAAAGTCACGTCATCCGACCAGAGCTCATCTGTAATAATCACGAAGCTATGTTAGACGTACTATAGTTGGTAAGACAATGGCTAAAATTAAAATACAGGATAACATTCAAACGTACCAATTGATGAACGATAGCCATGATGGCGTCTTTGGCCTGGTGAGCCTTGTCCTCGTAGCCCTGGATGGTGATGGTGTCATCGTCGGGCTCGCCGCGCTTCGGCAGGTTGATTTGTACTCCGTAGTCGGTGCGGATCTTTGTGATCACTAAGCCACCCTTGCCGATGACCAGCGGGTGGTACTCGGGGTCCACTTTAAATTTCAGCTCGTATGATCTGCGTGCAAAGTAAAAATACAAATTTTTGGATGGGAAGCCGTCAGCCGTCTTCGCTGCGTCGACGCCGGACGGTTTCCCATACTAAGTCATTTTTGTATGGGCCTGCCGTCGGTCGCCGTCGGGTAATGTGTCTCAACCCTGAATACACCAAATATAAATTGTGTAAACTAAAATGCATTACATAGAGGCTGCTTCAGACCATCAAACTGACTTTAACCATGGGACCAAACTTGAAATCGAGAATAAAACAGCAATTCCATTTGTTGGGTAATGGAACAACACTTTTTTTTCGTGATTTCTATGTTGGCATCCTGTACACAATGAACAAAAGGGTGTATGTATATTTAAGAGCGTTTGAACGCCTAATTTATCTGGGTGGAAATTTTCATCTTGTTTCTAAGGAATGGCATATCATTTTGTAGCGCTGTTAAACGTCCAGGCGCTTTAAAATTGTATCCCTTTTCTTATAAGCAAGACGAACATTTACGGCCAGATAAATTGGGCGTTCAAACGCTCTTAAATATATACCCTAAAATTGTTTTCGAACTAAAAATGTGTCTTACCTGAGGAGCCTGTCTTCCTTCTCTTTCTCCATGTCGACAATCTTTTCAACGAGTGCTTGTTTGGCTTTTTCAACATTGGTAGGAGTACCTGTAACCTGCAAATAAACAATGCTTAGGTATTCTCCAACGAACAACCAATACAGAGTATAAACTTAACTATTACATTATTAAGGGGGTACTGCAGACCATCAAACTGAACAATTTTAATCATGGGATCGAAAAAATCTGCCTTTCCATACAATTGAGTAAATTCATGGTTTTCTAGGGAACAATAAATTAATGTTTTCGCAATTTCGATATTGGCTCCATAGTGGAAGTTGTTCAATTTAAGGGCCTATGTCGAAAAATAATTGAAGCGAAATGGGGGTGTGATAGCTTATATTACTGCCTGATGCGAGAAAAAGAGATGGGGCGGCGCGCGCGCCTGAAACGACGCAAACGTAAAACAAACTTTATTTAATTTTGATTGTACTATTTATGTAAGTTCATTTCTACTCTAATCAAACTTTATAAAATATCGATCTCTTTTTTTTAAATCAAGTCTCGTGTTTCTATTATTCACCGTTTAGCAGTTCCAAGCGTTTATCAAAGCCGGAGGCCACTTTGGCTTATTTTTCTATCGAGAAAATGTCTCTTAACCGTGTTTTGGCTCTAATCAAAACTTCAATTATATGTTCAATTTACACATATCCTCAAATCATACTCCTACTGTTAGTACTTCATGATATATGATGCTTTGAAGAATCCTATTTTTTTCACATATCCTCTTAATGGTTTGAAGCACCTCCCTTAGAAGTATTCTAGAGTTAATTTACACCCTCAAAGGTGGAGGTGGAGGTGTTATCTTTATAGAAAGAAAAGTGACAGTTACCTTAACAATATCGCTGGTATCTTCGTTGGGAGGCAACAGGATGTGTACGTCGAACGTTTGCATGAGATCCCTGCGCTTCTGGCCGGCGAGCAGACGATGCAGTTCGTTCGGCACTTCCACGTCGATCGTTATAGGCACCTGGGACAAACATTCACAGTCAATCATCAACATTATTACGTAACTTACTGAAGATCACAATATCTTAGGCATGGGAGACTATGTGTATACACGCGGCGGAATTTCACTCGCGTTATTTTGCGCCGTCGTAGCAAGGTATAGAAATGTTCCGAAAGCACCATATATGGGCGAGCAAAACGCGTTGTCGTTTCCTTGCTAGGACGGTGCGAAATTACGTGAGTGAAATTCCGCCGCGTTTTTCCGCTTAAATTTGTCCCATGCTTTAGTCGCCATTTTCACGAGCGATACTCTCACCGAACTACAAAATTCCATACTAAATATACGAGCATCTCGCCACGTTGGAATTTGGTGACTCGGCTTGAATATCGGTCGTGGAGAAGGCACTTTAAAGATTATTTCATCGCTGATCATACCTGTTCGAGGAGAGCTTTCTTAGCGGCCTCACAGTTTTCTGGTCGTCCAGTGATTCTGATGACATCATTGGCTCCAGGCTCCGCGTTCTCTTCTTTGGGTTTGACGGGAATGTCAGCGGCCTCGGCGGTGTCCCGCTCAGGGAACTTGATCTGTACGTCGAACTCTGCGGTGATATCCTTCACCTTTGAGCCGCGCGCTCCCATTACAGTGCGGTGATGCCTTTGAGGTATCACGCATTCTATGGTCACCTGCAAGTTAAGTTTGAGTCAGGAAACTGTCACATTTTATATCACTACCACCGGCAGCGTCCAAGTATTGAGGTAGGAAGAGCAGCTTCTCTGACAGTCAGTCAGAGGAGTAACGCAACATTTACACCCGAGGTCCGAACCGTCGTCGATGAAAACCCATTCTAACAAAATGCGCACAACAAGGGCTATTTCTCACCTTTTATCTCGTTCCTGTATAAACAAGAGATGAGATGTATGCGCTATGTCGCGTTGCCAAGCTCTCGAGTCAGATCAATCGAGTTCGGAGACTATTTAAATTTAAGTTCAATAATAATAAGTTAACTTACTTTAGCTTCTAAGTCCTCGATGATCTCAGTGATGCGAGTCTTAGCGGCCTCAATGCAGTCTTTAGGTCCCTTGAGCACGACGCGGTCGCTGTTGACGCCCTGGCGCGGGAAGGAGATCTGTACGCCGCCGCAGTCGTCCGCGATGCGGCGCAGCACCTCGCCGCGGCGCGCGACGAAGTGCCGGTGGTGGCGCGGCGGCACGGCCATCTCACCTTCCGCCACGTTGCTGATCTCAGATACCGCCGCCTCGAGCTGCTTGCGAGCTGCCTCAACTTGCTCCTCCCGACCCATTATGAAAATAGCTTCCTTATCTTCGTCCTTCTCAGTAGGGAAGATGATGCGAGCACCGGTCTGTTCGCGAATCTTCTTAATGTTAGCACCGCTCTTGCCGATGAGGAACTTGTGGTGCTCTGACTTGGCGCGCACCTGGGCTGTGTGTGAGGTCAGCTCGCGCTCGGACGCGTGCGCCAACAGTTGCTGCTTAGCTTTCTCTACGTCTTCGATAGGTCCCCTGATCTCCACCTTGTCGCTGTCGCTGTCCGCGGGAGGGAACTTGATAAGAACCCCTCCACACTCCTCCATTATGGAATGAATCAGTTTTCCGCCTGCTCCGATTAGCGAATTGTAATATTTAGGCGCAATAGTAACCTCCTCTGTAACAATGTTGGCTTTTTCATTGTGAATCTGTTGTATTCTTTTTACGGCCTCCTCGACATTCTCTTTCTTTCCTCGGACAGTGATGACGTCACTATCGTCGGTCTCCGCTGGAAGGTCGATTACCGTTTGCGTCTCATCCCGGATTTTTCTGAGATTGACGCCACCTTTGCCAATGATAAATTTGTGGAATTGCTTGAAAATTGGTACTTCTTGAACGAAAGATGATTCCGCAATCTCCTTTATTAATTTGTGGAGGTACTTTTCACATTTCTCGATATCCTCCTGGGGCCCTCTCAGTTTGATTGGACTCCTTTTCTGTCCCTGATCGGGCAGAGTGATAAGCACGCGGTCGAACTTATCACGGAATTCCTTTATTCTCTCTCCTCGTACTCCAATGAGTGATTTAATGTATCTATGGTCAACAAATACTTCTTTCGTCCTCTCGTTTTCTAGTTTCATAACCATCTCTCTCAGTTCCCTCTCCGCGTCGGCGACACCTTGGTGGCTGCCTTCTATGCGAATCACATTGTTTCCTTCGTTTTCAATAATGTTAATAACTACACCAGTCTCATCCTTCAGTCTGTTAACTGAAAAAGAGAGATTAACAGTAATTGTTATATCGAACGAAACATTTCCGTTTTGTATACAAAGTTTTAAATTAAGCACTTATAAAATTTTTACTCTGTATTTGAAATAAACATCCGTAAAAATACTAATATTATATGACTTACTGTTAGATCCACTCTTTCCAATAATATGTTTGAAGAATTTGGGATCTACAGAAAGTTCGACGTAAGTGAGGGTAGCGAGTAAGTTCTTCACAAAGTCGTCCAGCTCCACTTGCGCGCGCTCCACTTCCTCTGGGGGCCCGTCGATCTTAACCTTGTCTTCGGAATGTGTGATATCGACGTGAACCTACAATTCACATATTAAAATTATAACCTGATTCCCAGTAGTTATTTAAATAGTCAAAGATATTAAATTAAGTTATTATTAATCGTACCTTGGAGAAGTCTTGAGTAATCTTTTTAATGTTAGAGCCATTCTTTCCGATAATGTATTTATGAATCCAGGTAGGGGCGTCTACAGTTGCAGTTTTCACGGAATTCGCTTTTTCGCATACCTTTGACAGAGCTGCAAAACAAAATATTTTCAAAAACATGTTCAATCTAAAACTAAGCTTACTGTCAGCATTTAAGGGTTTAAAATAAACTTACCCAATCCAATCTTGTTGTGAGGTCCATGGAGAGTGATAGTGCCGGTGGGTGAATCAGGAGGTGGCATTTCGACAGACACGCCGGTTTCCTTCAGAATTTCTTGGATAGTAGTACCGCGAGCTCCGATCACATACTTGTGTTGAGATTTTGGCACCTCTACGCGCACAGTCGAGCATTTCTTGACCTGTCAAAAAGCCGTTAGCAATAAAATGTGTTTTCAACATTAGGAAAACCGACGAAGTTCTTGCATAAATCATAAATACATACCATATCTTCATAGATCTGTTCAATCTGGGCCTTGGCAGCGAGTACGCCATTCTTCTCACCCGCGATAACGATCTCGTCGCTCTGTGTGGACGTAGGTGGAATATGGATGCGTGCGCCGGTCTCCGCCGCAAGCGCAGCCGAACGCTCACCGTACGGACCTTGGATGAACGGGTGGTAGATCTTGGGCACCGTAACACGCTCAAACGCTTTACGGGACTGTAATAAAGAAATGAAGTCACATTTTTGTTCTGACATCAAACATACATAGTTCTGTCGGCGCAGCATGGCGGCAGCTAGATATAGCTCTCTTTCTATATGCGCGTGAACGAACGTGAAAAAAACACGCGATATAGTCTTATCGCGCCCGTCATGCTGCGGCCGCAATTGTAATTTGTCTAACCTGTTCTTCGGAGCAGACCCGGATCTCATGTTCAGCCTTTTCAATGCCTTCCTTGGTACCAGTGATAGTGACGGTCTCGCTATTATCAGCAATGCCGGGAACGCTGATCTTAGTGGCGGTGACCTTCTCAAGATCTTTCAGTTTCTGCCCTTGCTTGCCGAGAATCCAGCGGTGGTGCTCCTTGGGAATCGAGATTTGCTTGCTGGCCTGGTGTAAACACAGATAATAATTTAAGAATTGTAAATTCAACTGCAGATGTTGAAGATGCTTCTTGTGAAGTAAAGTGAGAAACAAACCTGTTGTTGGAAGTGGGTGAGGATTTGGCGCCTTGCGTCGAGAACGGCGCTATGCTTTCCAGTAATAAGAAAAGTAAGACTTCCATCCTTGCTCGTAGATATTTCAATATGGGCTCCGGTTTCCTTAGTGATGGCCTGGCAAGTTCTCAAAGATTCTCCTTCACCAAAAGTGTTGGCATTGTCCAATTTTCTTTCTTCATATGGCACATGGAAAACCTAGAAACAAAAATCATAATTTGTAATATCGCCGCATGTTTTGAATAATGAAACATTGATAACAATAATAGGTACATGTGACTGTTGATAAATGATAAAATCCCTCTTTTATGGACGGTAAAAATAATTTTTAGCGTTTTTGTACAGTCTTATCAATTTATCATACTTAGAATTTCAAAAGATTTAGAATGGCATTCCATCAAATCTATAGAAGATCATACTTAGGATTTATTTAAAGTTCATACATAAGAATTTTTCGAGTCTCCACCTGATTATGGTGTTGTATTGATCGTAATAAAAATAAGGAAAAAGGCAAACATGATAAACTGGAATTCATTAAAATGCAAAGTCACATCCTAAAAACAAATTTTTTGCATCTACAGAAAAAACAAGAATATAATTTGCTGTTGCAATATTGATACTTAATGTTATCACTATGATTACATAACATTTAGATTATTTAAACGCGTGGCGTTCATTACACGCACATGTATTTTACAAGACAGTGAACTAGGCCATAATGCTGACCTAGAAACAATAATTTTCTATGCTTGTTGTCTTTAGAATAATGGTACAAAAACGTTACAAAAAACATAAATTTTATCGAAAATGATGGAATTGCTTGAAAGATATAAGTAAAAAGTTGTTTATTGCATAAATCATGACTCATGACCGAACCGGATATTAAGTAACTGATAAATAGTGTGGTTCGAAGAGCGTCGCTGGCGCATTGCAGAGCTATAGAAACTGAATCTTGAGGTCCAGATTAGAATCCGCACAAACGACATTACTAACTTATGTACGTAATACTGTCTACTCTCAAACGGCGAAGGAATCGTGAAGAAACCTGCATACGCTGAAGAAGAAATTTAGATGTGTACAGGGTCGAACTTAATATGCTGACAGTTTTTTAAGAGGATGATCAGACCATCAAACTAAACAACTTTTTCTATGGGACCAAAAAAAATCTGCTATCACATTTGCCTCGAGTAGGTTTGCAGTTGTGTATGGAGCATCCGATTTTTTATTCGCGATTTCGACGTTTTTGCCATAGAAAAAGTTGTTCAGTTTGATGGTCTGATCATCACCTTAAAAAAGTGTCAGCATATTAAGAAGGACCCTGTATGAAGTGTACCAATCTGCATTCGGCAACTGTGGCAGACTAACGCCCATACACCCTCCCTGAGGGTAGGCCTGTGCCCTGCAGTGGGACATAAGTGAATTGTGATGATGTGGTATATGTACCTGGGTATGCAGAGAGGAGCCAACGCGAAGCTTATTGGTGACCTGCTGAATGTTGCGTTGGACCGGGGGGGCGGAGTGCGGCAGAGCCGGGAACAGATCGTCGTAAGCGTGCGAGCCGCTGTTCTCGTAGCCCACGTTGTTCATCTCCTCTCCGTGCACGGGTATCTCAGAATGAACGGGTAACATATCTCCAACCATCATGGATTGCTGATGCATCATTTTCGTCTCCTCCAGCAGTCCTTTTTCGCGCCGAGTCGTTACAGTACTACGTCATAAAAAGCTCAATTATTTTTCGCACAATGGTTTAATAAGAATTGTTATTTGCATCTTGTATTTGGACAGTTGCGTTATGTGTATTATGTTAAACATCTGGAGACTGAAAATTGCGAAATGAAGGTTATAAAGAACACATTGTAGTGTGCTTGGTTATAATTTTATCCACATTCTAATAACCTGAAAGATGAGACTGGTACACTTTTTCTTTTACTAAGTGTTTTATCTAATCCATCTACATACCTTTTTAAAATACTTTTCTAAGTATTGATGACAATTTAAAGATTATATTTCTTGTTCAAAAATTATGTTCATTAATTAAACTGTTTTTTTTTTCATTAACTAAATATTTATGGGAATCTACTGTTATTAGTATTACAAGTAATTTGTTTTTAACTTTCACATTTTTGCACACCAAGAGCAATTTAAGTAAAAGAAGATAATTACCTAATTGACTATTTAGTAATATAATTTAATTTAAATAACAGCTAAACATGACAAAATAATGTTCAAATCAAAATTTATGAATTATTCTTCTATGCTCATCTGGGAGTGAAAGAAAAACAGAATGAATCAGCTTCTTATCTTGTACTTGCCCAGTTATAGAAGTAGACTGAGGGAAAGCTCAATATTGTACCAAATTATAGGCAATGCCTTATTGAGACACTGACAACTTGTAACTATTATGGGCATCAATGAAAATGTACTAAAACAATGCAAATTTTTTCAAAATTGGTGTACACCTGAGGCTTTCAATCCCTCTCCCCATGTTAGTATGTTTTTATGTATTCTCCCGTGATACTGCAGTGATCTTTAGTATGTCCATATAACTTTGATTGGCAAATAAAGATTACAATTACTGCTTGCTACTATCATAATAAAGAAGTAGGTACATTACATTTGGGTATATTTATCGCTTATAGTAATTCGGTACGTCAAGTTTTTTATTGGTCTTCATTTTATATTTTTTACGGATAGAAGACAATGTTTTAAGACATGTATTTCATTTTTATTGTGATTCATCAAGTTAATCAATATACATTTAATTTTAAATTATTTTGATCTGTAATCTCTAATTGCAAAAATGGTGGAGAGAAAATAATTCTACTGCTTTACTAAACAAAATAAAAATCACCTGCCTCCTCTTTCTAACTCTATACTGGAAACAGAAACGGCAACATCAAATGTCAAATTCTGACATTGTGAATGTATTTTTTTTCTTAATGGCCCTTTATTTTAAGTTGATTTTAAGTTAAGAGTTTCCAATTGAAATAGATTGCATTTGCATTGTTTTGTAAAAATGTAACAATTCGGTATATCAAGTTTTTTTTTGGAGGGCTGAATCGAAATCCATTTCGAGATCATTGTCTCAATAACAACATTTTCTATGTCAGAGATTTTAAAATGAAAGGATTAGATATTTTTACTAAAGTAACGTTGTTTTATGGTCCAGCCAATGACGTCACTCGCTCTAAAAAAAACATGACATACCAAATTGTAACATTTTTACAAAACAATGCATATGCAATCTATTTCAATTGGAAATAATTTATGTAGGTGTACTCCTATGGTAATTGAACGGCTGTTAAACACCCATGAATTGAATGCATTCAAAAGTACATTGACAGGAGACTCATCAATCACATGTTCGATGTATTAAAGTGCATAGTATGTTTAGCAGCAGCATTGCCAGATCAGTTTTCAAAGAATATTTTACAAAGAAAGAGCTAACTAAAATAAGTGTGGGATTCATTGTATAAAAAGAGGACAACAAAAATCTGGGTCCTTCTTAATATGCTGACACTTTTTTAAGGGGATGACCAGACCATCAAACTGAACAACTTTCTGTATGGCACCAACATCGAAAATTGCGAAAAAGAAATGAGTCATTCCATACAAAACTGCAAACCTACTCAAGCCAAATGATTTTTTTCACGATTGATGTTGTTCCCATAGAGCACGTTGTTCAGTTTGATAGTCTGGTCATCCCCTTAAAAAACTGTCAGCATAATAAGGGCCTTGTATGTATTTTGGTTCAATAGACAGTTTTTTCACATGCATTTCATCCTAGTACATACATATGCTCAAACCTTATTACAAGAGAGTAGATATTCTAGGCACTTCATCCAAGTACAGGTGAATATTATGTTCACCCAACTCAAAAAAGAGATTAGTAAATATTACATTTATTTTATTTCTTGGATGATGGATGATTTAAAATGAAATAATTGTAAAAGAAAATGCTCATAATATGATGTAGGACTTAGAATGTAGAACACATAATATGAAGAAGAGCTGGTGCCATTCTTGTACAGTTGTTTCTTTCGTATTATATCAGTTCTTAATGATTCAGCAGTTTCCTATGTTTAATTATATTTTACCCAAATCTAGACTAGAGCGAAAACATTATTTTGACTGTCCTGCACGAGATATTTGAGCTTCAAAATTGGAATGTCTGGTGAAACTGATGAATAGGTGTTTTTAATTTGTAGGATGGAAACATTGACTTACACTCTAACGATAGACAAGCACATTCATAGAAACAACATATCACACTAAACAACACATTGTGGTCTGTCATTGCTATACGAATGAAGTGAAATAGGTCACATCAATGCAATACTGGAACCGTATTCAAGTGTAACATGCAGTTTCTACTGATCGCCTTATCTAGTACTGGTACATTAATATTTTTGGATGGAAATGAGATTTTAAACTTTGTTTAGACAATATCTCAAATTAATAATTCATTGTCTGTACAATTATGAAATAGGGAAAACCCAGACCCTACTGACTATATTTTTTATTAGTTACAGACAGATGTTTAATTTGAGAAAATGTTTTTTAAAATACAATGAATGAAGCATGGTCTAGATTTTCTCACTATATTATGGGCATATTCATTCATACATAGGGATATGACATCCATGCTCATATATTTCAGATTAGAATTTTGTTAGAAAAGAAAGCAAGAGGAAAAATTGACATTATTATCAGATTTGATAACGCACAGAAATTTTACATATTGAACATCGGCATCCCGAATTTTGATAATACGTGTCACTTCTTCCAACACCATTTGACGTGGAACTCGCTTCTACTAAATACAAAAGCACTTACCGTATGTACTGTAGCCAATCAACCTGAATGTCTATCTTTTAGACGCCAGGATCGGTAATTCTCTCTCTGTATGGAAATAATTAATATATTACAACTATTATACGAGAAAAACAATAAATTTATTTTCATGCACAAAACACACGTACCCAATGCAGCCGCGAGGAGAAAGATGTCTGTCAACAGATTAAAAAAATCACTGGGACTTTTTGAACACACTCACTTAGTCTATGGTTTTTGTTGATCTCTCACTCTCGCTCGGTGATCTTGCTAGCAACCGACAAAGACATAATAAATAACCCTCCTTCTGACGCAGTTCATCCATCCGTGCCTAGAACCAGCGAAGTGCGCAACGGACAACACATAACGTAGGGTTCTGTGCATTAATTTGGAGGATTGCATTGTTCTATACACAAAAACACACAATTGAGCAGTTACAAAATGGTGGAGCCTGGAAAGCCGGAGAGCAGGCAGCATAGCTTAGCTGTGTTTTTGCAGCAGTTTTGCAACGCGACTCTAGAGTACCATCAAAACAAAGTACCTAAACAAATATCATAGGTATCACGTCGTCTGAGGGATTCTGCATGAGTTTATTTATTTTGAGTTCGAACTCCCGTATGTCATTTAAAATCCATAGTTAAGTATAGTCCTGCTACGTGAGGCACACTGAAATTTTTTAAAATGGACTAGTCAATGACAAATTTATTTGAATTTCTAATAAACAACTCTTCGGTAACTTATAGCTGAAAATTTAATTAGATTACTTATCATTTGCTTTAAACTTTTAATGAATTGGCGGCAATTTGAAAAATGCGTGTCGCGAGGCAATATGAATTTACCGAAATTAATACGATTTTCGTTGTGGCCTTATTCGATAATAAAGTTAATGAATGATAGACTTAGATTAGTAGTTTATGATGAAGCCCATTCCCTTGACTCTTAGCAATCGCAGTGATGATCTGCGTGGGAGACATCCTTCAACGTCAATGCTGTGCAACACTTGAAAGAGGCTGATAAAAGAGTGACCTACTAACAGATTCAGGCAAGCTTCAGCATTGCTAAATTGAGTGACATACAAAAGATCCTACATGAATATTTAGGCGTCGGGATCGGGAAGCTTTGTACTAGATGGATTCCCAATAATTTAACCGATTTCAATAATTCCATAGTACAGCAGTGGGGGGGGGGGGGGGGGGTCTACTTCTTCTCACATAGGTTTCATTCCAACTCGTATCAGTAGTCCAGTTGTACTGTACGTGCCTAATGAATTTGAAAATATTTAATGGGTGGCGAGGTGATAATAAGTTGCCACGAGCAATACGTGTTTTTGCAATATTTGCAATCCTTGGGATTGGGACAGATACTCCCACAAACCACTTGATACTGGCGGATATGCAGTGCTAACGCACAAGTTCATTTAATTTATGATAAAATAAATTAGATAGGTATAATTTCTTTACAATATGGGTTCCTTGCAAAGAGTAGTATAAGTATATGGTTCCTTGTCTGACTGCGGAATCCTAAAAAATGTCGATGGTAGGAAAAGCTGTGTTTATATAGAGTGCTACAACGTGTCCAAGCATTTTGTACATATGCTATCCCTTTTTTTCACAATTGTAAACTTATGAGATAAAACAGTGAAGCAATAGTCAGCCAATGTCCTGCGATGAAAGCGCGATACGCTCTGTTTTTGCCATATACTTCCTATCTCTATGGTTTTCGCACGTAATTTAGTAGCTTATCTATGGAGTTTGCTGGCCGCCATTATTCTGTTCAGTCATTGTTGTTTTTGATTTTCATGAAAAATTGGTTTTTAACTCAGTTTTTTAATTATATTTGTGACATAATTTCGTGCGGATTGTGTCCCAAAAACTTGCGTAAATCGACCAGTATAACAGGAATCTCAAATATATACGAAAACAGAACATAAGTTTTGGTTCAAGTTTACTCATGCACGGGGATTTTAGCGGCAACCACAGACTTAATAGAGATTATTGGTGCGGCTACGCGCGAGCTTATAAAATCGACTATGAAGAAAAATTTTTACGAACTTAGGCCGAGATTCAGACACGATTTGTAAGTCGTAGTTCGGACTCCTGTATGTCAAAATCCATACATTTTCGCCACGCTTAGCTCGAGCTAAGACTAAAATCTCGAAGAGTCTCTGAATATCGGCCTTAGTATCCAGAGCCGTTAAAGACATTTAAAAAAAAAGTAGCTTATCTATGGTTTCGCGTATGGATCGCTTCGTGTCGTGTATGGATTTATGTATTAGAAAATAGTGATAAATTAGCTTATTTTCGGTATATTCAGTTACTTTTTATGCACACATGCTGCAGAAATAATGGATAAAATACCAAGGACACACGAAGGTACAGAACAATTATAAATTTGTTACAATTTACGCCAGCCATTTTTGGAATCGTTCAATAGTAATTTTGCCGATTTTGTTGGTTTCTACGATGTTTGTTTTGATTTTTAATGTTATAGTTAACTCCGTCGATTTCTCTTGCTTATTTTAAGTATATTTTACACTACGAGCTTATCAACATATCAAAACCAACCTCTAAGTTCATGTCACTAACAATAATATTTTAGTGATCTAGAAAAATAATGCGTATCATTGTGGACCGTTGCAGGGCTTATGTACCGACTTTGGCTGCAACTTTGTTACACCTGTGCTGTATTTTACATGAATGCATGGTCGTAAATCATAAATTCTAAATCGTTTTCAGCTATTGAAGCTCAGATACGAGAAATCCAGTTAAAGAAAAGTGAATTACCGGAAAATGGTTCAAACAACAAAGGGGTGTCTCTCGGGGAGCAGTACTACGATAGTGATATATATGACAACGCTGGACAGGGGGGTAAATCCCGGTATGACGGCTATGTGACCTCCATAGCGGCTAACGATGAAGTTGAAGACGAAGACGTTGAAAATGTACCGATATCTCAAAAGAGACCGGGGTATACGGCGCCTGCTTCACTATTGAATGATATTGCACAGGTATTTGCTAACATTAGATTATGATTATATTCATCATCTTATTTCGAGTAGGCTTTAACACTTTCGCTGCTGATGACCTACGTCGTAGGTCAGCAACAAATGGGCCACAGGGCGCAAGAACCCTCACTGAGATCTGTTGCATTTCAATGTTCTTATGACGAATCTAATGAGCCCAAACTTGATGGGTATGGTGGTAGCCACTCAAGAGTTCCACTAGCCACCTTCCAGCTCCATCATCAGATCAACTGGATAATACCATAGTATTGTATTGTCATCTGCAGAGTCCTTAATAGATAAAATTGCTAGAAGTGTGTATAAAGTATTATATTAGTCTTGTGCCTGGAGAAATTCACAAGGCTATATTTAGGTGTTAGCCATACAAATATAATACGATATACAAAAAAATATATTTATTTTACAATAAAGCCACATTGTTGTTGGACCTGGTTACATTTTTTAATAGGCCGTGACCCTTTTTGTACATTTCCTACTGCTGATTTGAATATCTGACTTTTATAAATCACACTCTAGCAATGAGACTCCTATATCTTACTAATATAATAAATGTTAAAGATTGGATGTTTGTGACTCAATCATGCACAAACGGCTAAATGGATTTGGATGAAGTTTGACTCACAGATAGAATATGTTCTGTATTAACATATAGGATACATTTTTATAATGAACGCAGATGGGAGTCACGGGCAAGAGCTACTTCTTGGATAAATCTATCATGACTAGATACTCAAATTGATCTCAATGTTTGGTATTGGTTGAGCGGGCTCATTTTCCGCAACTAGACGTCTTAGGCGCCTATTTTGCGTGAGGTGGGAATGACTATTCTTGCCACCCTAGCTCCTCCAGGAAGCCCACCAGCTTGTTAATACTGCCGAATGCCTCTGGAAGAGACCCCGGTGATACGAGGTGTTGTGCTTGATATTGTGCTAGCCCATTGCATTCTAATAGCATGTACGCAGCTGTTTCTTCAACCTCCATGCAGACCCTGCACAGCGGACTCTTAGTAACACCAATATTAAAAAGATGTCTGTTAAAAGGACAGTGACCAGTCAGGTTGTCGATCTCAATATATTCAAGTTAAAATATATCAAAACCATGCTCCAAGCTCTTATTCAGAATGTATTATGTTAATGTGATGTTACCATACCTGAATTTGAACTAAAGATATATATTTATTTCAGAGTGATAAGGACTATGACCCGTTTGCTGATAAAAGAAGGCCAACCATCGCGGACAGAGAAGATGATTATCGTCAAAAGAGGCGCAGGTTGATTATATCACCGCCACGTATGGACCCCTTCGCTGAAGGTAATCTTATTATTACTACAAATAAACAATGTTATTGCTTGTCTGCACATTAAAATCCTGTCGACTGTGTTCATAAAAATCTGTTTATTATATTCCAATGATGAGATATGCAAGACCGTTCTGTAATTACGAGAGACAAAATTAAAACCAAAGGTACTCTGAAAAGGACAAATTTTTTGTAGTGATTAAACCCTTTAAGTAAGGATTTACTGTATATGGAATCTTCGGCGTAAATTCAAACTTACCTGTCTAAATGTCTGTCTGTCGGCTACACAAACAACACTACAAAAATGTAGTCCTTTTAAAGGGACCAGTAGGCTTACGAGGTTAGGAGAACCTGTAAAAAAGTGTATATTTACTGATAATTCAATTTTGTGGAAGAATAAAAATTAAAATAATTTAATAATTAAAATAATAATTAATAATTAATAGTCTTAAATATGTAGAACAGGTGTTTTGAAAGTATTGTTATATCAACACCTTTGTTTCTTTCTAGGTGGAAAGACTCCAGATGTTGGATCAAGGACATACACAGAGATTATGAAAGAGCAATATCTACGAGCTGAAGAAACTGAAGTGAGTATAGGCAACAAATACAACTGGCTTTTTGCCATCTTAGTCAAATCAGCAAGCTCTTTATACCGAACGCCAAAACGCGCTCTTTGAGTAATATGAGCGATATTACTTTACTTTTTGTAGTTTATCCTGTTATTAAAAATAGTATTCAAACTAAAATATTGCTGAAAATGTGAGTTAAGCGTTATTTTCAAACATATTTTGCAATGGGAAGATTAAAATAATACATTTTTCTTGTAAGTTATCTCTAAAACATATACAATGTGTTAATGAATTAACGCAAAACTAGAAAGTAGTTTGTTTAGAATCGAGAGCAAAATCGAATTATCATGGTTTCAACATAGGGAATTTTTTTCAAAATATTAAATAAACTGTTTGTAAAAATTTTAATTTACTGAATTCGATCTCAACCCACCGCTCGAGCACTGTCACCCTACTTACTACCAAAACAAGATTCTTAAAATGTATCCATGAGCATGTTAGCGCTTTCGTTAATTGCTGAAATGATAACAAATCATTTTTGCCTCAAAACTTAAAATCTGAATAACTTTAAATTTTAAGTATCAAAAGAATGAAATTATTGTTTCAATCTAATTATTTTGTTATAAATCAGTTGGGGTGTATGAGGTTTTGCGCTTATTCATTAACACGTTGTATAGAATCAATTTTACTAAACTTCATTACACATTACAGTTAAGGAAGAAATTGTTGGAAAGAGCAAGAGAAGGTACGCTGAAACCTGTGGCACCCTCTAATGGGGAAGTGACTAAGCCGACTGCAAGCAAACGCAAAGGACGCTGGGATCAAAGCACAGAGGAGACCCCTGTCCCGAAGAAAACCTCATCATCTACCCCCAGTTCACAAGCTACACCATCCTGGGACAATGAGGTAAATTATTTACTACTCTGACATGCCAATTTGTAAGCTGAGCCTTTGTGATAAGTGTAATTTTGTTTATAACTAGCTTTTCGCAAATAATGTGTTCTGCGTTTAGTTCTGATGGTGGTTCTATAGCCAAGCTGTGTTTAAGAAAGAACTGAAACTTAATGGATGTATTCGTCTGTTTTAATGATGAATATTTATGATATGTTATACACCAACCCCAAGTCAAGTAAGTGGGATAAGGGTAGAAGAATGATAGTTGTATTTGCAGATAAATCCACTATTCTACTAAGTGAATGTTTCAGAGATTATCAAAGGAAGTGATACTTTGTCACATTATAAGAAAGAGTGTTTAACTACATACAGTACAAACACTCCTATTTTTACTGAAGTCCCCTCGCGAAGGACGACCGTAGCCAATTTTGTAGTCCTGTCTTAGTCACACTAAGTATGTGATTTACCTCTTCTTGTCAGTGCGGCCCCATTTGTATGAAGTGAAGTGTCCAGGTAGTGGTATAAGTCTATGCAGACTGTTATAGATCAAACTTTTCTTTTAAATTAGAAAGGAGCCTGGGAGGAAACGCCAGGCGGCGGTGGCCGCGGTGGCGAGACCCCGGGCGCAACGCCGTCGGCGCGCGTGTGGGACGCTACGCCCGGCCACATCACACCCGGCCACGCGACGCCGGGCCGCGAGACTCCCGCACAACACGCCTCCCGCCGCAACCGCTGGGATGAAACACCTAAGACTGACAGGGGTAATGCACCTTAGAGACGTACCAGCCGTGTGGAACGGCTCTTATAGTCTTTATTAACTATCAAAGCCTTAAGCAAGCACTACACTCGCAAGAAATTATCGGCAAGACATCACTACACTCACGGACACCGCGAGAACAATGAAGCGTGCCCACACAATAGTCCTCGGCCTGCCTCGTCTATTCTCGGCGAGAGTGTAGTGCCTGCTTAAAGCTGGTTTTAGTGGTATACGTACCGTGCGAGCGTAGCGTAACCAAAAGTTTATTGGAAAATTTTTCGTATAATAATGGTTTCCGATGATCAATTTTTGGAAGGAATTTTACTGAATGTTATCTAAATTAAGCCACAATAAATCTTTACTCATGTTGTAAATATTGAACAGAGACGCCAGGCCACAACAGTGGCTGGGCCGAGACGCCGCGTACGGACCGCGGCTCCGGCGTGGACACGATCCAAGAGACGCCGACGCCGGGCACAAAGAGACGGTCGCGCTGGGACGAGACGCCCGGCGCCACGCCCGCGCCCGCCACGCCCACGCCCTCTCACGCCACGCCCTCACACGCCACCCCGTCACACGCCACGCCATCACACGGCACGCCTAGTACGCCCCACACCCCCGTGTTCACACCTGGAGGCGTAAGTATATTCTTGGCCTAACTACAACAATTTTGTTGACCTACTATGATAATCAGCTGAGAATTTCTTTTGGGCAGTATGAGACTAAGGATGATAATTTTACTAACTTTCATGTTTTTTTTTCTAGTCTACTCCAGTGGGTGTGAAAGCCATGGCTATGGCCACGCCAACGCCTGGACACGTCGCAGCTATGACACCAGAACAGCTACAAGCTTACCGCTGGGAAAAAGAAATAGATGAACGCAACAGACCTTACACTGATGAAGAACTTGACGCCATGTTCCCAGCTGGGTACAAGGTTTTGCCTCCTCCTGCCGGTATGTACATTAGTATTTTGGTCCCTTATGCAATGCTATTTTACTTTTTCTATTTTTAAGTCTGAATAATTAAGAAAGATAAGGAGAACAAAACACCATAGTTATTAATCTAAACTTTAGTTTCAGGACACATGTATAAAACAAAGCCAACACCATGTGGAATTCTACCATCGTAATGACGAATCATAAGATACATGTGTTGTTGAATTTGATCGATAGAGAATACCCTTTTTAATACTCAATTTTTCTTTCAGATGAATGATGACAATAAAGGCTTTACAGTCTCATGCCGTTGGATAGACTTCCAGATTATGCTTTTATTCCTCAGTTGCTGACTTATGTATTTAAGAATATATAAAATGAAGCATGCTTGTATGTTCTCTGCAACGGTGTTTGACTGTATCGTGTGAGTTAACTAGTTGTGTTGTTGCCCAGGTTATGTTCCGATTCGGACGCCGGCTCGTAAGCTGACAGCAACACCTACCCCCTTGGCTGGTACCCCAATCGGCTTTTTCATGCAGACGGAGGAATTGGGAGGTTCCGCGGCGGCCGCGGCGCGCCTACTCGACCCGCAGCCCAAAGGTAGCCAGCAACTGCCCTTCATGAAACCAGAAGACGCTCAGTACTTTGATAAACTGCTCATTGACGTCGACGAGGACACCTTATCTCCTGAAGAACTAAAGGAAAGGAAAATCATGAAGTTGCTGCTGAAAATTAAGGTACCGTCACGGATGGGACGAAATGAGTTACTACTATACAGGATTTAAACTTAAATGCGTTACATATTTAAGGGGGTAACTTTCACAAAGAGACAACATTAAAATTGCGAATATAAAATCATCTGTTTCATAGGAATCGTCAATGGCGACTCGACCCAAATACATGGAACAGCTTACAGCTGTTTTCTTTAATCGCGATTTGAATGTTGGTCTTGTAATTAAAGTTTCTCAGTTTGATGGTCTGAAACATCCCTTAAAGTATGTACCGCATTTAAGTTACCCTGTAGTTGATAAATTTCTGATAAGTGTTCTAACTTGTTGTGCATATATTTCAGAACGGTACTCCACCCATGTGCAAAGCGGCGCTGCGTCAGATCACCGACAAGGCTCGTGAATTCGGCGCTGGACCTCTCTTCAATCAGATCCTGCCGCTGCTCATGAGCCCCACGCTCGAAGACCAGGAGCGTCACTTGCTCGTCAAAGTCATCGACAGAATCCTATACAAGTTGGACGACTTGGTCCGCCCATACGTCCACAAAGTAAGTTGTCATCTTTTAGCAAAAGAATTGATAAATATACACCACTATTTTTTAATTACTAGAAAAATTTTAAGAATGTATTTAAATAATTAAAATTAAACAACTTTTCCTGAAGACATGGGTCGAAAAACGAGAAAAATTGTTTAACCTTCCATACAAAAGAGCGGACAATCGATTGTCTATTCCAAAAAAAAAACTCGTTTTTTGACCAATATTCATTAGGGGTCTCTAAACTTAAAAACGAATTAAGCTAAAGTTAATCATTTTAACTATTTTATCGTTTTTTTTAAATTTAATAACCACGTTATTCTCAACAACAGTGTTAAAAATGAATGTTTAATTACAGATCTTGGTCGTCATCGAGCCTCTTCTCATCGATGAAGATTACTACGCTCGTGTAGAAGGTCGTGAGATCATCTCAAACCTGGCGAAAGCAGCTGGTCTAGCTACTATGATTTCCACCATGAGGCCCGATATTGATAACATCGATGAGTACGTGCGAAACACCACCGCCAGAGCCTTCGCTGTTGTCGCGTCCGCTTTAGGTAAGATTTACGTAAAGAAAATAACATTTTGCAATAGATGTATGTATTAACCCTTTAATAAAATTGGTATAATTGTTCATTTTTCTTAAAGGTATTCCGTCTCTTCTGCCGTTTTTAAAAGCCGTGTGCCGTTCAAAGAAATCGTGGCAGGCTCGCCATACTGGAATCAAGATCGTGCAACAAATTGCTATTCTAATGGGCTGCGCTATTCTGCCTCATCTTAAGTCACTTGTGGAAATCATCGAGCATGGTAAGTTTATACATTTTACATAGTCCAATCCATATAAAACTCTTGACATAAGTTATATTGTACATACATACATAATGCTCACGCCTATGTCCCACTGGGGTAGGTGGAGACAATATATCGCCACATTCTACGATTCTGACACTCATTCTCGCCTATTCAACATCTATAAGTCTCTTTATAAATGCTTCCCGGTTTCGGGTAAATTTTACTTGGCTCTTCTTCAAGTACTCATCCTATTTTATCAATGCGCACGTGCGTTAGGGGGACGTCTTTCACCTATTCCGTTCACACTTGTTATATTGTTGTATGATTTTGTCATACATAAATACAAAACGATGTTACCAATAATCTAAATATTATAAAACTGTAACAGAAGTGTGTCTCTACATTGAAGATATTTACAAGAAAAAGATTATCTGTTTCTGACTCTAAATCAAAAATTATTTGTCTGTCTGTTTGTTCTCGCAAACTACTAAACCAATTTCGATGACACTTTTTTGTTTGAAAGCTTATGATTAGACTAAATATCTGGTATACAATTTATCTCGCTAACGATAAATGCTCGTAAATAATAAACGTAATATGATAACGAAGTAACCGTAAGCTTTCTAATTAAACACGATGAAACTCCACAGGTTTGGTTGATGAGCAACAGAAAGTGCGTACAATCACTGCCCTGGCGAGCGCAGCCCTCGCCGAGGCCGCCACGCCGTACGGTATTGAATCCTTCGACTCCGTCCTCAAGCCCTTGTGGAAGGGTATCAGGACGCACCGCGGTAAAGGTCTGGCCGCCTTCCTGAAGGCCATCGGTTACCTCATCCCACTCATGGACGCCGAGTACGCTAATTATTATACTCGAGAAGTAATGTTGATCCTGATTCGTGAGTTCCAGTCGCCCGATGAGGAAATGAAGAAGATTGTTTTAAAGGTTTGTACTCTGTTGTTTAGATAATAGGGATGATGACTTATTCTGGATATTCATATCTTATAACGAATTATACAAATAGGGTTAATTTAAAAACAAAATGTTCTAACGAAATTACAATCGAATAAAAATCGGAAATGACTGAAAAAATGTTTATCATCTTCCATCTCTTCCATGCAAAACAGATGTTTGTCTGACACGTCGTAATGATTTGTATAAAAATAGATATGACGTCACTTCTAATGTATATGCGCTCTAATCGTAAGTTTTGAAAACTTATAAACTTAAAAATAATTACAGCTTCGTATTTAAGATTTCAAAAAGTTATTAAAAAGTTAATTTCAAAAATGTGTCATCATCCCTACTGCAATTTTATTTATTGTTACAGGCATTTTTTTAATTGTTTCTTTCTGTTAATAGGTAGTGAAGCAGTGTTGCGGTACGGACGGTGTGGAGCCCCAGTACATTATGGATGAGATCCTGCCACATTTCTTCAAGCATTTCTGGAACCACCGCATGGCGCTAGACAGGCGTAACTACCGTCAACTGGTTGACACTACTGTTGAAATTGCAAACAAAGTTAGTTTTATTCACATGTTTATTTTGTATTTTTGTATTAGAAACATGTTAACTGATACATTTTTCCAGGTTGGTGCATCAGAAATAATAAACAGAATTGTAGATGATTTGAAAGACGACAACGAGCAATACAGAAAGATGGTGATGGAGTCGATAGAGAAGATCCTCGCTAACCTCGGAGCGGCCGACATAGACTCGAAGCTCGAGGAGGCACTTATTGACGGCATACTGTACGCATTCCAGGAACAGACTACTGAGGTTAGTCTATTGTTATATATTCTTTAGGTGGTAAACTATTAAACTTATAATTATGGAATACAAATCGGTAACGTATTTATGACTGTTCTGGCTAACTGTAAGTCTATATTGTGTTTCTTCAATCATCATATCCATGGTCTGAAATTATTTAACTAAATATTAAAGTTGCCTGTCCACTGATGGGGAGCGAGGCTGCGGAGCGGAGAAACAAGGGAATTTTGGCCAATGGGATTGCATAAAATCACCGCTCGGAGATTTTATGTAATCCTATTGGTTGATATTTCTTCGTTTCTCCGCTTCGCAGCCTCGCTCCGCTTCAGTGGACAGGCACCCTTAGATCCAGAGTCACCAATAACTGTCAAAAACACCACGTCGATTTTATACCGATATAATCGGGTAGTTACACAACTAGACCCAAGTACTTAGAAATGTAACCCACTAACGAAGTCAAAAATGGAAAGTATGTTCGATATTATTTTTCGATTCGACTAGCTTTACTTTAAACTACCTACATAAAATAGCTGTCCAGAATGTAAGTCCTAATTCATAAGTTAACTATTGATAAAATTCAAAAAATATAAATTCAAATAGCAATAATAGATAAATTAATCTTCTGTTTTGGTGTGCAATAAAGTATAATTGAATTGAATAAATAAGATTCAAGATCAAGAATACTAGTAAATCTATGATTTTTGATAATATCGTTACTGCTGAATTATAACTAAAACTATAAATAGATAAATAACGCTCAATAGCAGAGACATTGTAATGATCCCAAGTAAACTACTAAGCTTTTTGTTATGGAAATCATACAAAAACGGCACAAACATATAACACCCATGACCGAACTGGGATTCAAACCCCAGAACCCTGGCATAAAAGTCTGTCGTGCCATTGCACCAACCGTGTTGTCTATAATCGTAATTATGATTATTTATTAAACAACTTTCAGTTTAGTATGAACACAAACCTGGAACAATACCAGATGCACCTACTTTCGGTCACCTAAATGTCGACGTGTTATAAAAATAGCCTAGTATATTTAGGTTAGGAAATTCAGCTTATAAATGGCTTTAATATGTGTTGTACAGGACGTAGTTATGTTGAACGGTTTCGGCACGATAGTGAACCAGCTGGGCAAGCGCGTGAAGCCGTACCTGCCGCAGATTTGCGGTATCATCCTGTGGCGTATGAACAACAAGTCCGCCAAGGTGCGCCAGCAAGCCGCCGACCTCATCTCCAGGATCGCTGTCGTCATGAAAACTTGCCAGGAGGTAAATATTGCACATACTATTCAAAAAAAAAATATAGGGAGATAAATACAATAAAAAAAAAACATCCTTATTTAACATATTCATGACCCCTGATGCTTTTGCGGACTTTATAAGTACAGAGTGACCAATTATTACAAATCTTAAAGAAGAGAACGAACCCACCAATGTGTTAAATGACAATAGAAAAGGCCGGACGCTGGACAGAGCGTGAACGGGCGAACTATCTTGTAAGTAATGTATTGTCTGGGTCAAAGTAAACTGGTTTTGATTGACGCTTAAATAAGGATGGTTTTATATTGAAGACGCTCGCTACCGTTTTGGCCATGAGGCTCCAAAAAGTTTAAGCTGAAAGGCTCCTTTTCATAACGAAACAAAATGACTTCCATTCTAATATTAGGGGCTGTTAGCCGACTTTCTCTAACTAGCAGATGGTCAGCTCCAAAGCACTAACCCTTGATTTGTTTTTGATTGCTATCAAATTGACCACAAATTGCCTCATTTCATAAACATTATTTTACAGGAAAAACTGATGGGCCATCTTGGAGTAGTTCTCTACGAGTACTTGGGTGAGGAGTACCCTGAAGTGCTTGGTTCTATTCTCGGAGCGCTGAAGGCTATCGTAAACGTCATAGGTATGACCAAAATGACGCCACCTATCAAAGATCTCTTACCAAGACTGACACCTATTTTGAAAAACAGGTATGCAATAAAATTAATATTTGTTTACCTTTCAATTTAATTCAAAACAGCCCACTGATGGGCATTAGCTTACCTATATTGAACCATCATTTCCTAATCCTAATTGTTTTAGGAAATGATTATAACTATTATTTAACTATTTCTTATACTATTTCTTATACAATGTTATTTTTAAAATAAATCCAAATACAACATAAAAACATTCTCACTCAGCATAAATATTCTATCTTTTTCTATACCGTTTAATACTTTCTTTCAGACACGAGAAAGTACAAGAGAACTGCATCGACTTGGTGGGTCGTATCGCAGACAGAGGTCCAGAGTTCGTATCAGCGAGGGAATGGATGAGAATATGTTTCGAACTGTTGGAGCTGCTCAAGGCACACAAGAAAGCCATCCGGAGAGCCACTGTCAACACGTTCGGTTACATCGCTAAAGCTATTGGTCCGCACGACGTGTTGGCGACGCTTCTCAACAACTTGAAAGTACAAGAGCGACAAAACAGGTAGGTTTCCTATTTTAGAGTCACGGGTTTCCTTTGACCATCCCTTAAAAGTACTTGTATAATGGCCAGCAAACATCTTGATTAAGACCTTGACTGCGCAGAATATAATTTGTAGGCGAAAGTGCTACTGCGCATTACCCTCATCCCGCTCATTTCTCAAGATGTTTGCTGGGTACTGTAAAATGTTACTTATTGGTGTCGTATATGTCAACTAGACTGAACCGAGAATTGATTTACGACGACGATTTTTGCAATCATCGCACCGCGACAAAACAGAATGAAAAAGCCTAACCGCGTTGGATTTATCTTCAATAAATATCAGACTATGAAGTTTTATCAGAATGATTTAATCTGTATTTTAGTCGAAAAACTTAATCATACACAATAAAATTAGTACTCTAATGGATAAGGCCTTATATGGAGAGGATTTACCATAATCTCTATCCATGGCAAGCAGATTGGCGATAAACTGAACTGCTGATTTACAAGTGAATGCTGTATCCCAATTATTGGTCACTCTTCACCTTAAGCCCAGCCCCTCTAGTATGATTTTTCTATTTGCGTGAGATTGCCTTTTTCCATATTACATGTCGTGGCAAACGCGGCTTTCGCTCTCTTAAAAACGCGGGAAGAATGGGCAGATTGTAGTTATAAGATTAAGGGTGTGAGTCACTACTATAATAATAACTAGCCAAATATGGTGGGAGTCAAAGATGTGAAAAATTATATGTTTTTGTTCTTTGTTTACAGAGTATGCACAACAGTCGCGATTGCAATAGTAGCGGAGACGTGTTCCCCGTTCACAGTGCTGCCAGCGTTGATGAATGAGTACCGAGTGCCAGAGCTAAACGTTCAGAACGGCGTGCTCAAGTCACTGTCCTTCCTGTTCGAGTACATCGGAGAGATGGGCAAGGACTACATCTATGCAGTTTGTCCTTTACTGGAAGACGCGCTTATGGACAGGTATGTTTTAATTATGCTTTAGTAGCTAGAACGATGTTTAGTTGTGATTCATAAATACACAGTCGGAGAAAGTTTACTATGCTGCAAACACCAAGGCCCAAGTTATTGTAATGTTAACATGGACTTGGAAACCTATTCCAATGTTTATAAATGCTGATGCTAAAGAAAAAACCAGCCAAGAGTGTGTCGCGTACGCCCATAATAGGGTTGCCTATAGTGGCGGCTTATCTTTTTTTTTGCAAACTCTTTGTTTAGAAGAGTTTAATAATTTTTTTTTTGACTGTGCTTATCATTAGTTATAATTTGCATTGAAAGTAGTTACTAAAAGCTACATTGCTGAATATTTTTAGATTTTTTACTAAAGTATTTTAACACCTTCGCTGGTAGCCTCAAAACATGAACTCTCCGTGTGCTAACACGCAGAGCAGCGCAACAGCGCAAATATCTCGAGATACAAGTATTATAACCAATCCAACGACACCATAATCGATGGGGTATTAAGGTGTAATTTCATTCAAATGGGAAAAATTTAAAAGAAGAGGTAAGCATGTGCGATACTGAATGAGTGCGAGCGAAAAAGGAATTCGCATTTGCTTACATTCTGCCAGAAGGGGTGAGGTAAGAAATTCGTGGGGGCAGGGAGTGTCCTACTGTATGTAGTACTAGATACGCTTTCTTATAATGTGGAAAGGGGAAAAATCATTCTGCTTTACTAACCACTTGCTAATCCCGGCGATCTCATATTTAATTCTTTTTTCATTGTCAGGGATCTGGTACATCGACAGACAGCTTGCGCAGCCATAAAGCATATGGCACTCGGTGTGTACGGGTTCGGGTGCGAGGATGCGCTCGTGCATTTATTGAACCACGTCTGGCCCAACATCTTTGAGACTTCGCCGCATCTTGTACAAGCATTTATGGATGCCGTCGAGGGGATGAGGGTCGCGCTAGGACCCGTCAAGATACTTCAATATGCTTTACAGGTAAAGTTTATATTGTTATTAATTTTATTAAAATACCTATTCTTACGAGAATAGATGTTAACGTTGAATGATCAAGTTATTATTTAATCACTGCCTCATGCTCATCTTATCATAGATTCAGGCACAGTTTAAAAAAAAGTAAGGGAGTGTCGGTGGCGCGTTGTGGAGACACAGTCGGCATGCCATGCACAAATGAGTTTTTCAAACTTATGTACGTAATACCGACTGCTTTCGAAAACTGAAGGAAAACTTCGTGAGGAAACCTGCATATACTGTAGAAGAAATTCTGATGCGTATGTGAAGTCTGCCAATCCGCATTAGGCACGCGTGGTGGACTAACGCCCATACATAAACCCTCCCTGAGGGTAGTATTTTTACCTCGCCCCCTCGTGGAAGACTCTTACTTACTGTGTGCTTACCTCTTATCAGTGCGAGCCTTTGTATGAAGTTCCCAGGGTGTGAGATTCAAGTTATAAATGAGAGTATTTATGTAGAGTCAGAGTTAGACGATTTTGGAATTTTGCAGAGCGTTGTGAAAAACATTAATGACTGGTAGTAACTAATACATATCCATTGTTAACAGGGCCTGTTCCACCCCGCACGGAAAGTGCGCGACGTGTACTGGAAGATTTACAACACGCTCTACATCGGTGGACAGGACGCGCTCGTCGCCGGCTACCCGCGGATACAGAACGATCCCAATAATCACTTTATTAGATACGAATTAGATTATATGCTGTAACTTTAGAATGTATTATTAGTTATTACTATTATATAGTGGTTGTCGTGACAGATTGGTTTCATTTCTGTCGTTATAATGTTATTAAAATCTCACGGCGATTCTTTAAATCGGTAAATTTTGACATTTTTCGAATTTGTTCGCAAAATCCAGTTTCAAAGTTGTAAATAACTGCCGAAAATAATTTTTTAAATCAAATCGAGTCCAGCAGAGTAACGAGCAGCACTCAATAGAAGTGATCCTACCAAAATAATTTTTAATTTTAGTCTTTAAGCAATGAACACATGACTATGTTTCTGAACCTAAAGCAAAGCGCGGCATCTGAATATTTTTTTACCATTCCTTATTTTATATATTATCACCAATTTATTTCAAGAAACCTTAAATATTCCAAAGGTGACAACTTTACGCTTAAACACATTCGTGACACAAATTTGAGATTTTCACTCAGTGCCCACCAAAAATTTTCGCTTACGCTAACTTAGTGCCCAGCGGTTTGCGATCTGGGCACCGCTAAAAAGTGGCACGCATGTGTTAAAACGATAGTTGGTAGTTAAAACAATGTTTTTGAACACAACTAAAGGGATTATGGTTGTTAGTTTATGTACGAATGTATATGGTGGAAAAAGCAAGCGACGCACGTAAAAACCGTTCACGGAATTTCCGGACTATTTCTGATGGCGCTAATTTATAGCGCATTGTCGCACACAAAAATGCGATTGCGGTTCGACAAAGATCTTACAAGCACAGCGACGTCCGAAATATCCGGCTGGAAATTCCGGTGCATATGTCATTGCGCTTCTGGTGTGAAAAACATAATTAAAAAATAAAAATATTACGACAAGTTATATGATTTCATTTATTTCTCAAGCACAAGCTTAATGTTTTTTTAAATTAATTAGCGACTTAAACGTTACAATAAACATGTGAAGGAATTATATTCATAAAATGACTAGACAATCAATATTTAAAAGTACTACACTGCTTTTCCATAAACACTAACAAAATATATAGGTAATTGTCACAGTTATTCGAATGTTTGGTCTGGGTACTACTAATTGTAATAAAATCGGAAGAGTATAAACTACTTTTATTTCTAAAGCTGCCACTGGTAAATATTTCAACTAATTACTCATATATCGCGCAAAATATTAGGTACGTATCACAAAATAACGTTACAAATTGATTAGAGTATTGTGTTGCGTGATAGTGAGTTAATTATAACCTACGTACGATACATAATAGTGGAATGTTGGGGGCGGAATGAGCGTGACCAACGACGCGTCTCATGCCGTATCTAACTATGGAAATCAAAATCTTATTGGGCAGAGACGCAATGTTGCTAAATGTAACCCCCATGAGATCTATACTGTACTTGAAAGTTGCATGCCTAGTGGCGACTTATATTAGGTACTATAGCGGCAGTCCTCTGGCGGACACATGGACCAAAGCCCCAGAGAGCACGTGCTGCCAGGCGCTGCCCGTCGGGTTCTCTGCCGAGACGCCCTGTCGCCGCACCAGTCCTCCGTCTGAACTCACCGCCCACACCTCTTGGTCAATACACGATACGTGCTTGAATGTCATCTCGCATTCTGTAAAATTGTACTTTGATCAAGCTATTTAGTTATGAATTTAAGTTTTTATTTTTGACAGTCAGTCAGAAGTGTATAAATAACCGCAAGTGTATCCATAACACCGAAAAAGTTTCACATTTATTTGTAAATAATGTATGAATCAATAAAGAAGTGACCTGGTGATAAAATGTTTATTATGATTACCGCTTGCAGGGCGATATACAATTTCTAACTAACCTTGTTGAGCAAACGTCTTCACCAGCATCAGTAGACTATTACCTGACAAATACTTCCATTGTCTGCCAATAGGCTGTTCCTTAGAAATGTCAGTTCTTACTGCAATAGCACCGTTGGATAGTAGGACCCAGGCGGCATGGTTTGTCAATGACAACGCTTTTCCATAGACGCTTATTTTTGAGGTGAAAGGAAAGCTGCACTTTGGTGATTCTATCAGTTTCCAATTCGAACCTGCAGGGTTATCTTTGGTTACACCTTCTCTATAATATATTTCTCCTTTTCGTCCGATCGACCAAATTATATTGTTGCACATGCTAATGGCGATTAAGGATTGTGGGCTATTTACGTGTTCCCAGTGGAGACCCTGAAATTATAATGGTAAGTTTTAGCCTGTGGAATCCCACTACAGGGCAAAGGCCAATTTAGCGAAGAGAGTAAGAGAACGTGGGCTAATACCACGTTAGCCCATGCCCCTTGTGATGGGTCATCTAACGTCAGTATCTGAGTGATTTTCATGCGATATAGCTCATGCTGACACGACGTACACTAATTATTGCAGCTACAGAGCATGCGGAGGTGAGAAAGAAACCATGGAACATATCCTTTGCGACTGCGATGTCTTGGCGGCTAAACGCATGTTTCTCCTGGGAGATGGTTATCCAAAACCGAGAGATTACAGGTTTCTTCTTCTAAACTGAATTGCCTACCAGTTTTTGAAGGGTGAAGAAATAAATATGTAGGGGTCAACACAAACAGATCCCATTGAGTCGTAATTTTTCCTGGCTTGCCAACGCCCATAATAAGATAATAAGCACGGTTCTCGTGGCATAGTGGATAGCTACGGTTTTCGAAACGATCCCCATAGTTAAGCAAAGCCGGTCAGTCCATGTCTTTAGATAGGAGACACGTTTTAGTGGTATTTTATAGCGTTTTAGTAGTTTTTTATTGGTTAAATTATTTACACTTTTACCAGCCTATGCAAAAAAAAACTAACATGAACACGACATTGCACCATCTTTGGTGAAAAGAAGGCCTTTACCCTGTAATTGGATTTTACATCTTTAGAACTATTGTACACTTGCTGTTTTAGATACATACTGTGGGTGTTGAAGTCGTGACTCCTGTTCGATAAATTGCGTCGCCTCCCAACGTGATCGCCCAAACGTTAACTTCATCTTCATTAGCCTAAATGAAGACAAAAATGTTTAAAAACTCGCGCAATTCGCACTCATAAAGAATGGGACTAGCACTTGGTTCAGAAAGGATACAATAGCTACCTCTCTTATTCGAATGAACCTTTTTAAAGTGTGACCAATTAAACCAGGCCAAACCCATCTGTGTTATTTACTGTTTTTTGAGAATAAATAAATAATAAAATAATGTATAATTAATAGTTAGCAGCAAGCAATGAAAATGCACTGGTGAAATTCTCACTGAATTTAATAACCGAAGATGATAGGACGATCTTAACAAGTTAACAAAGAATGTTCACTGTATTTTTTCGCAATAAAAGTGTTCTCTTCAGTTTAAGATTATGGCAACTTTTAATAGACTTCTCCTATAACCTTTGCCCAGCAGTGGGTTGATTTGGTTTGATTGTATGATATCTCATTATTCTCATTACAGACATAACAAGAAAACACGTACAGGAGCAAAAAAACAATAAATCTTACCCAAACAGATATATCCAGCAAAGCAGTACTTCCTGCACGAGTCCAAGGTCCTTCTGTAACTATTTGAGCTTTCCTATACCAGCGCCGGCGTCGCACGCAATCTGTGAAAAGTTTCTTCCCGTGGTACGGAGCTGGGAAATCAGTTGCGTATTGCCATCCGTCGCCATCCACACCACCAGGCGTATTATAGTCTATCATCCATTCCGATATCTGCAAATAATACATAGTATATCCTTTATTGATATTAACCACTGTAACAAATAAATGAATATGTGGATGTGTTGAGTTTTCAAATTGCTATACTAACAAATAAGTACATAATTAAAGAGAATGAGATATGTAAGGAATAACAGGCGAGACCGAGGTCAAATGCAAGCCCGGCTATACTTCTGAAATAGTTCCATCTATGACTGACTAACAGACAATACAGAGCCTAAACCGTTCGAGATAGAAACATTGAATATATTTTACAGTCTATGTAGGCATGCACTATTAAGGTTGAAACTCATCTGGCAGCATGGAATCACATTTTTGACGATCCATCCTTTCCTGTCGCTCAGGAACGTCGCTGCGACCTTTCTCGCTCTAGCCAATGACGTTCCCGAGCGATAGAAAAGGATAAAGCGTGAAAAAATTCGACTCCTGATGAGGCTTAAACCCTGAAAATGATTTTTCAAAATTTTTTACTTTCCGAAATCCACGCGAATGATGTCGCGGGCACAAGCTAGTTTTACATAAACATGAAAGTAAGTGGTTTGCATATCATTTTAAAACAATACATTTCATTAATTTTAATATACAACTATTTACACTAATTTTCTTACCCAATGCCAATGTCGACTAAGTAGTTTGGTGTGTTCTCGTGTTCTCTTATGTCTCCCTGTTATGTCACTCCACATGTAGCGGTCTGTAGGAAGACCGGTAGAAGTGTATCCAGAAAGAGGGTTCCATCTTTGGTTCTCGTACACACAGTAAGTTTGAGTGTCTGACATTGAATGAATGCCATCACTGTTACCAATAGCTTTAAGAAGACCTCCTCCCCAGCCACCCGTATACACCCAAACCCTATGGTCATGTGCTATTCCCCAAATAACTCCGTTCTGACAACACTCAACCCTACGCAAGTATCCGCCCATAAGTCGCCAATACATTTCATCTGGTCCAATGATTGCACTAGTCGAACAATACTCCATAGAGAAAAGTTTTAAAGGACCCTTTATAAGTACTGATGTAATACTTTCTGGACTAAGTCTATGCTGATAATGACAAAAGCTTTTGTCGTTTACGATTATTCTAAAACCTTTTACATCACATTGTATCTTAATAGAGAATTCATGGCCACGATTTAGAGGCAACTCATGTCTCTCCTCTGCCCCCCAATTTCCTGAAGTGAGTGTATTGCAAACCACAGTACTCTCATCAAATCTAACATTAAAGTGCAATGGAATATCGCACACTTCTTTCTCTATTTTATGTCTTTGCTTTTTGATTTCAGGACCTTGTAGATTTATGTGGAATCTGTTGATGTTATCAAACAAGCTGCCTGTGACTTTCAATGAGCTCCCGGGTGGGAAGTTGTTATGCAAAACTGTTGAAAATCCAGATACAATGTCTTTTCCAAATACTTGAAATTCTTTAGTATGAGTACAATTTTTATCTGTGTTCAGTAGTGTGGGCATGGGATCCCAATTGAGTACATCTCCTCCACCTGTTATTGCCCAAATAGAATTGACAGAAGGTCTACCAGAGAGTCCATTGATTTGTGCTGTAATATCTACTAAAACACTCAGCCATTCCTCTTGTTCCATCTCAGAAATAAAATGTATTTTTATAGGATCTTTACTGTGACGAGGAATAGACAATGCAATTCTAGGACTCCCGGGCTCTGACGCTGTAGTAACACTTGTTACTTCACCTAGATTTAAAATAAATTTGATGGTTCCATCAGGCTGGAAAACTGACAATGTTCCCGTGTTCTCTAAAGCATGCCAATAAAGTGATAGAATACAATCTTCACTTATATTATTTGTGCTTACTAGCCTTGCTTCACAGCTACGCGTCCATCCTTTCTCTTCAATAGCTACTCCATAATTTGATAAGTCTAGTTCTTGATTATTGTTCCTATTTTTTAGAGATTCTAGAATTTGTAATCTCCATTTAGCAATAAGATCTGTGTTAGTAGCGTTCTGTGAATCTGTAAACCAATGAGGTACCTGCATAGTGTCTATGGAACAAGCTCCGCCTTCGGCAAATGTCCAAGTAGTTTCGCAGGTACCCCAAGCTGTTTGACTGACTTCTTCATCAAAGTACATGCCAGAGTCAACGTCAAACACACTGCTGTCACTGTCCGGCTGTGCTTCCATGCCTACGACCGAGCCCACACTCCGCACCGGACTCCAAGCTCTAGGATTCTTCAATGTTGTTTCATAACTTTTACCCGTTAGATCTATATTTTCCAAATTTGTGTTACCTTTTGGTCTGAGCTCCTTTGGTGGTTTGATTGGTAGAGTGTGCTCTATGGGCGCAGAGTGAGACTCCTCCCATGAGTTGCGTAACTTAATATTAGATTTGAGCTCTGGAACTGTTTCATTCAGCATGTTGAGACTGTGATGTTTATTAGTATTGGAAGCTGAGGACACAACGCTTGCTGTGCTACTTGTGCGGCTAAGTTGCATGTTTGCCTGGACCATCCTCCACCTTTTCCCGGTTAGTTCTGCTGGTGTTATTCCACTTCTCCAATAAATTGATTTATCTGATTCTCCTATAGCAAACACTTGATCATTGATTCCTACAGAAATATGTGCCATATTCCCTGTAATCTCAAGCCACCCACTTCCCATAGCAGCACTTTCAGAGGTCCCTGCAGTGTTCCCATCTATGCCTTTTCTGAACCAAACTCTAGTGTCGGAGCTGATGGCCCAAACAGCATTAAATCCTACGGAAATTACAGACAACTTGGTATCATTAGGAGGCTTAACTTCCAACCAAGCCTCACCTGTTTGACAATCTTTAGTAACACCTTTTCTTATGATAACTCGGCCGGTCCAAAGCAATGCCCACACGAGCCCTGTTGGGCCGACAGATATCTGTTTTATGTCACAATTAGGTGGAATACTGACATTTATCCACTTCAAACCTTCAGGGGAGATGGTACTGACTCCAGCTCTTGTCATGACACGCCCGTGAGCTGTGATCGCCCACACGGCTAGTGTACCGGGTGATGCGTAAGGTATTTGATGGCCTCCAATATTGACGTCTATAAAGGGTTCCTGTGTGGGATCTTTGTGCAATGGAGCTATCGCACACCATGAGTTCAAAGCACTAAATTTCCTGTATCTGATCCACTTCCTCCTCCTCACACAGGACTTCCATTGTTTGACAGGGCCGAACTGTGCTGGGAAGTCAACAGCATAGCTCCAGCCATCGTGATCTAAGGGTTGTCCATCCAGAGTGAGCTCAATCTGCCAGTCTCCTTCCCACTGCCAGGCCATTGAGGGCAACCTGATGCGATCAATTGATCTATCTTTTGTACCATCTTGTGAAGAAAAGTGATACCTGTCTGTAGGCAATAGCCTTGCACTGAATCCGTCTAGAGGCAGCCACCTCTCGTTCTCATACGATTCTTCTTTAACGCGTATAGGGATCTCCAGTCCGTGGACGTGGAGGTAGATTTGCCGGTCCCCTCCCACGGCCCACAGGAAGTGGGGGACAGCTGATAGTGTTTTGAACTCCAAGCCAAGGTACATGAACTCACGCCAGCAGGTACCGCTTGTTGACAACGCGTACACTTTACCTTCATTGTTGATTGAAAACAATAAAGAATTGTTGGACATTTTTGGGTATATAATCCAGACACTAACTCAGCCGGTCGTCTTCTAAAAGTTCACTTGAGTTTGTAATTATTGAAATCATCTAAATATCGGTATATTTTTATCTTCATTACATAGATACCTACACTTGTTTTTGCGGAAATAAATGGCAAAGATAAAATTGCAAAAAAAACGACCAAAATGACAAGACAATAGCAGCCCCGCCCGCCCCGCTATTTCTCTATAACTGTCACTGTCAAGGGCTTTTTTAAGTGTGTTTTTTCTGCAGACTTATAAGTCTTGTAACTGTGTTTTTTTTTATTTTTCCTACCGGAAGGAAAGGAAGGGTTTTTTTTTAAGTTTTTTCATTTTCATTTTTCCTTACGGAAAGGCAAAGGTATTGTTTTAAGTTGTTTCATTTTCATTTTTCCTTACGGAAAGGCAAAGGGTACATAGCCCATGCAGCCATGTCTGATTTTGTCTTTTCTTATAAATCCATTATAAAATATAAGAGGTAATTCACACATTAAAATGTTCAAGGGAGCTTTACGCGAGGATCAATCCGAATCAAACGGGAGCGCCTATCTTTATTTCTCTCTTTTACTATATTGCTCTCCATTAATGTCATTTTTTAAAGAATTTCAAATAACACGAAACACATCCAGAGCAATGGCGCCAAGCAAACACGTGATTGACAACACAGATTAAGCACCCTTTACACGAGCAATCGACTGTGCTTCCTGCCAAGGCCGAATCGCCCAGCAGCAAAATTGCCCGTCTAAAGGCCTATTGCACGATTGCAAATAGGGAGCGCGCGCTGCTCCCCTTCAAAAAATTTTGCGGTTTGGCCTTGACACAAAGCAGCGATCAGTTGCCCGTGTAAAGGGCACTTTACTGGGGCGCGTTCAGAGCCTACGCCCAGAGTGCACTCTGGGTGCAACTTTTCGCACTAACGCCGTTCAGAGCCTCGGTGAAAAAACGCCCTTTGCAACTCGGTTGTCACAACTCAACCGTTCCGTACCTCTGACGGGTTGCAACTTTTAACCATCAAATTAGATGGTTAAAAAACACTCTGACGTTTTGATTATCTGTGGTTACTTGACTTTTTGCTAATTTTGAATAAAAGTTTGTTTTGTTTAAATTATTTTTACGCACTTTTTGATTCTCTAGCATGGAAGATGAGTTTTTATTGTATTTGGAAATGATGGAAGCCCTGGAAGATCTGGAAGCCCATATTAACTGTCAATGTCAAAATTTTAGGTTATAAAACAACCGGGATCGTTCCGTACCTTTTGGCGAGTTAAAAAACAACTGTTCGTTCCGCACCTTAGATTGAAAAACAACCAAACAACCGCACCCAAAGGCTCTGAACGCAGCCCAGATATATAGCAAATTGACAATAACATTGACAATGAGTCAATGACAGCTGATTGAAAAGGCAAGACGATCGGAGACTCTTGCGCAGTTCTTCTTTTGGCGTTTGTCCAATGAATTATTAAAGACACTTCCTATTTGAAAAATGTAAGGTTGGGTCTTTTCCTAACAAAAAAGATTCCCATTACATAATATAATTATTCAAGGCACAGTGTTGCTTCCAGTTCTTGCAAAATGGGTGCTTACAGCAAAGTTATGGTTGCCTTCAGAAAATATCCTCTTCTAAGAGGAATGGCTTCTTACAGTGTTATTTGGCCCTTGTCTAGTCTAATACAACAATCATTTGAAGGGAAAACTATAGGTAAGTTAAATTTTCTTCACTTAAAAGGAATATATTATGTACCTACCTCATGTAATTGCATCCTTACCATCAAATGTTTCAGAGAATTACGATTGGTGGAGATGTGCTAGATATGGTTTATGGGGATCTTGTTATGTTGCTCCTACTCTGTACAGTTGGCTAACAGTGGCCAATGTGATGTGGCCAGGAAGTACATTACGAGCAGGAATAATAAAGGTAATTATTTTTATTTTTTTCTTGTTAACCCTGTAGGTGCTTTCTGATGAGATCATTAAGATAATAAACTGTCTTTCTTATCTTTTTTTGGCACAAAAATTTATCAATGCACCTAAAATCTAGAAGATTGTAATTGACAATATTTCATTTTAAGCAAGGTACCAAAATAAGAAAACCATTTGGAGATTATGTGTTTCAAAGCTTATATCAAAATTATCAGATTTTTCTATCCATTATTTCTCGAGTTATTTGAAAAATACTGAAAAATATAATAGAGGTTGAATGAGATTTTATTCCTTTGCCTGCTTGGCTTTTCTCTAATTTTCTATTGTATTTGACAGTTTTTATTTTTAATGTTATTGCGGTCAAGGTATCTTAGCCATAAATCCTACGTTTTTCAGAAAATTCAAAAGTAAATTAAAAATAGAAATATCGGTCAAAAATAAAATCGGAAAAATACATATCTCTTATTTTTTAACCTATTTTATATTTTTTTATTAAAACAGGTGGTTAAAAAATGTAATGTTGTCAATTGTGTAACCCGCTTGGAATGTAATTGTCTTAATTTTTTAAACTTCCAGACATTTGTTGAAACTCTTACATACACACCATTTGCTATGTGCAGTTTCTATTTTGGTATGAGTTTGTTGGAATTGAAACCATTTCATGAAGCCCTTGCAGAAGTGAAAGCCAAGTTTTTACCTACATACAAGGTATGTATAATTTTTGCTATTTGTGTGATATCTTGTTAATTAGGAACTGAATTTAGGTACTAAAAGAATAATACAATTATCATTTCAGGTGGGAGCTTCAATATGGCCAGCTGTAGCCATGGTTAATTTTTGTCTCATCCCCCCAAGAAACAGAGTTCCGTTTATAAGCTGTTGCAGTCTTGTGTGGACATGTTTCCTAGCTTACATGAAACATCTAGATAAAGAGGTAGTTGTCCAAAAAACTGGACAAAGTACTGTCCAGTTACTTAAGATAAATCAGTTAGTCTAAAGTTATTAGAAAAATCACATTATTTATTACTGGTTATTTAAGTTAGTTAACTGAATTGAAATTCGACACTATGAAATATAACTCAAGGATATACCTATATAATTATAGGAAAACAATCGAATTACATTTCAAATTTCAAATATTCTTTATGTATTCTAAAGATTGAGTTTTAAAGGAAAATACTTTAGAAGAATATAATGTATTTGTGGCTGAACACTCTTGAGGAAGGAGATAGGTAGGTAATTCATAAAATAATATTGATAGTATATAAGCATTCAGAAACAGATATATGCTCACGAAATTATTCCCCGAGGAGGGTAGACAGGAAATAGGAGGAGGGATATTCTGAAAATTTAGAACTTCCACCTAATTAGTGAAAATTAGAATTATTCTTTTTTATTTATTTACTTCTTAAACAATTATTAATTTTGTTTATTATTTACTTATAATCTTTTTTCGATATTGATAGAGCTAGCTAGCTAGCTAGCTATTTACAGACAGCCAGATCTAATAAAGCTATTTGTGATTCCATTTAACAGCATGTGATATTAATTTAGAACTAGTGCAATTACAAACTTTTAGTAAATGATTCATAGAATCCACAAATCACTAAAAACACTTTTTGTGATTTGTAGTATTTTGGGTAAGTATAGTTACGTATTTATTTTTTGACAGATATTTCGTTGAGTTTAAGATTGTTTTATATAACATCTGTGATATTATCTCACAAATATTTTTCTTTTAATTTTAAATACCTAGTGGTAGTCAAATATCGGGTAAGTATAAGTGAAATGAACAGTAAACTTCTTTTACTTTGATATAAAGTATAAGCTAAGTTTATGTTTGAAAGGTTTTTGTATTGGCAATTTGTGTATTTCAATGTATTCAAACAGGTATTGGTATCTTCGAATTTTTATACGATAATGTTAAGTAAGTACAGATATATTTACTGTGAACTGAGCACTGCATATATGCAGTATCTGTGCATACTATAGTATGCAATCATAATTATGGCGGAACTAGAGTTAGCTTAAATTTCATGTTTAATATCTAAAAATTAATAATTATCTTACAGGAAATGTAGGTAGGCTTATTATTGTATTTGATAAGCCACGAATAATTAAAAAACTTTGCAGCTAACTTCAATAAATAATTAAAGTTATTAAGTACGAGAATAAATTCAAACTTTATTATTTACATACTTATAGTATTGAGTAAAGTATCACCTACGACACAAATCTGTGATAATGAAATGATAAATCTTTACCTATGATTTGTGTAAGTAAATCAAGAAATATTTTTTATGTCTTCTATTGCATTGTTTTGTTTGAAATAAAGTTTTAAATGATACCTATAAATTTTTTTTTATTTTTTTCCACAGAAACGAATGATAAATTATATCCTGAGAAATAATAATATTTTAGTTTCTAGATTTTCTGAACTGATGGTGAAAAGGAATAATTGGTATTGTGATAATAACCGAAGTAAAATAAGATACAAGTCAGCAGCCGCGTACGCTAGGCTATTTTTAAATAACACGTGTACAGCTGATACACTTGAAGGTCATTTCGTGTGACGTAGTACATAATGAATTTCAGGGGCATACTTTGAGCATTCCTATTGCATGCTCTGATTAATGAATTCCAAATCTGTATCAGATTGGTAGCCAAGATAGGGACAGATGTCAGTAGGCACTAGTTGGCTGATGATAAGCGAGGGAGATTCGTACCGGATGTGGGCTGATTTTATTGAGTGATTGATGCAAATCTGGAGTGAGTATTTTGAAAGTTACACGTTAAGCAGGCACTTCACTCTCGCGAGAACTTCTCGGCGAGAATTCTCGGAGAGAACTTTCAAGGAAAATTACTACGGCCTATGACGCCACGAGAACAATGAAGGGCATCCACACTCGTTCTAGGCGAAAAGTAGTGCCCGCATTAGAAACGCACGCAGTAGAATATGTCAAAATTACTATTATATAATTATGTTTAAACGTGCAACTTTAAAAATCGCCCTCCTGCATGCGTAGCATGCTACACGTGATACGGCTGTATCACGTCTTTTATCTCGTTCGTTCGCGCGCAAATAGAAAGAGAGCGAAGGTGTGATAGCGCTGTATCACGGTGCCATGCTACCTATGCTGATGCATGATCATGCCATACCTACCTCTGCTATACACACTTGCATAAACATATAAGTCCACTCTTCCTGGCTGTCTGATACTAAAATTTTACCTTGACCATAATTTTTTACGCTATGATTTTAGGTAACTATGATTTTTACCAACATCATCCATCCCTATTCATCATCCTGGAAAACACGATAAAATTCACAGACATTGAATGTTTCCTTCTATAACTAACAACGGAAAAAATTGTCCGCTGTGGACTAGGCAAATTTTTGGCCGATGGCCGTGGGCTATTTTTCCGTAGTCAAATAGCCATATAAATAGGAAATAGGTACTACCTACGAGTTTGCTTCGCGCCATTGCTATGGATGTCTTTGGTGTTATTTGAAATTCGTGAAAAAATTGTGCGGATTGTGTATCAAACAGTTGCGTAAAGCGATCAACATAACTGGAATCTCAAATTAATACGAATGCAGAACATAAGCTTTGGTTCAATTTTGGCGGCAATGCGCGCGCTTCCAAGATCAATGCTGCCAATATAAAAACAACTAACTGAAGAAATCGATTCTATGGGCTAGAGATCCCTTTGCCTTAAACTTACCAAAACAATTTATCATCAGCTGTTAGGAGTTTTGCGCGGGAACCGTGACGAAAAGGACGGGCTTTGTTTCTTAATTTTACAAATTCGTTTTTCGTGGCTATTATTGTGTTAATGTGGTGGAATTCGTTTAATAATGTGCCATTAATGGAGAACAATATAGTAAAAGTGAGAAATAAAGATATACGCTCCCGTTTGATTCGGTTTGATCCTCGCGTAAAACTCCCTTGAACATTGGATTGTGGGAACCACTCTCGCATTTCAAGAGATAGTTATAGGTTAGGTTAGGTACAAAGAAAAATATAACTAAAGACAACGACTGTAAGGGCTAGTTCCCATTGCCTTTCCGAAAAGATAAAAATAATAAAAAAAAAAATATAAATCAACCTATAACTAGTTCAACTTTAAGATGATTAATATCCTAAATAGCATAATGAAGACATGAAATGTGATATAGTGTAACTTATGTTTAGTACCTACTTACCCTGTACCCTCGATGTATGTATGCAGATATAAGAGCAGCTGCAAATCAGTGCTGAGCAGCAGATCATTAGGTCCTGCCAGCGGACAGTCCTAACCCATTGGCACAATGTGTTTTTATTTTATTTTTTGTCAAGCTATGCTAAATTATCTAGTTTTGTTTACTACCTACTTATGTTCTATGTTTTATTGATTTGTATTATATTTTATGACATGGATGGGTGCCTAATATGTTTCGTACCTATTCTGTATTTTTGTGTGGCAATAAAGTGCATTTTTATGTTTTTATTTATTTTATTTATATGTAGCAAGCTACAGATGTGACAGTGAAATTTGGACTTAGTTCCAACATTTTAGTTTGTATAGAACCTGTGGTTATAGGTATTTATACTGTTATTCCGGAATGCAAAAATAGGGATATTTGACCAAGGAACAAAGTAATCAACGATATTATTATATCATACAACGGAGAAGAATTAAGGCTTCTCAAGGATTGTCATCTCAAGCGAAAATGCTAGGAAAAACACAAGATATAAGCTTGTGACCCAACATTACGGCATGACGCTGCTGCTGCTGTAAGTTTAATATGGAGTCCGTTTTGTGAGGGAAAATGTGACTGCAGCGCCAATACGGCTATATCGGAACTAAAGCTGTCGTAGGCTTGACTAAAGTTGTCATAACATAGGCCTGGACATATTCTTAAAGATCTGTGGGCCTGGATGACAGTTCCATACCATTAAAAAAATATCAACAAATACCTATTTATTAAAAATAATACTTTTGATAACAATTCAAACGATATATATAATCCCAACTTAGGGTTGGTTGGTTCTTCAAAGTAAAATGCCGATGTATTATGAATGGTACGTATTATAGTAAACTAGTTAGTACCAATCCGCCTATCTTTTATAACATCATATTTATGCCTACGAATAAAGAAATATTTATAAACAAAACATTAAAATTAATACTTGACTTGGTGTTAAAACGAAATAACGATAGTTTCATACATACATACATCCATATACTCACGCCTGTGTCCCATTGGGGTAGGCAGAGACAATTGATCGCCATCGGCTACGATCCTGACATCCCTCTTTTGCCTCTTCCACAGTCATAAGTCGTTACACGCTCGTCGGTTTCGGGTACATTTGATCTGACCCTTCTTAATACTTAATAAGGCTGTCAATTTGGTCTGCATGCTTACGTCTAGGGCGACCCCTTTCGACTGTTCCATTCACTCTCGCTTTATATACGATAGTTTCAGCATAGTGTAATAAAAGCTATAGTGGGTCTACTCGGCAGTCGCGACAGGTCAATGTGTGGGGGCCAGGGGGAGCCTGTCCCGGTACTGACTTACCTGCGCACGGTACCGACTTTGTCGGTGCCCCATTCCCCGCGCACCGCGCAAGCATAGACCCGCCACAACCGCTAAGCTGAATCACTAGTTATTATTAGGGTTCCATACCCAAAGGGTGAAAACGGGATCCTACTTCCTAAGCCTACGTTGTCCGTCCATCCGTCCTACCTATTTAGAGCTGTAACTTTTGAACCATAATAGCTAGACAGTTGATATTTTCACAGATACATATGCGTTAATACAGCGGATTTGCTAACAAATAATAACATACAAAATTAAGGAGGGTCTTCATACAAGAAACTAGTTAAATTAACCTTTTTTCTTCTCGCTCTATCGTAAAAACTCGTGATTATAGAGCAAACTCTACAGTAGTATAACAACAAATGATAAAAACCGGCCAAGTGTGAGTCGGACTCGCACTAAAGGTTCCGGAGAAAACAAAACTTTTTGTAAGTAAATATATTGTGTGGGGGTGTGGTACGGTACCCTCGGTGCTCGAGTAGCCTGACTCGCACTTGACTGGTTTTAGTACACTGTGGGTTAAGCCTCATCTGGCAGCTCGGAATCTCATTTTTTCGTGTTCCATCCTTCCGTGTTAGAGCGAGAAAGATAGAGGGGATTTTTCATGTTACGACTGTGCCAAAATTGATGCCCTCAATTTTGCCACAGTCGTAACATGAAAACGACCAATACGGCTCACCAGTAAGTCATAAGGACTGCCAAAATGCAATAGAACTGACTCCATACATGGTGGGTTCTTGAGCACTGTGGCCCATTTGATGCTGACCTACGACGTTGGTCGTGAGCAGCGAAAGTGTTTTATGTTTAAAGGCAAACATCTTGAACAAGGCCTTGACTGTGCAAAAACACAAATTGTAGGTGAAAGCCCTGCTGCGCGGGCCCCCTCAGGCCCTGCATTTATCAAGTTGTTTGCTGGGTAATATAAAAGTAATATTTTCTGACATTTTAGGACCTTTATGAAAAATGAGAAACATCACAATCCTGAGTATCCTAGATTTGAAGTGAACACTCATCCTTTGAAAATAAATACTGTTACTGTGGTAAGATAATAAACTTATTTTTCGGTCTCATTAGTAATACTGGATTAATTAAATTGTATAATTGATTAATTATACTTCTTTTCGTGTGGAATCGTTGTCTTACTCCGATCGTCCATTTTGCACTGGCTGATGCGCTCATTAGGTCCTCTCCACATTTATTTCAGGGTAAAGTAAGCAAATTAGTTTATTTTATAACCTTTTTCCAGAAACAAAGTACTAGTAAAAGTTTCATGGATAGCCTCAACAAATGGAGTTCAGCATTTGAAGAAGCAGATCCTCTGCTACGATTTGAACAAATGAATTTAGAAGAAGTAAGTATAGAAAATTTTGCATTTATTTTACGATCATTAAATTATCTATAATAATATGAAGTAAGAAAAAGCATCATTTTAATTTTTTCTATGATTAGATCACTGATCAAAATAACCATTAATTAATTGAGTTTTTGTTTACATTAAATAGTGGATTCGTTTTATATTTAGAAATAAATATATGACCAAGAATAAACTTGTTAGGGCAAGCATGGTCAACTGATCTGCAACTGAAATAAAAGGTATTCTAAACTAAAATAAGTTCAAAAGAATCTGCCACAACAGAAATTTAATTTAATTCATTTTAGGATTAGTTGTTTTAAGCAAAATAATGCAAACCAATGAAATATAATATTTTCTTATTCTTTCGGTTTTAATGAATTTAAGTTCTCTCAGGAGCAAAATCTAAATTGGTTGTATTACTCTATGTTGTTATAATTGAATGATCAGATAATATTTTTATCTTACAGGATATTGGCCCCATTGCCATACCAGATACAGTAAATTATTCAAAAGCATGGAACTCAAGACGTGCAAATATACTAAACAAATACACAACTGGTGAAAAGTTAACCATTCTTAGTAGCTTTCTGCCTGGTGGAGAAAAAAGTACGTGCTACCTATTAGGGCTAGCATGCCGCTCACGAGAAACAAGAATACCTTCTTCTTTAAAATAATGGCCATGCTTTGCACTGCAATTCTGCCTATTTCAAGTAGTTTGTGGAGTATCAGAATCTCAAGGATTGTTTTATGAGCAAAAACATATTTGAGACAATATGGCTGAGCCTCTTGGCAAGATACAACGCGAACGACAGCACGTGGCCAAACTTGGAACCTTTAGGTATACCTATTAAGGAGCGTGTATTAACTCGCTCCTTTTGGCAGGTGTAAAGAAAAAAGATAGAAGACACATCTCGATGTTTCTCGTTTTCTCGGAGGCGGCATGCTACGCCCACTGCCCCTGCCCTCTTGATTTTGTTTAATCAAGTCATTAGGGTTGAGGCACATTTACCGACGGCGGATGGCTTCCCATACTAACTGTAATTTTCTATGGGCCCGCCGTCGGTGCCCGTCAGTCTTAGACTACTTATATGAGGACAAGTTATGCGTGTAATTCTACTAACAAACTTTTCTGCCACTTTTTGCGGGGGGCGAGGTAGCACGAGATAAAAATCATGAAAAACAGTGTCGTGTGAACACCAAACGTCATACTTCGTTCAAATTATTGTTCCGCAATTATAGGCTGTCGCGTTTAGTGATAAGGTTTAAAGTTTTATGTTAATGTGTAAGATCTTTTGATCTTGCATGTTGGCAGAGGGGAAATGCTAAGGCGATGCGGGTCCGTATATAAATAGTCTAAGCCGTCAGTAAATGTGTCTCAACCCTTATTGTTTGTTTTTTGTTCTATCCAATATAATCTACTACATACATACTACTACAAGTGGAATCTCTAATACTAATCTTTACGTTTTTTATTTTGTTTTGTTTTTTAAGTTAGTTCTTTTTCAGCACTCATTAGACAGGTATCTAATTTAAATGAGAAAGTAAAGCACAGACTTGAACAGCTCGACGACTTCGAAGAAGGATCAGTTCGAAAAACAATGGGGTTAAGTCAGCAGGAATTTGTAACAAAGATCAATATGCTCAATGATGAGATTAAAAAGGTATAATTTTAATTGGCTAGATAACAGAGAATCTCTTTGTACTTAGACAATAATGTTCACACATCCATTTAAAGGCTAGAAAACTAACTGTGGTAACAGGGTCACTCAGATTTTTAATATCTGTAAAGGTGCTTGCCCACCAGCTAGGATACGATGCCATGGAGATACTTGTACATCATTCATCAACCTGCATCATATGATTTTAAACAAGGTGTTACAAAAGTAAAAATAAACATTTAAAACTTTTAAGGAGGTAGTTTAGACCATTAAACTGAACAACTTTCACTATGGGACCAACATCGAAATCGCAAAAAAAAAAAATCTGCTGTCCCATACATTAAGTTTGAGTAGATCAGTATGGAACATCAGATTTTATTTCCGCGATATCGATATTGGTCCCATAATGAAAGTTGTTCAGTTTGATCTCCTTAAATATTAATTTATATTTTTGTAACACCTTGTATTTTCAGAGTAATAAAATACTCTAATCGTGCGGTAATATGGTTTAATTTTGCATTTTATTTGTTTCATTTTATTGCATCACATCCTTTGTCATTATTTTAAGTACATTTTATTAATTCATAAAATGATCACCTTTACAGGCATGGAACTCTGAACAAAGGGTGAGAGCATTTAAAATAGGCATCCAATGCTCTAAAATGCTCTCTGATGTAAGCGTAATGCAGTTCTATCCTAGCAAATTTGTTCTTATCACGGATATATTGGACACATTTGGAAATTTAGTTTTCGATCGCCTCAAAGGGAAAAGTTTTGGGTAAGGAGCATTTATACGAGTACATAGCTCACATTCATCATTTTTAAATCCCTAAGCGTATAGCATAATTTAAACATCAAATAATCATAACCTTTTTGGACAGGGATAAAGAAATAAGAACCATCCATGACATAGACCCTCAACTAGTCCCAGAGTCAGCTAAAGAAACATGTCAGAATTGGATGTTCAAAATGGCGTCCATCAGAGAGGTACTGCCTCGCCTTTACATCGAGATGGCTTTACTCAAATGCTATGTGTTCATTTCTAAAGATGAAATTAAGCCGGCTATTGCTCGATTGACCACCATGATTAGAGGAATCGGGAACCCATTAGTAGCAGCATACCTGCGACTTTATTTGTGTCGAGTCGCTTCGAAGTTACTGGGCAAGGACAGTGAGGAATATTTCTATGACAATTTGAAAGAGGCCCTTGATGAATATCAACAGGTAATTAGATATTGTTTCTGTGTTCTATTCCGATAAGTCTTTAGATGTCAACGATTCAACGAAAAAGTTATTTTGGAACAATAAATACTAGGGTAGGCAGAACATTGTTTTTTTTTGTAATTCTATGAAATGGAATATCATGTTGCATTTTGTTGATCTTATGCTGGAGTGATTTTTAAACACTTTCCCAATTTTCAGGGGTTATAGTAAAAGTTGTGCAGTTTGGTTTTTCTCACCCCCGAAAATTTAGATGTTTACAAACCTAAAGTTCGAGTCTTTGGTCCCTGTTCCTGAAATCTTGATTAAATATAAGTTTATGTTGTTCATATCTTAAAATTTTCCCATTAAAATAATATTTTATATAAAGAACATACATATTTACATGCTTCTAAGTGTTATATATGGATTTTGTTAACATTCTTTAACTTATACAATCTCGCGAAGCTGAAGAAGTTCAACTTCATGCAATAAAAATACCTACGTTATATTATTGTAGATTTTCCATCCCACAATGCGTAAGAAATATGAAAGTCAACTGGTAACTCAGGACAAATACTTGAATCTCTACATCCCGGCCATAGATTGGTTGCTGTACGGCACGCTCAACTCTAACAGATGCAAACTTACGCTGCTGGAAGATTTACTGAAACGGTGTGGACAGATTGACAATAAGTAAGTGTCCTGGGCGACTACTGAGAAGAACCCTAGATGTTTCTACCAACATGAAAAGAGACAGGAAGGAAAGATTATTTAATAGTTACTACTTATGGCTTTATCTTATTAATACTTGCTAGCGCCAAGGGCCCTAAGGTCAGATAATTAATAACGTCGTAACCGCCAAGAAAAAAAAGGAGAGAATTTCTTTTTGTCGTGTAAATAGTGACGTCTAGCGGGATTTGAACCTGTGTCGTTTATGCAAAATAACTAGAATATTTTTTATTTAATATTGAAATTACTTTCTTTCAGTGAATTGCTTCTCTGCTGTGTCGTTTCAGCTTTCGACTCTATGACTATTAATAAAAAATCTTCAAACATTTTAGAAATGGTTCAGAACTCTGCAGACAAAATGGGTAAGTGATTAATTTACTTATACTTGACTCTTCTTTTAAAATTACAATGAGTGCTACGAATGACAACTGTGGGTCAGCGCAGACTGACGGAGTGGCGACGATTGAAATCAGATTAGTCGCTTTGCCGCTTCTTCGTCCATATGCGCTGACCCTGAAACCTAGATCAATGGATTGTATTCGACATACACTATATTTGGTTTAAAGGTAAATACAACTTTTCGTAAAGTGACTCTTATTGCAATGCTTTTATGTAAATAATGCAACTTATTAAACACGCGTGTGGTAATGTTATATTATTAGAATAAATTAACTGTGTTAATTAAAATATTATGAATAAACGTTTCATTTCATCAAGTAATTTATTCATTAACAAATTATCATTAATTTGAGTTATAAATACGTAAATATTCAGTTTATTATATTTTTTATTTTAAATTAGGTTGTCTGCAACAAAATGTCGTTGACTGTATGTCACAAAGGCACGGCCCGCGAAATAAAAACTCAGCGTCATTTACCACAAATAAATCGTCGTATGAAACGCGTGAGCGTTGGTCATTACAGCCTCGGGTCGTATAATACAGCACTCGTCTGCTGCTCGTGCTGCTATCCCGCCTCGGCTGTAATGACCAATTTCTTTTCAGCTCATTCACTTGTATCATAATTATTTGTAATGTACTATTTCCTTACACCCTAAAGTCCCCCGACGCATTTGTCTGTCTTTACAGGCTAATCTCAGAAATTATTGTAGGGATTTAGATACTGTTTTCACGAATAGATAGACTGATTCAAGAGGAAGGTTTGTGTACCTCGGTCTCGCTACTCTAAACCTAAATCTAAAAAATTATAAAACTGTAAGAGATATGTGTTACAGACACAATTGATAATATTTACTAGAAAAATATTACTTACGATATGGTTTTTAGGTACCCCTGCCTCCAAATCTACCTTTTTATAATTTTTCTCCGTCTGTTTATTTGTTCGAGCATCACGCAAAAACTACTGAACCGATTGTGATGAAACTTTTTTGTTTGATAGCTTATGATTTGAGTTAAAATCTGGTATATAATGTGTGCGGACGAATTTGCGGGTAAGCTCTAGTTAATTATAAATACGTTATTACAGTGCTATTGAATGAAGTGCTGACGTCGCTCGGGGAGCACCTGTGCAGCGCCGACAACTACCGCCAGGGGTCGTCTGAGGCGCTGATACAGACGTGGTGGAAGGTGGCTTCTAACATGAAGTCCACCTTCCACTTTCTGCAAGTGTTGGAGCCCTGGCTACAGTTTGCCTGCACACATTTATCGGTATTTAAAAAGATATTCATACAGCAACAAACATTTAACAAATTAAAATTAGCGGAGCTATTTTTTAATAAAAAATAAGACAAAACTTTGCTACGATCTATATCGAAGGGTCACACGAGCTGCAAGGCAACGGCAAATGCAGTTTGTGTGCAGTTTGCCTATACATATGCAGTTTCAATGCAGCTCGTGTGACTACGCCGTAAGGTAGTAAAAAGTAAAAGAAATCTGTAAGTAGGTAGGTAGGTACTTAAAATTATAAAAAATTAAGAGAAATTCGCGAATATGATGTAAATGAATAAACGTAGACCCTGAAATTTTTTTTAGAACAATTAAACAATACCCATATTTAAATTCGCAAAAAAAATCGTATCATACCAAACAGCTACATCTTTGTTTTTCTAGTTTGTATGAAAAGACGACAAAAATCTGCAAAATTCGTTATTCATCATTCATGGTGTTTAGGTTTAGCGTAAATAATAAATATTCAACCATATCATTATTATTACAGACACAACATGTTAATATTATACTCAGAGGTACAATACGGTACATGATCAAATGTGGGAAGCCTGCTGACGAATTCTCTGGCAATTTTCAATTCGTCATCAAACGAATGATGAAGTCCATTCCAGACGTCGAAGAACTATTTTTAATGGTAAGTCATTAGATTTAGATGGACTGGTAGATTTTTATTTTATTTATAAATTAATTGCACTCTGATGTTTCAATTTTGCCAGTAGCAGGTGGTTTATGTAGTCTCATGTTTTGTTTTGACGAAAAAATTAGAGCTATACAAAATGGCGGATTCACGTGCCAGCCTAAGAGAACACAATACGCACGCGACCGTCCTCCGACAGCCTCGCAGCGCGACTCCTGGTTGATTTGTTTCTGAAAAATATTTAAAATAACATTAAAAGAAAATAAAAAATCTATCTCTAAAGTCATTTCAACATTAATTTTGCGAGTCTTGAACCACTATGTTTAAATTAAATGCATCCTAATTGCTGTAAAGCCAGTTAGTATTTTTGCTAAAAATGCTCACAAAAACAGCTTCGATAAATGTTCGATCACAAATAAAAATCGTTACAAGGCATTTCTATTAGGTAGGTATATCTTTTTGATAAATCTATGTTAACTATGGGTAATCTCATATGGAACTGAACATCTATTCTTGGAACCTGCTTTTTTCTTGGTATCGGCATACCTTGGACACTGTCATTTCATACAAATGGGAAAAAATTAAAAGAATAGGTAATTATGTGCAAGCAAGGCGCTATTGCTTACGTTTTTCGCCACGCTTCCTACCAAGCGGGGCTGAGCTTAAAATTGGTGGGAGCAGGGATTGTCCGTACTACTAGTACTAGATACACTTCCTTATACTGTCTGGATACCTACTTTTTTTAAAGCGTGCCAAACTCCACGCTTTACAGCGAATGATATAGTAAACGGCAACTTTCCTTTCTCGCCAAAATTGTGTTATATCGGTGACTAACCTTTTTGCAACTAACTTTTTTCGGTTTCCAGGATGCATTTATGCCTTTAGTGGAGCTGGTGCAAACCTCAAACGCTCGCACTTTGATGGCCAAGACAGTGTTGTCGATGTTCTTCCCGAGGTACAACTCTGTATACATCGAGGATCACATCGTCATCTCCAGTTTGATGAGGCTGTGCTGCATTCTACATGATTCTATTAAGTAAGTAAGGTTATAGCCTGTAGGATCTTACTGTAGGGCAAAGCCCTCCCCTCAAATGGCTTACTCCACTCTCAGTATAAGGGGAGTAAGCAATATTACATTGGTGGAAGCAAGGTATTGGTAATTTTGCTGTCAGAAGATTTTCAAGTAGCCTAGCCGCCATACATACTCTGAATCTTACTTAATATAAATGAGATGTACTTTATATGCATCTTATTTCTACTAAGTAAGATTCGGAGTATATTATACTTTTTAGTGGGAGCAAATAATCTTCTGTTTCATGAGTCTGTTTACCGTTAATGATTATTCTAAATTATATTTATATTGTAAATGCAAACATAGAGAATGAAATAAAGGTAGAAAAATTTCAATAGACAAAAAAGTTGTAACCCAAGCTTTTATTTTTGAAATTATGGAAATATGTATGTTTCTTTATATTTTTAAATAATTTGCATTTTGCTTGAGCACTGCATTTCTGCCAATGACGTACCTTCTAAGGTTTTGACGAAGCATGTTGCTGATTACCGGCTGTTGTATTATTATTGACGAAGCTTGTGCTGACTCCTTCGGGAGTACCGTAATCCCAATGATTGCTATATGAACAAAAACACATTTGATCTAATACCAAATGGCGGAACCTCGTGACCAGCCATCACGATATACACACCCGTCCGCGAACCCACTCCAGACGTAAGTGATTTCTAACAAAACACATTAATTTGGCAGCGCGGTGACAGTGGAAGACGAGAGTAAACTGTGCGCGGAGCTGATAACCAAGTACATCCAGGCGGTGAGGTACCAGGAGGACATGGAGCAGCAGCTGAACTTCTACGTCGAGTGCCGCTCCGCCTTCATTAAGCTGGACGCTGTTCTCATCGCGCTGGTGCATGTGAGTTAGGTTTTAGAGTCACCTTTCATTAGCCAAGAGACGCGACGGGCGATAAAGTCAACCCATATAATGCCAAGCCATTCTTCGCCTTATTGACGTCTCGTCGATATCACGCGCTTCCCCACTATGTTTGACTAGCTTTTGCCTGCCACTTCATCCGCGTAGAAAACTTCAACACCTCGTTGCACCATGTTGATATGTAGCAATCTAATCCTGTAGAACTTTATAACTCTGAAGAACTGAAGGATTTACGTTTATTGCTATCAGTTATTCATTCATTCAGTCAGTCACTGATTATTGTTTATATAGGGCCCTTCTCTTAATATGGTGACGATTTTTTGAGGGCATGATCACACGTCAAACTAAACAGCTTTCTCTATGGGACCAACACCGAAATCGTGAAAAAGAAAACAATGTATGGGATAGGGACAGTTTATTTTAAGGACTGAACAGTAATGAACATACAGCCTAATTTTTTACAGAGGATAGCTTGCTACATATCAACAGGGTGCAACGGGGTCTTGAAGTTAACTGTATTATGTATAGATTAATGCACTTTGTTAAGATCTAGTACGGTCACGCAGGCGGTGAACACGCTGGCGGTAGGGACGGGCGCGGGCGCGGCGCAGGGCAGGTGGCTGCAGCGCGCGTGCGCCGCCTACTGCTTCGTGACCGTGCCCTCGCTGCGCTGCGCGCTCACCAAGGCGCAGCTGTACCTGCTCGGCGGACAGGTGGCGCTGCTCAACAACTGTGTCGGACAGGGTCGGTACTATAGCCAGACACAGTATAAGTGAACAGTAATGTGTACGATGGATGAGTGGGTGTACGAGGGACGGGGCAACGGCATTGAATTCGCTTTATCGGTAGCGCGCGCAGGCAAGGCGGTACAGGACGCATTCCTCCCGGGATGCAGCCCCTGCTCGATTGACCTGTCGCGACCGACCTCTGAGCTGCACCACTATATGGTATAAGAAAGAGTGATAGGTACTACACACAGGGCACTCCCTGCCCCCACCAATTTATACCTCACCCCCACGTGGAAGGCAACAGTAGGCAGTGTTGTAGTCCTCACTCGCACTCACTCTATATCGCACATGCTTACCTCTTGTCAGTGCGAGCCTATTTGTATGAAGTGACAGCAAAGTGCCGAAGGTTGTGACCCAGCTTAGAATCTATTTATAGCATAGAATTATGTTCAGGACTATGGGGTGAAATTGATATTATTAGCATCTTTTTAAACTAAGAGACTATGACTTTTACTATGAGAGCAAAGCGATCGTAGCAAAAAAAAAACTGCTGTTGTAGCATACATTTGAGTCTAGTAGGAACTGCAGTGTGATGGGTAGACTCTTAGTTTAAAAGGATGCTAATGATATCAATTTCACCCTGTATATTCATCTAGGAGGTGATCAGAGATATTATAAACATTTATTTCACTTTACCTTTAGTTTCTTTTTATTTGCAGCTGAAGCAAACTTCAAGGCCCTTATTGGTTTAATACCAGACATACCCGATTTCATAATGGAAGATGGACAAAAGAAACCAACGCATATCAAAGTCGAAGCCCTTCTGAGTGACTTTTTATCTACTCTTCTGATATTGCCTGTAAGTGGAATAGTACCGTCGATTATATCTTTCATTGTATTTTCTCGGCATCAATCATTGACGTAGTTAGAAATGGAAGTCGGGTGCGTCTAGAGTCAGAATAAAACAGAACACAGATTTAAATAAATATCGACTCTCTCCGCACGGCAATAAGGTGCAAAGTTACTCGTATTCGCAACCGTCCTATCGTACAATTCGCGAATAACCTACCAACCGTCACAACGGCGAACGTGCAAGCAAAAATGAACCGAGTCATTAGACATGAAAGCTTTCCTGGCAGAGTGACATCGCTAGGGTTTTCAAGTCTCGCATTGACTACTCACAAAATGGCGGCAAGTCTAATGAGATCTGACCAAGAAGTTTACACGGTATACCTAACCTATTGCCATTCACCCCTCGGTGGGGATAGGCCGTCAAGCATACCTGACCTGAGGAGTGAGACAGGCATGCTGGAGTGTCCGATCTAAAACAGGCATAAAAACCGATTTGGTCGACCGACTTACTACACATTCATAATACCTTACTGTGTTGTGAAGACCCCAAACAAATAATGTTTTAGTTTGCTTATATTTCTATACACCACGCCCACGTACGTACGTACTTTTCTTCGTTTAAACTAAGACTCAACACATCAAAGTGAAGAACTTTTATTGTGATAAAAAAATCTCAAAATAAAATCACCTGCTTTATACGTTAGAGTCCAGTAGGTATTGCAGTTTTAAATGAAATAGCAGATTTTTTGCTATATTAGTTTAAATGCATGCCAACGACTTCAATTTCACCCCGTATATGTCAATTATTTTCGTGAATTTTGTATTTGATCCGCTGTTTACTTCTTGGTATGTCAAAGGCATCAATGACCAATATTGTGTAGGCAGGTAGTCTAATATTTTGTAATTTTCAGGACAATGTAGACAGTAATTGTAAAGCGTACATATTGAGCGGTTTCATTAAAACGATGGAGAGGATACACTGGAAGAAGACTGAACCTTTATATTATACGACACTTCTTCGCATTTTGGATTTACTTTCGAACATGACTCAAGAGACATACGCGTACCATATTGATGCAGGTTGGCTATTTATTTTGTTATGTTATAGGTACTTTACATTGTAATGTTTATTTGTAATCTAAATACTTCTGCTTCTTTTTTCTTCTTCAAACCCTTAATTCGGCAAGAGGAAAATTATTTCCGCACGAAATTAAGAAAAGTTATGTTGGCAACATTTCTTTTTTCTTTCTCGTGCGTATAATTTTTAACATCTTTTTATCTCACTCTCTGTCATGTTTTTGTTGCAATTGAGTTCAATTTATCAGTGAAAACTGCTCTAGGATCATTCCGCCTGATGTGAACTGACCCTAAGGGTTAAAAACCGGCTAAGAGCGTGTCGGACTCGCTCATGATAGGGTTTCGTAGTAATTTGAAGCTTGTTTCGATATTGCTTAGATAACTTAAGGAATCGTAAAACATTGCATTGTACTGACTTAGATTATATTGAATTTCATGTGTTTATTAATCTACAGTGCTCTCAAACGACAAATTATACGGATCCGATACGGAATTCATAGAACCAATAGAGAAGTACGCCTCGAATATTTGCCAGGAACTGCTAGTGGTACTCAAGTTACTCGGCGATGCAAAAGAGACCAGAAAACAGTATAATTTGGCTCTGGAACTATTTTGGCGGGTTATTAGACGGGGAGATCTGAAAAAGGGACCCATGATGAGCCTGGCTGCCAATTTGTGGATGCTGTCGCAAAAGCTCCAAGATTCGAACAATAGAATGGCGGTGAGTAGTTTTATCTCGCAACTATTTTAAGAGAAGTGTGCTGGCTGCCACGTCCATCCTGATTTAAGATTAAATAATATACCGTACAACCATACAACTATAGTCCTGGGGTGCAAGTATGTTCCAGTTTTCCTGTCGTACTAAATTGCTACACATAACGCCATGTAAAAATGTTTAAAGCTAATAATGCGAAAAACTGTTTAGATGGCGTTATGTTTCGCATTTGGGTAACTGAGTAGTGACAGAAAATTGGACCATACTTGCACCCTAGGACTATAATTGTATGGTTTTACCTAAATGTGACCCTTTCTACATAAAACCCATAATAGGTCGTAGGTGATGGGTATGGCTGCAACAGAGTTTTGTATGTATGCCGACTATATGAAAAATACACCACCACACAATAAAATAAATTTGTAATAAGTAGTATACCGAAACATTTCGCTGCGGCGACAATAACTTGGCCTACTTCTAAAAATTTACGAAATCAAATGAAATAAAAATGTTATAAAATAATGTTGTAAATGTATGTGATGAGAAGTGAATTATTGTCATAGAATTAGGTAATGTTTTTTATTATAAGTTATTCTAACGTTGATTAATTCATGTCCCAAGATCATAATATTACATTAGTACCAGCAGATTTTTTTTCTCCGATCGGTTTGCTCCCAATGTAAAAGTTGTTCAGTTTGATGGGTAGACTCTTAGTTTAAAAGGATGCTAATGATATCAATTTCACCCTGTATACTCGTAACTGAACTAGATTCGCAATCAACGTTCGAAAAATGGCAGAACCAAGAGCTCATTTTTGTACTAGTTGACAGTAAACATGCCTAATACGACTAAGTTTATGAATCAAATACTACATATTCGTGCCACCCAACAGCATGCACACTTGATTTGTGTGGGTTATGTGTCAGATTCGGACAAAAATTTACTAAGATTTTGTATGAGTCTTGGACTCATCGATTTAGCATATACTACGTTAGATCGGAAATGCGAAAGAGACGGTAACGAGATAGATAGACGAGACCATTCACGAACTCGCTATGAGCCTGTATGGACCTAGCGTCAGTTGTCAACGGAACGAATCCCGCTTTTTTTCCAAAATCTCTATTTTTTTTGGTCTCGCCTTGGATAATCCGTACCCGAACTAACGTAGTATATACTAAATCTATTCTTGGAGTCTATAGTATTTTTGTCAATGTAAAAACCATTTTAAAAGTTGGTATTAAAAAGTCACTAGTTCCGCGACGGAACTTCCACCTCAGAACTACGGGAAATAAACGGAAATTCTTACAAAGTTTCTTTATCTTACAGAAGGCGATATTGTCAGCTTTGAGAAATGACGAAAATCCGGCTAGTCTTCAATTACTGAATAAATTGAATGAAAGCGTAAGGACTGCGTGAATATCATTCCATTACCAATTATTATATAAAAATAGTACAGTCGCCGTCAGATACATCGTAGCATACAAGGTGTTCAAATATTTTAGAGCAGTGGTAATTTTCAATAAATTCTTTACAGCAAATGTTACCAATTATATCTAAACGTGTATTTTGTCATAAATATCGGAACAACATATTTTCGATTATTTCTTTACTATGTTATTTAAAATTGAAATGTATAACAACGGAGTAAGGTCTTTTTTCCTTAACTGCTCAGATGTTTATGATCACCCTGGATGCGTAGATAAATTTGATGTTCTATGCGTTCAGATATTTTTGATTGGATTATGTGTAAATAAATTATTGAAAATTAGAACTGCTTAGAAATATTTGACCACCATATTTGTTATATCTGTTGGCGACTGTATACTGTAAGTAACTGAATGGTATTGTAATATGTGAAATATTAATGTTAATTGAAGTAACAGTGATGTAAAATACATATTTGTAATAAAAACTTTACTATAGGTAGTGTATTTTTAATCTCTTTATTCTTTGACACTCACTCAATCAAGAGAATCTATTATTCACTTAAAACAGTAAAATCGGCTTGTTGAAAAAAATCGTGAAGTTTACCCTGATTTCTTAAAACAATAAATCCGACGGGCAAGTATGAAGAGATGTATCGGGATGTAAATGAGGCAAGAGATTTGTAAGGATCGTGCAAATGGCGCGCCTTGGTCTCAGCTTACCCCTCAGGGAAAAAGGGCGTGACTTTATAGATAGACAGATGATTTACTTATTTTTTTAGTTTGATCAATGGTTATTCGGTAAAGGAAAGAGGAAACATGCATGCATTTTCCATTAAAAAAAGCAATGGGCTCACTAATCACACTAGACTATGCACTGCTAGTGAAAAGTGGATATCCTAAATCCGTACTAATATTATAAATGCGAATATGTTTGTCCGAAATTCTAAGCGGACGAAGTCGCCGGTAAAAAAATAGATCTGAAATAGTCTTGAGTATATGCATATTAGAGCGTGGATGGCGCGTTGCGGAGGTGTCACTAAGTTCACTGTATCACTCAGTCCGGGTTCGAATACTTCGATTTGCCATGTATACCAATGAGTGTTTCTAACTTATGTACGAAATACCGACTCAAACGATTGGAAAGCATCGTGAGGAAACCTGCAGACGTTGAAGAAATTCTGATGCGTATGTGAAGTTTACCAATCCGCATTGGGCGATTTTTCACGTACTTGGCGTAAGTTCATCATGCTTGAGGCCTGTGCCCTACAGTGGGACATATTGTATAAACTGATGATGATGATATGCATTTTAACTGTTTTATATTTCGTGTTTTCGACCAAAGTGCAGTAAAGCATAGCATAGATATTACCTTGAGTAAAACAATACTAATTTTGGTCAATTTCAATTGCTTACGTGTGTGCACTCTTTCGTCTTCCGCATGACGAGAAATACTGAGGATCCTTAATCTGATGGAACGGGAAACCTCCTGAAGCGCCTGCTTGAGTACGTAGGAAGCTGCGGGACCTATACAGACGTTGTAAAATTAAACGCGTTATATACTTAGGGGAGTTCAGACCATTAAACTGAACAACTTTAACTACGGGACCAACAAAAAAATCAGCTTGTTTAGTTTGATGGTCTGAAACATCCCCTAAAGTACGTAACGCATTTTATTTTAAACCCTATATTCTTACTAACGGCCGCATAGCGGTGCGGGGTCGCACTCGCTTTCAGTTACGCACCCAATGATCGATTATTGAGATAGTGACCCAAACAGTCGACCGGCGGATGGAGTAAGCGGACATTGTCCAGCAAGACACGCTTGAGTGGTGCGCGCGCTCCGTTGCACCGATCTTTCACCTTCGCAATATTGACGCCTATAAAACGTTGTCTTTTCAATAATGTCACGATACTTTCATCCCAAGCCAAAGCAGAAATACAACTCGACTTAGTAAGGAGTAGTGGACTTTACAAGATTTTTGCTGGGTTTAAACCCACCTTGCAAAATGTCTAGACTCGGATGTCTGATGGTACGTACTGCTGCGCTGAATACTGAGTTATTGAAATTTTAGCACGCCCATTTATGTGATATTTATAAATTCGAATTCCTGTTACAGTTATTAGCTCTGGCGATAAGTGAGGTGATAGCTAGAGATGAAAATCAAAATGGATTTGTCCAACCACTGGATTTCGGGCCTATTTTCGACTCTGGAGATTCTGGTTCGTATCTATTTAACATATAAATAATGTAAGCTTTATGTTGATCACCAGCGGCTTTTTGCTTGCACGCTCTTTTTTACCCGACTGCGCCAGAAGGAGGGTTATGTTTTTTTTTATTATATGCCTTAATTTGTACTCAACAATAGTTGTGGTTTTCCAGGAATATCTTCGTTGGCTTCGAGTCCTATAGCCGCTGCTATGCTTAAAGTAGATAAGAGCCAATATCCCCAATTATTTGATACTATTGTCAGCAGTTCTATCGATTCGATTCAAAGGCGAATAGCACCCAAAGAGAGCGCATTCTCTGCAGAAAATTTTGGTTTTAATCCAATTGCAAGTCAAAGCTTTAACCCACCCGGGAGGGCAGCTCAATTAGTCGCGCAGCCACACCACCATCAGCAGCAGCACCGACCCCATACACACTTACCTATACGGCAGCTCAGCCCTATAAGATATGACATTCAACAAGTCCACGACGCCGATTATAAGGTGTACAAGCCTGAAGAAGAACAAGGAGAAGAAATATTAGCGGCATTGAAAAAAAATCCTAGTGTATCATCATATTTCCAACCTGCAGACACAAACGTTGAGGTGTCTCACCCCTTAAATTATAGAAAACAAGAATTGATTGAAAACCCAGAAGTTGAACAAAACTATAGGCCAAATAATGCTTATATTACAGGACCAGCCCGTATCCGACGATATGCAGGTGGAAGAAAACGAGAATATTTGAGGAAAAGCAGCGAAGAGGATGATGACCCTTATGCTTATAAAGCAGACTACATTTCTCGACCCAAGGCTTTCGATAGCGGCATATACAGTAGTGCTTACAAACAGGAAGAAAAGGATCCTAATAAAGACTATGAATATCCTTACGGCGACGACTCGGGATATGATCATAAAGAATACGACAGAATAAAGGAGCTTTCAGAAAAACAAGCCGCTGAAATCAAGCAAAACCCAGGCAATTGCAAAGAAGTACAAAAAGACGGTATGTTATGCATGACATGCAAGGATCCTAAAACAGGAGGCAACTACGAATCATGTTCCTACGTCGCCGAACCTAAGAATAATAAATATGCTTACTCTAAGGAACGGAAATTTGATAGTAACGATGAACCCGATGAACCAGAAAATAAACAGAGTGAAGAACCTAAAAAACTAACAAAGTACGAAGAAAATAAGGAAGACGATAAATCATCACGTGAATATACTCATCCAGAGAAGACCCACAGTCATTATACGAAGGAAGACGACGATGACGACTCCAAGGAAAAATACAAGGCTTATTACGTCCATAGTTCTAAACCCAAACCGAATGAGGCTTTCCGGGCCGCGGAGAGTGAAAGTTCTGAGGAACAAGGAGATACTCTCGTCAAGCCATACAATTACAAGCAGGCTTTGCCAGGATTTTACTCTGACACCGAACCTAAGAAAGACGTAGAGCATGTATTAGCTGAATTCAAAAAGAAGGACAGATCCACTTGCAAGAAAGTTCAAAAAAACGGTATGACATGTTTCCAATGCATTGACAAAACAGGTCTGAAAAATGAAGAATGCATGTTTGTATCTGAATCTGCACCGAAACGAAGCCATCTAGCATACCAAGAGGTAAAAGAATTCACATCCAAGCCGGCGACGATAGATGGAGGAAATGAAGGAGCTGAAAGTCAAATAGTGACAACAAGTGCACCAGCTGTTCAAAAGTCAGCGGCATACGTTGTTGCTAACACTGGCTACGGCAAAAAATTAAAACGCAAGAAGGCTCCTCAGGCTATCATAACGACCGCCGCAGCCACACCTATAGACAGCGCTATACCACTCAGGCAGCGCAAGGTCAATAAGAGGAGTGTGGATTCAGAAGCTGAGACTCGTGCCGAAATTGTGGACGAGACTAACATAGCGCCACCTGAAGAGTTTGCCGGTGACAATTCCAAAGGTGCCTTTTGGGCGGAAACCATGCCTCGGTACAGTGCAACTTTAGGTGTTACTCTGCCTGAATTCATGCTGTCGAGGTCAGAACACGAAGCGGCGTTCGACGAAGCTGTAGCAGGCGCGTAAATTATTAAGGCTGTAGTTATTAGCCAACTAAACAGTATAAGTAGAGCGTATCGGTTGTACAACTTTTTAGATACAGCCTGAACAGAATGTAACGGACAAAAAGAATAATTTGTTGCGTAACAAAATAAGATTTCACCGAAAGACGTGCTGCAAATAACAGACGATTAGTTTCAAAACAAGTCTGCAAAACGATACAATGGAAAGTTATTGTTACGAAAAGTTACTAATGTATTATTTTACTTATAACTAATTTAAAGATTTCCAGATTTTCTAAAAATGATTTAAATAAATATCTGTCGGAGAACTGTCACTAGAATGTTGAAGAATGTTGTTAACTAGTTGTAGGTAATGTGATACTTAATAATAAATTTGATATTGTTTTTTTTTTTAATGTCTCTTTTCTTTCATAAACCCAAACTCTACAAACTATAACGAAAATTGACTCTACGTGTTAACACAAAAAGATGGCAGCAGACTAGTGTATGGATCGTCTAGTCTCAAAATGGATACAGGACAGTGTCCTAAATTCACATTGTACAATACCGTAAATCTCAAAAATACCAACGAACTAGTTTTCCAAAGCTTCTAGTCCCAAAAATTTGTGTTCGATTATATTTTATTAAGTACACACGGCGACACATCTAGCTACGCAAAACCAGTATAAGCTGGTCGCGCGACGTTATACATTACTCTACCTACGCGCGGCCAGCTTATTTTGGTTTTGCGTAACTTGATGTGTCGCCGTGTGTACATCCGTAGTTTGAAATAAGCGAATTATACGTTATTATTGACAAAGAATCTATTTGACGGACCGATAGCCTATGATGCTAGTGAGGTGCAGGATTCGATTCCAGCAAGGAGTAAATATTTGTTTGATGAATACATGATGAATATTAATTATTTATTCGAGAAATGGGTGTTTTTATCTTTATTATGTACAAGAGTTTACCCGCGACTTCGTCCGCACAAATTATATACCAGATTTTAAGTCAAATCATAAGCTATCAAACAAAAAGTTTCATCAAAATCGGTTCAGTAGTTTTTGCGTGAAGCTGTTACAAAAATACAAACAGACGGACAAAAATTCTAAAAAAAACCCGACTGCATAAAAAACCTATTAACTGAAAAGAGAAAAACAAGCTCTAAAATCACTAATCAGCTATAACACCTGTATTAAAGCTAATATAATTTGAATGTTATTAGGTAGGTATCGCAAACGGGGACAAAGGAGATTTTTGGTTAGTTATTTTTGACCCCGCCTGCAATACCTACCTAATAACATTCAAATTATATTAGCTTAAATACAGGTGTTATAGCTGATTAGTGATTTTAGAGCTTGTTTTTCTCTTTTCAGTTAATAGGTTTTTTATGCAGTCGGGTTTTTTGTTTATCTTAATAATTTAGTTTATTTCATACTTTTTAGTCTTGTGTCGAAACGGTAACATAAAAGTACTATAATATTTATATATTTGGAATCGTCTGATCACTAGCTTTCATTTGATACCCACATTGTAATTTTTAACAAAAAAAAAATGTTTATTCCCCCTCTCTTTTTTAATTTGTAGACGCCATCTTGAAATAATATACCCTATGTCACTCTCACGATTTTTACGAATCCAATGACACCCCATACGTTAAAATCCATCAAGCCGTTTAGGCTGTAGGCCGTGCCAAAGAAATAGACATACATACATACATACATAGATACATACATACATACATAGATACATACATACATACATAGATACATACATACATACATACGCTCGAAAAACATAACCCTCCTTCTGTCGCAGTCGGGTAAAAAGGTTGATTTGGAGTCCGGGATACCTAAAAACCATATCATAATCTTTTTCATGTAAATATCTTTTATGTACAGACACACTTCTGTTACAGTTTTATAATAGTTAAGATTCTATATCATTAGATAATGATATAGAATCTTAACTGAACTGACTGACTGACTGACTTCACAATAAAAGTCTAATCTAGATTCCGGTACCTACATCTATTGGGACTAAATAATCTATTCGACAATTTGTAAGATATGTAAGTATTATTATTACAATGTTCTTATGACCGATCGACAGACCGTATTTAAATGCAAAACGTCATTGAATTTCAATAGTTGGCATGAATTTCGGTCACTGTCCTAGATGTCAATACGCTTTCTGATGTTCTTATTTGCTCTGGTAATTGTCCAAGACACCGACGTCATCAGGAACTGTCCCGAGCACGCTCCCAGAGTCGGGAGAAAGTAATTAAATTCAGTCGAATTCTACCCATGCACCGGTTCACTATTCTGCGAATATAAATAAATTCGTAGGCGGCCAATAATAAAGTAGTTAGATAAACGGAGCATCTGATTTGTGAAGACGCGATACATCTCGTCGGTCCAGTGGAGACCGGGTTATTGTTCTTATTGTAGTCCCATTTATTGGATTTGGCTCAGTTTCAGTAAGTATTTCTACTAAAACATTAAAAACTCTTGCTCCATTAATATTATCTTCATAATTTTAATAACTTTGAATTAATTGAATTCACTCAGCTTATACGTAATTTTATCGTTTTAAACAAAGAGAATAAAATCACGTTCTAAAATCATCTGATAGGTAACATAATATAATAATATATTTTTTTTTAATTACAGAAAAATAACATTTTGTGAATGTTTGTTAAAATCTAAGGTTAAAATTTAAACGTTGAGTTTCCTTAAACGTTAACACATCGTGTACCGGCAGATATTATAATATGTTTGATCTACCTATAAATCACACCAATACCTATGCCAGTTTCCTGCTATAATTGAATGATGTTTGCTCTATAAACCGACATACAAAAAATGATTTCTTGTCGCTTTGCCAAGTAACCAATTGAATAAAAATCGCTGTTATTGCGCAGCGATTTACTACTGAGGCTGGGATCGCTGGTTACAAGTTTATTTTCGTACCAAAACAGCTATTAAACAACAGCTTTGTACGAAGGCATGCGCGTTTTCGCCATCGCAAAATATTGGCTTGCCTCATTTAAGTAAAGATTTGTACATTTCATCGATGCCAAATTGAAATTGGTGTTGATAGTGATATTCAGAATATTGCCGAGAAGCAGCAAAACGTAGCGGATTACGTTATATTTATAAACACATTGTTTTCCTATCGATAGTTCTAAATCGATATAAATTGCAAGGTAATCAACAATGAGCAGTAGGGAGACGCAGGACGCGGAGATTGAGGATGAGCACTACGTGGATGTGCGATCGCTGCCGCTGCGAGCGCCGCAGAGCCAGCCGCCGCCGGAGCGCGCCACGCGTCGGCCCTGGCACCCTGTCATGTGGGACGACACCATCTTAGGCCTTCCCCCACCGGACCACGTTTTCACAGCAAGTGAAGAGGTATGCATGAATCTCTAACTCTATTACAGAGTGTTGCGAATTTCAAAGAGTTATTGATCGTATAGAGTGTAGGCACATTTACTGTGAAAATCTAGTACGTTAACCACCATGATCAATTAACGATTTTGGAAAAACGGTTTTCGGGTTCAGCGTTAATTTCTTGATAAATACGTGGCATGGGTGGTTTACGTGATGTATCTATGTAGGATGGGTCTATATTAGAATCCATAATTGAAAATGCCTATATTGAAAACCCTTAACACTCAAAACACACAATCATTAAAATCCATAATGTTGAAATGTACACATTTAAAAAGTATATCTTTAATATGATTAACATAAATATCCATAACGTTAAATGAATACACGTAATTGTAATATGAATAAATTAGTCTGTATTGTATGTCCCTTTCTTTGTCACGCTCTGCAAACTATAAAATGCGAGGTGAAGGTGAATCCTCCTTTCAAGGGGGTTGAAAAAAACTTATATATTCGGGTAAACTAGATAAACAGTAGCAATTCGGTTCTGGCTCTCGCCGGTCGCTGCCGCGGCACGCTCGCTGCGCTCGCTCGGCGCGTGCACTGTGGTCGCGAGTTACCTAACATGCTCCATGCACCGATAGTTAGATCTGGGGTCTAAAACGAGTTTTAGAGTTATGGATTTCATGTAATATGGGTTTTTATATTATGGATTTTCATTACTATGGCAAATAATGCTATATATTTTCACACTAAATATTTAATTGCTATACGAATTAACGTCATGTCATGTCTGTTATGGATGTTCAAAATATGATTATAAAAGTTATGCAACTTAAGGGACATCCATGTAGGATGGTGTGCACAATTAGATTACGCACATCGATCGTCCAATACCAAAAAAACTTGAAAATTACGTATTTTCAAATATTACGAGACAAAAACACCAGTCTCACAGACTTGATAGTTTATCGAAAAAAATCAGAAGTCCGGTCATGTCCAGTTTAATCTGTTTCGAATGCTAAGTTACAAAATGGAATACGTATCTCAATTGCAGGCGCAGAGGGAGGCAGGAATGCGCGAGTACCCGCACAAGCAGCGCATACGCAACCTGCGGCGCTTGATCGAGCAGGGCAAGGTGAAGCCCACATCGGAGACACTAATCTTCTTCCTGTGTAATAAGTTCGCAGTCGCCGACGACAGAGAGGGCAAAGTCTCTGTCTAAACGTATCGGAACTAACAGCTGTGCTGTTACACATTTTAGTTGCTGTGTTGTTATCAGTGTCGTATTGTTTTTAAGCTGGGTCTATGCATGGATATTTGGCGCAATTCAGCAAGATTTGCGTCGTAGAAATTGTTATGGCTGGTCTAGATTGATAAAGTGACTGGAGCCGTTCGAAATATGCTGTCTTATTTCGTTTTTACCTAATATTAAATTATTTTACAACAAATGCCAAAAATCAATTTACTATATTATCTAACTGCAAAATTAAGAAAAACTAAAGTTTCTTTGAAATTTTTCACTATCAATCTAGACAAGCCCTTATTTGCAGCTGCGAAAACGCGTAGCTAACAAGAACTGAGGATTTAAGCTGCTGGCAGTCAGATTTATGCTACGAAATTATGAATGTACTCGTAATTATAAGCTTCCTATAAGTATTTTAAAAATCTATCACTGATTCAAAACGCAAGTTTTTGACCTGATTGAAGATTAAAATGGTGTAATATGCCAAAACAGTTTGGTGTAGTTGTACAATCTAGCATGGAGGGTTCTATTTACTACGTGTTAATAAGAACGCTTAATAATTACTAAGAAATATTAAAGCATAGACCCAGGAAAATGTATAAAATTATTTAAGCCCATTTATTTGGATGTACCTATTTTATAAGTCATATCTAACTAATAGGATTGTAAATATAAAATACTATTTGTAAAAAATCTAGCCTTGTAACTTTAATGTTTCCTTAGTATTAAATAAGAAATGCAATTTATTGCAGTGCCCTCCACATAAAAACAAAAAAGATACATTTGTTTTATAGTTATGCCTAATTTTGTCGGATTTCTGGATCGGCACTGTGCTCCACAAAACATGGAATTGACGTCCAATAATAAAATTCACCATTTCGATGATACAAAAGATTTCACATACCTCACCTGGATTGTGTTTAATACTTGCTACACAATAAAACACTACAACTGTAGTCTGTAAGTACAAGTTCTTATAACTTTTAAAAGTGGAGCCTATGATTAGAATGATGCTGACATGTCGTCACTTGTGAATCAAGTAGTTATGTCTGTGGAGAACAAAACAAAACTAACCTGATGGGTTTATCAAACAGTGCATGGTGAGGCTTCCACAAATATTCGCATAAATCTCTATTTACAAATAAATGAAGATGTTAAAAATAATGAACTAAACGCAAGTCATATTGTAATGATTATGTATTCTGTGTAACTAATAAATCTGTATCAGCGGCTGTACTAGTCGCTCGAGATAAAATGGAATAACAGAAAATATTTTGAAAAACTCAAGTCGCTTAGTTACATATACTTTATATTCTTCATAAAAATTATCTACACACAAGACTTTTTAATATAAAACAAATCGAGTTTTTCAATAAAGTATTTCAAGTTTACAGATCGCAGGTGCGCGGCCGACGAGGCGACGAGCCCGTCGGTATAATGTACAACAATGGTCTTAACGGACGCCTCGCCCCGGCCGCGGCGCGCCTCCTACACGAACTTATGTCACTAGCGTAGACCGCGTACCCTCGTTAAATAAATTAAATTAACCGAGAAAATAAATCGAATCAAGAGAAGGCCGGGCGACGAGCCTAATCGATTCTAATTTTTCAATAAAGTAATGATCGTTCACTCCGGCTCGCGGGTGCGGGCGTCATTTCCGCACGGTCACACGGCACAGTCACACAGTCTATGGCGGGGCGCGCGCGCGCGGCTATGTGGCGGGCGGGGGAGGGGGCGCGGCCGGCGCGGGGGGCGCCGGCTCTCCCGCCCCCGCCCCGGCCGTCGCGCCGCCCGCCGCCGCCCCGCCCGTCGCGCCTCCCGCGACCGCCGCAGTCTCCTCCTCCTCCTCTTCTTCTGGGTCGAATTTCAGCATGAGTTGCTTGAACTATGAAAGAGAAATTATGAATTAGATTTTTTCATTCCAATTTGGGCGTCTCTAATACTAGTTATGGCGTGGTAGTGCGTGGCGGTAGATTCTTGCTAGCCTTTCCCAATAAACGATGCCTCGTCTTGCCTGACACAATCTTTGATATTCTGCAGTTCAACCGCACGATTTACATCGGCGGGTCGCCGATCTTTGGACACAAACGAGATAGGTACAGACGAGCGGCTCGACGCATCGAGCACGAAAGGATACAATAAATAGATAGATAGATAGTACTGGTGTTCAAAAGACTTGATCAGAGATCACCGAACGTGCTTGTCTGTTTACTTCCACCTGTCTCACTCGTTTGTATGAAGCCGCCCTTCTTTACCTGTCCTTAGGCATAGGCCCCCTCAAGGCACCACTGCGGTACCACTCTGGTAGGCTCCACTGCTGGGCCGAGATCCCGCAGTGGAGTTCACAGATTACTGATATGTAGCAAGCTACAGATGCGAAAGTGAAATTTTCACGTAGTTCCAACAGTGCCGTTGTGGCGCTGCTGTCGTCAAGCTAATTTGTAGTTATAGGGGTGTATACAGTGATTCCAGAATACAAACAGGGATATTTGACCAAGGAACCAATTAACCAACGATATTATTATGTCATACAACGGAGAAGAATTAGGGCTTCTCAAGGATTATCAACTCAAGCGAAAATACCAGATATAAGCTTCTAACGCCACAACGTAAGTTTAATATGGCGTCCTATGATGACGTTTCATGAGAAAAAATGTGACTGCAGCGCCAAACGGACCTATCGGAACTAAAGCTATCATAGGCCTGGTGGATACCAAGGACAGAGACACGTCTTGATTATTGTCGTTTTCTCGGGGGTTTCTATACTCCATTCAAAATAGCAACGAAATTTGGCTAATTGAATTACAGAAACAGAGATTTGAAACACTTCCTCTCACTTATTCTTAAAACAGCTTTAGTAACGTCCAAGATATGTCGGATAGTATATGTATCTAATAAATTAATTACATTTGGTAATCAGAATTAGCCAGAAAGCTAAATAGGAATCGGAAAATCTCGTCGTCCTTATTTGGAATGAAGTATAGGTCCACAGGAAGAAAAAAGATAATGTAGTAACCTCGAGGTAGTCGTCGACGAGCCGCCGGCGGCCGACGTCGTCGAGCTCCGCGCCGGCGTTGGT